>CAKNXH010001859.1:115086-191020 GCA_932178445.1 Andricus quercusramuli | reverse complement strand
GAGCCTGTGAATTACAACTCGAATTCAGGTTTGGAATGAAGCCATAACAGTCAGAATTTTTTTGCAATAAATAATAAAAAACGTGTCTCGAAAATTTCTAGAATTGATTTCTAATGCGAGAGTGGGTTTTTATGGGGTGTTCTGATAACAATCTATTGACTGAGGATCACATCAGAAAATCATAGAGACAACGACTTCGACTTTTTCTAAAAATGTTATTTTTTCTTCAACGAATAATACAGTAATATATTTACCAAGTCTTCCCAGCTTACTAGATCTGATTTCTAATACGTGGGTGGGTTCGATGGAGTATTAGGGGTACATTATATAGGCTAAGGTTTCTCTGGAAAAATCATGAACACAATAACTTTGCATTTTGTGGAAATAACTTTTTTTTGCTAATTACAATTTTGGAAAATCTTTACAAAATCTTAACAGCCGTATGTAATTTATTTCTTGTGGGTGGATGGACTTTTGGGGATGTTACAATAATAATCCAGAATCCAAGGACCTTTAAAAAAAATCAAAGTCGCTATAACTTTGATTTTTTAGAGAAATGATTATATTCTCATGGACTAAGATCGGAAACTATTTACCGGGTCTTTCCAGCTTTCTACAGTTGAGTTCTATTGCGTGGGTGGGTTTTGTGGGGTGTTGGTTGCACATTATATAGCCTAAGGTTTCTCTGAAAAAATCATAAACACAATAACATTGCATTTTATGGAAAATGCTTATTTTTGCTAATTACAAATTTGGAAAATCTTTACCAAATCTTTTTTAGCTATATGTAAATTATTTCTTCTGTGTGGTTTGTGTGAAGGGAATGTTATAAGAACAACTCAGAATTAGAAGAAAATGTTGCAAGTTTTATTTATCTATTTTATCAGTCAGTATTTTGCGTTGAATATATTTTTCCTTCTTTTTCTCCTATATTTTTGTAAGATAATATTTATTTGTTATGTTTTTCAAATAATATGTTATAACTTATTAAGAATTATTGCTCCTACATATGTTTCAATGCTTTTTCTATTTTGAATATGGCGCCAGAAGTCCTTTTAAATCGATTTAGTGATCGATCGGGTCACCAGGCGGCGCTGATTGTACTGTTTCTGTTTACTTTTTTTCGATCGTTGAAAAATGTTTTGATTTTTTAATTTTTTAATATTTATCGCGAGTTTTGACGTTCCGGAGGGACTTTCCCCCTCAAATATGGATATGTGCTCCCTGTGGGGAAAAAAATTGCCCCCTGACATCCTTTCGGTGCGCCAGCATTCGAAACCAATTTTTTTAGGTGAGTTTTGTAGGATGGAATATCCACTACATGAGCCTTAACATTATCTTTTTTATAATTCTGAAAATACTTTCACTGGGTTTATTCATGGTGGTCGAGGACCATCATCCTTTAGAAAACCCCGGAATTTGTTCAGTTTTCGCTTATCTCATCGTTTTCGAAGTAACTCAAAATTTTTATTTTCGAAATTTTTCTGTTGGGCTAATCCGGAGTGCTGGAGGACCATCCCGGTTTGGAATACCCGAAACATTTTGTCAGATTTCGCGTGTCCTTAATATTTGTGGAATTTTCTTGTATCTCTGATCGTTACCGATATAATTCAAAACTTTCATTATGGTTTTTAATTTTCAAAATCTGTTCATTGGGTTAATTTGACTTATTTGAAAACAAAGCCCCTCTTAAAATTTTTTGAATTCAATTAATTTTCACGTATCTCTGACCATTTTTGAGATAATTCAGAATTTAGATTTTTCGAATTTCGAAAATCTTTTTAGTGGTTCAGTTCTTGGTGGCTGAGGACCATTCCCCTTTAGGTTATCCTGAAAATATTGTCATTGTCAATTTTTTTATTGTTTTTTTTTATTTAGAAAATGTTCTTATTGGGTTAGTGCGAGTTGGTCGAAAACTATCCCCCTCTTTAAAATCTGTGAAGTTAATAATTCAAAGTTTTAATTTATTTCATTTTGAGAAACTGTTTACTGGCATGAGTCTGGGTGGCTTCAGAAAACCCCAAGTTATATTTCCGGTTCCATAATAAATTTAAACAACCCCCTAAGACCACCCTTACCACTTTTACCTGAACAAATCCCAAGTGCTTCCCGGCAAATACTCTACAAATCTCAAAATTAGTAATAATTACACAAGTCAGCTTCAGAAAACTACAAGTTATATTCCCAACCAGATGATAATATTTAACATGACCCGAAAACCACCTCTAGCACTTACCTGAACAAATCCCAAGTGCCTCTCGGTAAAACACTTAAGAATTTCTGAAGTTTGCATATGATTACGTTATTGATCTTCAAATAACCCCAACTTGTATTTCCGTTTCCATAATCAATTTTTAAACACCACCTGAGACCACCCCTACTACTCTTGCCTGAACAAAACCGAAGAACCTCCACGTAAAACACTCAAAAGTTTTTAAATAGTCACCCAAGTTATCTTTGGAAAACCTCAAGTCATATTTCCAACCCTATGATAATATTTTCAAATTCTTGAAAATCACCCCTAACACTTTACCTGAACAAATCCCATGTGCTTCCCGGAAAATACTTTCAAAATTCAAAATAATCACAGAAGTCATCTTCAGAAAACCCCATATTATATTCCCAACCTCATGATAATATTGAACATCGCCCGAAAACCACCCAACCCTTAGTTATATTTCCGGCCCCATAAAGAATTTCAACAACCCCCTAATACTACCACTATCAATTTGATCTGAACAAATCTGAAGAGCCTCCACGTTAACACTGAAACTATTTGAAAATTTGGAATAATTACCCAAGTTATCTTCACAACACCCCAAGTTATATTCACAACCCCATAATAGTATTTGAAAACTCTTGAAAACTACCCCTAAAACTCTTACCTGAACAAATCCCAAGTGCTTTCTGGCAAATACTTTTCAAATTTCAAAATTCGAAATAATCACACAACTGACCGTCAGAAAACCACTAGTTATATTTCCATCTCCATGATAATATTAAACATTACTCAAAAACTACCCACAATACTTTCACTTGAACAAATCTGAAGTGCCTCCCGGCGCCACACTAGAAAAGTGTAGTAATTTGAAATTATCATACAAGGCACCTGCAAGAAACCCCATGTTATATTCGAAACCCCATTATTTTATTGAAAACTCTTTTAAAAAAACCCTCTCATTTTCACCTGAAAAAATCCCAAGCGCCTCCCTCCAAAAGACGCAAAAAATGTAAATTAATTACGCAACTCACCTTAAAAAAAGCTTCAAGTTATATTTCCAACTTCATACTTATTTTACTGTCATTAAAATATACAATATTATTGTGAAAATTATTTTAGTTCAATAAAATATGAAAATGTATTATTAAGTTTTTCCCTTGATATTACTAGCGGTCGACTCTAGCAAGCTCGCCTGCTCCCGGTTCAATAATGGTGTCAATACTGACGTATGCTATAAGATAAAAATATTTTTTACCATTTTTCTGCATTTCTCAGTGGAAAAGAAAAAAAATGAACGTATTTCAGAAAATCCTGAGGGATCACTGGTTTTGCCCCCCCCCCCCCTGTAGATCCGAGCCTCAGTAAAATTCCAAAAAACTTATTTTTACAGCGTAGTGAATCACGTATCACAGAATAATAAAAATATTGTCTATTATTGTCTTTGAGATAAAAATGTGATTCTTTTACGTATATCTTTGGCCTGCACGACATGCAAAAAGATAATGTTATGTCTACAAATCTAGAAAGATAACTTACAGGTAAACTTTTATATTGTTTTTCCCGGTGATAAGATAAATCCTTGATTAAAATTGCATTTTATGAAGTACAGATTTCTAATATTCGAACAAAGGAAGAATTTTTACATTCTCATTAGAGAAGGTTGAGATTTGTGTAAAATTTGACCCCCTCCGTTTTTGTAAAATGTCCAGGTTTTGAGACCTCTCGAACCCGAAATACAGGTTTTTACGAATGTGTCTGTCTGTATGTTTGTCTATCTGTGAGCACGATAACTTTTGAAAGAATTCGTTTACCAGCCATTTTGGATAAAAATTCAAAAAGTTACAGCAAAATTTTTGAGACCACTTTTTGTATAATTTGAAAATAGTATGTACGGCAGTTTATAGCATTCAAGAAAACCAATGTCTTTTTTGATAAAAACCAAATTACTGGAGTTAAAGCATTTCAAAAATTCAAAAAAGCAAACGAAAATGAAAATTTAAAGCCAAACAACGCACGATATGAAAAAAAAGTCGTGACAAGAAAAACGTTGCTTTTTAAAAGCCCTATAAGATTATCATAACAGCTTTTCAAATTTTCCGAAAAAATCGAAAATTCAAATTTTGATCGCCCGAAAAATAATATAAAATGAAAAATTCCATTTTGCGGTCCAACTCTGCAAGATACGAAAAAAGATTTAAAAAAAAATGCGCATTCACAAAAGATCTACAAATTTGTTGATTAATAATATATATAATAATATATATACATAAAAACTTGTTATTTTCGAGGGGAAGAAGCGACTTTGAAAAAATGTACTCGACCCCACCCGACCCCCAGGAGGCAGGAGTCGGGATAACTTTGTAATTTCAAATGGGAACCCCAATTTTTTATCACACATTCAGATTCTCCTTTATGAAATACGTAAGTTTTATTCCAAAATTTTTTTCCGATTCGCGAGAAAAAACCCACCCCCTGCCTCCTAAGGGGGCGGGGTGAATTTCTTCAAAGTCGCTATTCCCCCTCGAAAATGAAAAGTTTTTATTACGGATATTTTTTTTTCAAAGAATGCGTAATTTTTGAGATTTTTCGATGTCTTAAGTTAAAGTACATAATATAATAATAATATATATAATAAGGAATTAATTAACTTTTTGATAGGACGCGTATTTGCATTAGAAATAAAAAAAATTAGACAAACGACAGAAGCTACGTAAAAAAATAATGACGCAAGAGTTGTTCACCCAGGAAAGAGCTAAAAATTCGTTCTTTATTATTTTTTGATAGGATGCTTGGTTTTTATTTTATTCATAAAAAACAACATTGAAAAATGAAAAATTCAATTTTTGGACAAACGACACAAACTTTGATAAAAATAAGTTCACAAAAGTTGCTTATCCAAAGAAGAGCTACAAATTTGTCATCAATCATTTTTTGATAGCACGCGTAGTTTTTTTTTTAATCGTAAAAAATAGCATTAAAGATAAAAAAATTAAATTTTTCGGTAAACGACTCAAGGTACAAAAAAATTAAAAAACAAAAGTTGTTCACCTGAAAAGGATCTACAAATTTATTATTAATAATTTTTAGATAGAACAGGTAGATTTTCTTTTAATCGTAAAAAATATTAAAAATAAAAAAATTAAGCTTTTGGAAAAACGACAGATGAGACGAACAAAAATGAAAAGACAAAAATTGTTCGACCAAAAAAAATCTACACATTTTTTATAAACTCTTGTTATAAAAATAAAAAAATTAACTTTTTGGAAAAAGGAAACAAGCTACAATAACATTTTATTCATGAAAGTTTTTCGTCTAAATTATATTTACAAATTTTCTCAAAACCACATTACGCTAGAATGCGTTTTTTTGGTTTAAATCGTAAGAAATAACACTAAAAAGGAAGAAATTATATTCATGGAAAACGACACTGTTTAATAACAAAAAATTTTTTTTCTTCTGGGATGCGCACTTTTTCTCAATTATAAAAACAAGACAATGCAAATACGTATGTTTCAATACCAATGCGTATTATGAATTCTAATAATATAAATTCATTGAAATTATACATTTTGTCAGGGCAGTTGAGAATAACATTTAATGCAAAATAAGAACGAACTATCAAAGTAATCACGGTTTTTAAGATTTGTACTTCATATTGCAATACCTGAATAAGCAATCGCAGACCGAGGTACATTAATGAATGTAATATACATTTGATATGAGATTGTTGGACATACTGGAGAAAAGTTCACATTTTCGACAAAATCGAACACGAAGCAGGAGATACGTGATGAGAATGCGATCGTTAAAGCCGAAAGAGCTTTAACAAAAGAGAATTCACAATCACCAAATTACAGTTGTCGATACTTTGACCTTTAATTTTAAAAGTTCTGTGCACAAATGTGGGGGAAATGCAACGACCGTGCGCGTAGCGCGAGAGAAAAATATATATTCGAGCGCGAAACGCGAGAACCAACAGTCCCGCGCCCTAGGTGCGCTCAAACTTGCGAGCGAAGCGAACCGCGCGCTATAAGAATGTGCCTGCACAGCGGCCAGATTTTTTTTATTAGGTACAATGAATTTCATAGTGTTTTAATTTAAGTACTAGATCTAAAATAAAGTTATTAACAAATGACTAAGATTAACGAATTTTTGTTTATAACTGCTACTTGTCGTTTGGAAGATGGAAGATAAGCGAACGATTAGAGAAGGCAAGTTAGTAAACACTTTACCGATCCCACTTTACCGATGGTCTGTGGATTTCAGATATGTAGTTGTTATATATACATATATACATGATGCTGTATTTTCCAAATGCAGGTATTGGCGTGCTACCTCACATCTATTGGAATTTTACAATATCTCATAAAGTTCACGCAACAGTAAAAGTATTATGATGTTACTTTCCATGTATTGGAATGCTCGACGTTGACTCAGCGAATTACTTTACTCACACATACAATATGTGTATTGCCATTTCATCACACTAATACAGTGTTTACAATTTTACTTTACGCTTGTATTGTAGAAGTGTTGTAGAGTCCAAAACTTTTTAACAGTGTGCGTTATGTAGTTGATAGATGGGTCAAGCGATCAGGAAATTGTCGTTTGCTTGTCAGTATTCGCTGACAACTGAGAAGCGAATGGCTTGAAAAATGCTGCTTATTGGCGCAGTACTTGTGCTACTACCGGTAAGCCTTGCAAATCCACCAGCTCAAACACTTTTTGGTCCATGGTATCCAGCCACAGAAGGTGAACCTTGGCCCCTGCCCTGGATCAGAGTTCTCGGCAATAATTCCCTAATTTTGCAACCAATCAGTTTTGCCATTGAAGTAAGTTCAAATATTATTCTTCTTAGGGAGATATCCTAACATCAAATTATTATTGAAAAAATATATCACGATTTGCCTGGACGAATTTCAACCCAAAAGTGCTAGCATTGTTAATTTTTTTATTATTTTTACTTCGGGGACATGTGACGACACTCAACTCCCGATATAAAAACGGTTTCATGCATGACTTGCATGTCTTGATCCTATATCGTGGGAACCCAAGCGTAAACAGGCAGGGCCGCATAAACAATTTTTATTGTATTCATCGATCATTTGTATTGTATTGCATCGACTTTGTCTAGATCAAGCGATTCCCCTCTTTACGAAACTGCCAAGGACATCAATTCTAGACATATCGTGAACCGGTGGTTCTTATATTAGGAGTTAAGTGTATTGCTATAATAAAACTAAAAAAAATCGCTAGGCTCGTTTTCGAAATTTAAAAAAAAAATTTGATATTTGATATTATCTCCGAGCCCCAAAAATCTCACTAATATTTTATAAACATAGAAAATAAAATGTGTTAATAATAACAATAATTATTTATTTTCACAAACGTACGATTTCATCATTTCTTTAGGACCTGAAATGTTGCATAATCCGACACTCTATTTTCAAAGCAAAATTTTCATTTCTCTCACATAATATTTTAAGAGTATTTAAAAGAAACTTTAATGTTCATTTAAAATATTATTATTCAGTCTATAAATTATTGGAATTCCTACTTAATTATCACGGGCTTCATGTTCATTATTTTTTGTTACCAATTCAATCATTTTGTTAAAAATGTGCCTTTTGACTTGAAAATTCAACAACTAGATTTAAACTTTTTTCTTTATTGGTTTTGATATTCTTATTTTCTTGCAGAAATTTAATCTTCTTCTTTTAAAACTTCAACTTTCTGGTTTAAAATTAATCTACATTGTTCGAAAATAAAGTTTTTGGTTAAATGTATATTTTCGGCTCACAAATCGAACAATTTTTATACTTATATTATACTTCGCTAAAAAATTATTTTTATATTCTCATCAGAAAATGTATTATATCTGTGTCAAATTTGCCTGTCTGTCCGTATGTCTGTCTGTTTATTCTTTGTTTCATAGAACTATAACTTTCGAAATAATTTATATATTGAATTAGGCTTATACCCTTAATCTTATATTATACCCTCTCATACCCTTCAAATCTCCTAAAATGAAGGCCAAGTTCGTAAGCCAGCCATTTTGGATAAAATTTCGAAAAGTGGGCGCATTTTTAGATATTTTAAGACTACTTTTTTGAAGATTTCAAAATTTTATACACGGTTATTTGTAGTACTCAGAGAGACAGACAATGTATCCTCATTCCATTTTTTGATGAAAAAGAATTACCGGAGTTATAGCATTTACAAAATTCCAAAAAACATACGAAAATTGAGATTTTAAGATAGACAGCGCACGATATGGAAAAAGACAAGAGAAAAAGAGCATTGCTTTTTGAACACCCTATAAGATTGTCATAACAAAGTTTTGGATTTTTTTGAAAAATCGAAAATTCCAATTTTGATCGCCCAAAAAAATAATGAAAAATAAAGAATTCCATTTTTCGGCCAAACTATACAAGATACGAAAAAACAAGAAAATACAAAAATTGTGCATTCAAAAAATATCTACAAATCTATTGCTGATTACTTTTTGATAGGACGCGTAGTTTTTGAATTATTCGTAAAAAAAGACATTAAAAATTGGAAAAGTAAAAAAATTTTGGACAAACGATACAAGCTAAGAAAAAAATAAATTAACAACATTTGTTCACCGAAAGGAGAACTACACATTCTTTATTAATAATTTTTTTATAGAACGCGTGGTTTTCGTTTTAATCGTAAAAAATGATATTAAAAACAAAAACAAAATGTTTTGTAAAACGGTACAAGGTACGAAAAAAAATTAATGAACAAAAGTTGTTTACCCAAAAAGGATCTGAAAATTCGTTATTCATAATTTTTAGATGGAACAAGTAGATTTTCAATCAATACTAAAAAACATGATCAAAAATAAAAAAATTGAACTGTTGGAAAAACGACATAAGAGACGAAAAAAACAATAGAAAGACAAAAGTTATTGGAAAAAGGACACATGCTACAATAAAATTTTATTTAACCAAATTTTTCGCCTAAATTATATCTACAAATTTTTTCAAAATCGCTTTTTACGCTAGAATGCATATTTCTAATTTAAATTAAAAAAAAAAAAAACATTATAAACGAACAAATTAAATTTATGGAAAAATGACACAAGTAGCAATAAAATGTTTAATTACAAATTTGTTTTTTTTCTTATAGTATGCACATTTTTTTCAATCATAAAAACAAAACAATGAAAATACGTATGATTCAATACCTATATGCATATTATGAATTTTAATAATATAAATGTATTGAGATGATACATTTTTTAGGGAAGCTGAGAATAAAATTCAATGCAAAATAAGAAACAAATCTTAAATTAATCATGATAAATAAAACTTTCACTCTATTTTACAATATCTGAACAAGCATTCCAGGACAAGGTATATCAGTAAGCGTAAAATACATTTCATATAAAGGTATTAAACAGAATGTAGAGGAGTTCAGATTTTGGACAAAATCGAGTGCAGAGCATGAGATGCGTGATGAAAATGTGTTCGTTAAAGCCGAAGGAGCTTTAACAAAAGAGAATTCACAATCACCAAATTACAGGTGTTGAAGCTTTGACGATTAATTTTGAAAGGGCTGTGCATAAATGTGAGGGAAATAAAAAGATCGAGCGCATAGCAAGAGGTAAATACATTATCGAGCACGGAGCGCGTGATAAATATATTATCGAGCGCGAGAACGAACAGTTGCACGCCCTAGGTGTACCTTAATTAACTTCTTTGTTTGAAATATAAACTATTTTGATTTTTTCCGAATGAAAAACCTAATTTTTTTTGTGTGAAAAATTAATCCTTTTGCTTAAAAATGTAACTATTTGCTCCAAAACTTATGTGATTTCTTTGAAAATTCATTTATTTTGTTAGAAAGTCGACCTTTTTTGTAGAAAATTCATCCTCTTGGTTAAAAATTGCAATTTAACCTTTTTTGGTTACAACTGCAATTGTCTGGTTTAAAATTATGCTGCTTCAGTCGAAAATGAAGTTTTTTGTGAAAAAATACCATTTTCGGGTTCAAAACTCAATTGGATTGTAGAAAATTCGTATTTTTGTTTCAAAGGTCCAACAATTTGGTTGAAAATCAACTTCGTAACTTGAACTACTTTTTTAAAAATTTATTTTTACATTTTCACTATAATGAAAAGGTATTGGTTTTATGTAAAAACTGACGGATGATGTCTGTCTGTCGTTATTTTCGTTTTTGTATGTATACCGGATAACTTTTGAAATATTAATCGAATCAGGTTGCAATTTGGCAATCGTAAAAAATAACATCAAAAATAAAAAAAAATTAAATGTTTGTTAAAACAACACAAGCTACGAAAAAAATTAATAGACATAAGTTGTTCACCAAAAAATTATTTTCTGGGTAAATAAATGAAATAAAACAATATTTTAAAAATATATCTTGATGTGCTGAACACTTGGCTGTTATTATTTTTTCTCGAGAAAGTCGTGAACATGTTGTGTTATGTTAAAGCTATGCGCACGAATCTAATATTACTTTTCCTATTAAACTTCACGGAAATAGTTTTTCTGAAGCAGAAGCCATTTTAATGGTGAAGAATGGAATAAAATAACGTTTTTTTAAAACAAATTTTAATATGCTAAACACGAGGCTCTTACTATTTCTTCATGAAGACGTCTGAAGCAGTAAAAGTTAAATGCTTTCGACGTCTTCAAGAAAATCTAATACCAGCCACGTGCTTAGCATATTAAAATCTGTTTATGCAATATGCAATTTTTTTATAAAAACTTTCATGATAGTAATTTTTGTTTCAATTTAAAAAAATTAATTGAAAATAAAAAAGTGCATTCTTGGAAAAACGAAACATGGTACATACAATAAAACTTAAATTAACAAAGTTGTTCGTCTAAATTATATCTCGAAATTTGCTCAGAATCACTTACGCGTGAGTTTTCTTTTATTCGTGAAAAATGACATCAAAAAAAGACTAAATTTTTGGAAAAACGACACAATTAATTATGAATGCACTTTATGAGTTTTAATAATATACATGTATTGAAATGATATACCTTTCAGGGTAGCTGAATAAAAGACTAATGCCAAATATGGAACAAATATTGGCAGTCCCGGACCGAGGTACAGAAGATAATGAAATATACATTTATTACAATAGAATGAACCATAATATCAAAGATTTTGCCTTTCGAACATATTTTAATCGAGTCCGAAGACCGAGAAACGTGATAAGAATGTGTTCGTTAAAGCAGAAGGAGTTTTAACAATAGAGAATTCGCAATCACCAAATTACATACGTCGATGGTTTGACCTTTAATTTCGAAAATTTCATGTACAAATTTGGTGGAAGTACAAAAAACTAGCGCGTAGCCCGAGTTAAATAAGTTATAGAGCGCGAAGCGAGCCACTCAAAATGAGAATGTACCCGCCCAGCGGGCAGATTTTTTCAGTTTTAAATTCATCAATTCAGTTAGAAATTCGTTTCTTTGGCTGAAAATTCACATTTTTTTGTCTTGGTTCAAAATTTATTTTTCAACTGAAAATTCAAGTATTCCGTTTTTTGTTTAAAATGTATCTTTTTTAGTTGAAATTTCAATTATTTGGTTGAAAATTCAATAGTTTCGTTGAAAATTCAAATCTTTCATTACATATTCGATTTTTGTGTGGAAAATTAATCCTTTTGGATTAATTAATTATCAATAACTGAATCAAAATTTTGTTTCTTTTTTCGTTGAAAATTCAAATGTTTTGCAGACAGTTCGTCTTTTCGTTTTCTGAATTGAAAATTCAATTTTGATATCAAAATTTAACTTTCCCATTTTGGATTGAAAATTAATCTTTATATTTAAAAATGTAAATGTTTAATAAGAAATGTGCTGCAAATTCAACTAGTTGGTTAAAAATGTATATACTGTGTTGAAAATGCGTCCTTTCTGGTAGAAAATGGTCCTTCTAGGTTGAAAATTCGAATATTTGGTTAATAATTTATTTTTCAACGGCAAATTTTACTATTCCAGTTTTGTTCAATAATGTATCTTTTTCAGATGAAAATTCAAGTATTTGGTTGAAAATTAAACTGTTCAGTTAGAAATGAACTTTTTTTCCTGAAATTCGAACGTTTTGTAGAAGATTCGTTTTTATAAATTGGAAATTCTATTTTTCAAATGAAAATTTGGCTATACTATTTTGGGTTAAAAATTTATCTTTTTTAGTTTAAAAATTCGAATATCCAGTGAAAAAAAGTATTGCAAATTTATAGATTGTATTAAAAATTTATATGTTTTATTGAAAAATCGTCCTTTTTGGTAGAAAATGGATCTTTTTGGTTAAAAATTCAACTGCTTGGTTGAAAATTTATGCATTTCGTTCAGAATTCGCCTTTTTTCGTAGATAATTAATTTTTTTTGTTGATAATTCATTCATTCATTTAACTGTTCAACTTTTCGTAGAAAATTCCTCTTTTTGGCTTAAAATTTTATCATTTTGAATGAAATTTGTTTTGTTTTTGGACAGTTTTGGTTGAGGATTCAATTATTTTGATGAAAATTTGCCTTTTTGTAAATTTAACTGTTTTTTTATTTAAAATGGAAATCTTCACCTGGTTAAAATATTAACTATAACATTTTTGGTTGAGAATTCGTCTTTCCTGGTTTAAAATTCAGCTATTTTTCTGAAATTTTAACTACTTTGTTAACTCATAAAAAAACAGTAATATTTGACCAACTCCCCTCCAACCAAATCGTCTGACGTTGTTTTTCATAGTATTAAAAAAAATATCCTTTCCAAAACGGGCCTAGCGATTTTTTTCGATTTGGTCTTAAAACAGTCCTAACATGTCCCCGACATAAAAAGAAATAACAAAATTACTAATGCAAGCACCTTCAGGTTGAACTTCATCCAGGCGAACCGTGATATATGATTTTAATTCTGGAAATTCAATTAACAAAAAATATTAAAAGCAGCAATCTTTATTCTTATATGATAGTTATAAATCTTAATAATCATAGGCAATATAATTTCAATGGTTTTTTATAATAGAATTAAACAATTTTACAGGCGACAGACACCGACTGTCCTATTTTGAAGGAAGCAATTCACAGATACAGATCAATCATTTTTGAAGAATCGAAATCTGCTGCCCGTTTTTCGGAAGGAAATGAAAAATCTAACTGTTCAATTGAAGCTAGGTTAACTGGAATGTTGATTCAAAAATTAAAAAGTTGTGAAACACAACCGTATTTTGGAATGGACGAGTCATGTGAGTAAAATAAGCTTGAATAATAAAAGCAGGAATTTTACCGTGGCACTTAAAGTCTGGAAAAAACAATCCTAAGTTTTCCCTGTTTGCAAAATATGTTTCACGATTATTGAAATTTTTTTAATTCAGGCTTGCACAGCTGCAAATTTTATTCAAGGTAAAACTCTTCTGTACACGAAGCATTTAAAATTTTTAGTCAAGAAATTTAGAATTCAGTTACGGAATCCAAATGTTCAATGATCTACAATTTGAAACAGCAACCTGAAAATTGAATAGAGTTCGAATATGGAATTAAACAATCTAGGATTGAAAATCACATACATTTTTTTTCTTTTCGAATCGAATTTAATTGAAGAATTAAAAAATTTTGCATCTCAGACTTCCAAACTAGAAACGTTTCAGTACTAATCATTCAAAACAGAAAATTTTTAATGTTTCAAATTGAACAGATAAAAATGGAATAAGTTTTTTTTATTCAGTTCGAAGGCCTTCAATATTGCTGAATTTGAAGAAAAAAATTGTCTACAAATTGAACATTCCAAAGAATTTCGAAAAGAAATTACAATTGAATCAAGAAGCCATTGGTTTGAATACATACGATACAATATTTTCTTGATCCAAGAAAATTTTTCTTGTCTAAAAAATGAACTTCATTAAAGAAAATTTTATTTCTTTATTTAGGTATATTTTCTATTTTATGCATAAATAAACGCTTTTCCGTTGTTATTTTTTTAATGTATCTGCAGTCTGCACAGTGGTACTTATTATTCATAGTACCTTATACTAGTGATTATCATTAACAATAAATAATAACGTACTGGGGCGCGAAAAGAGAATTAAGCAGCGGGTGAGAGAAAATTTTGAATTCTAACATTGTTTATTATTAATAATTAAAAATTATAAGCTGTAGCCTAATTCTATTTTCTTGTTCCCAATATGTTATTGTTCATTGGTGATTGCAAACACTGTTATTAGGCTTATTGAGGCATGAAATAGATATATCTTACTATTTATTTAACAATTAACATGATTTAGCAGAAAATATAATTTTTTTGTTTAAATCATAATTTTAATATTTGTTTATATTATTGTTACCAAAACCAAAATTGCGAGTTGGTGGCACATTTTTTTGGTAGAACATTATATCGCTGAGCTATCTGAAACATAATTTAGTAGAAAAAAGAATTGTATCCGTTAAAAAATGCTACATGTTAATCATGTTATTAACAATAGGCATATTTAAATTTTGAATTTTCCTGTGTTCAGAGATCTTGATTTAGAATTAATTCAAAAGTGGGAAAAGGAATAGGAAATTGAAAAAAACGCGAGATCGACCAAATTCAAACATTTACAATTTGTTTATTAAATTTGTCATAAAAATAATCATTGTTTAGCATTTTTTCTTCTAAAAAGGGGTTTTTTGTGCTGTTGTGCGCCGCATCCGAATAATTGTTCACATAATTTGTTTATAAGAACTAGGTTAAATCTCAAACTGAATATTTATGTTAGTGAAGTATAGGGTAAGGAGGGGCAGCGTCGACCAGTTAACAGTCAATGACTTTGTTAAAGTTAATAAGATGTGGAATTGATCCACTTTTTTTAAATTTTGAGTCCTACATTATTGTATATCATATTTCTATAAGTATTAATTACATTAATGAAACAATGATTTAATAATTTAATTATTTCCAACAAGCTGTATTTCGTTGCCTTTGACCCACACCCGGGGGCAAAGGCAACCGCAGCTTTTTATGAAAATCAAAACATCTGAAGATGGCAAAACATGATGGTTCGCTTCTATGGTATTTTATATACTGGAAAAATTACCTTAAAACATTTCCAGCAAGAAGAATAAGTTATTTTTAATCAAAATAGTGATAGCTGCGATATAACCTCTTATGCGTTGACATTGCACTAGAGACGGACTACGCGCAAAGGTTTCTACCATACCAATACAAAACACCCGCTCTACCGACCGGATTTAAAATAATAATATTCAATAGTTTCTTGCATGTAGGCCAGAAGATAAGTGGCTGTCCTACATTACCGATTACTTATCGACAAAACTTATGACACGTTCATAACCTAAGCACGTGTAAAATATTATTTTCGTCGGGCTTGCCCCACTGGTGAGGCCTCATTTATTTACGATATTTAAAATATTGGGGACTTGAATTACGTTCAATTATTATTATCGCATAATGTGATATTGTGTAATCTGTCAAAATATAAAATTTGTATACTGTAAGTATTGCCATTAACGTTGAAAACTTTATATTTCTGCCAGCGAATCTTCCATTCTTTCGCTGTCAAAACTGTTTTCTGCATAATTTTTCTTTTACATCGTGAATTTTCAAGATTTTGGTACGTAACACTATCTCAATGATAAAATAGGTTTATTTAATATAAAGTAATATTAAAATTGTTAAATAATAGCGATGTTATAAGCAAAGTTACCTTTGCCCCACCGGTTGGCGCTGCCCCTCCTTACCCTATGTACTTTTATTCTGATACATAATGATTTCATTTCGCTTTTCTCTTCAGAGGAAGGAAAATATTGGAAGCAGAATGAAATTAAAAAATTAGCTCAGTGATATTTTTAAGAATTGGATGCTTAGCATTTCCAAAATAAAACATAGAAACATGAATCTACGGCTGCAGCGGATTATGAACAGTAGTTTTTCGATCCAGCCTATAGTGCACTGGATTAATTAAATGTCCCTTTAACTATTCTTCTAAACAAAATACAATACGTCTTCAAAAACTATAATAAATATTATTTTAGCTCTAATTCAAATGTGAAGAAATCTCACAAAAAATTAATCAATATTTTTGATTTCAGATGAATTATTAATCACCGAAATATCAGATGTAGCAATTTTAAGAGCAAATACGGTATGGGGGGCTCTTCGAGGTCTGGAAACTTTCACACATTTACTCTCACCATCAGGAGATGGAGCTACTGTAAGTTTCTTAAATGACAAAAGTAAATTAATGAATTTCTGAATGCAATTTAAATTTTCTTTTAATAAACAAAAGTGCTCTTTTTGATTTAAAAAGTGGCTTGTCTTAAGAAGTGACTAGTTCTTTGTATGTTTCAAGGAAGTAGATGAGAAAAAATCGTAAATTTTTTTCAAGCTAAAGTCTGAAGTCTCGAACCTCTTCAAAATGAGACCAAGAACATAATGCAATATTTGCTGGTTTTCGAATCATCATAAAAAATGCGGAAGCTTGCCCAAGCCATAAATCGGTCGGCGCGCCGCGCAGTAGAACTTTTCAACAAATGGATAGTTTTGAGACCCTAGTTGATAATATATCATAATCGAAGCATTTTTTAAGTTATTCAAAATTTATTCCGTTAAAAAAAAGAAATCTGGCATTTAAAAATTGGCGAACATCTATATTTGTTTCTAAAATTTATTTAAACAATTGACAATTGTTATCTGTTAATGAATAATAGTACATTTTTGAATTTTATAATTTTACATCATTTACATTGGTTAAAAAAAAAGAAACTAAGTACACTGGGACCAGGATTTACCGGGGATTTCGAGGGTTCCCTCAATGGCCTTCGCGGTAAATCACGACTCACCGAACCGTTCTTCTTCTCCTTACTTGTGGCAAATTCCTTCTTATAGTGCCGAACCGTAAACAAAAAATTGAAAAATAAAGTATCCAATCATTTTTATACTTGAATTAGCACTTTCATTTGGTCATTTTGTTAATATAAAAAATAATTTGAAAATATTTTTCAACCTTCTTAATATTATTTGTAAAAAGTGTCCTAAATATAAGTAGTTTCAAAAAATGGGATCGTTTATACAAAAAATGTGATCTTTATTGTTGAATAAACAATTAATAGAAAAAAAATTCTAAATGGCTTCGACAAATCTCTTTTAAATTTCATTAGCTTATCGGTCACAATTAATGAGTTATCAAGAATAACATATTGGCACAAATTTTAATATTACTATGAATGTATATTGATTTTGGACATGGAAAAATATGAGATTAAAAAATTTTTTTTCACAAATATAATAGTACACCATGTCCACTAAATATTTATGAATAACTCTATTTATATATAATTCTATTGTATTGCATACTTCCAATTAAATGAGTTATTCTCTAATTATTGAATTTGAGTAATATTTCGAGTTATATTCAAGAAATATACATATATATATATAGTTAAACATACATTTGAAAATTTTTATCTCTCAAATCGAAGTTAGATTTTCCGTATGAAACAATGCGCTACGAAGTTGGCATTTTTCACTTACAACAATGCAAACAAGGGCATAGCTTAGTATAATTCAAACTTTTGAACAATTTCACTATTTTAAATAATAATTGCCACAGCTGAGAGAATAAATTTAGAGGAAAAATTAATTCAGAAATAAATTTTAACACTTAATGAGCCTGAAAATGATAATGCTTCGAAATTTTAAGAAAGTGGACATCGCTAAGTATAACTCTAGGGCGACCGATTGGTCAATACTTGATTTTTCGCAGAGTTAGTCACTTTTTAAGAAAAGCACAATTTTTACCAGTAGTGTATACTATATATAACACTCAATAAGTTAGAAAATTAGGATATATTCCGAAAAGGTCACCCAAGAATATTGACTTGATAATTGGCCAAGGGGTTCCTTTCAGACCCGAGTCGAATGCACTGAAAGGATTTTTGGCCCAGATCAATATAAATTAAGTTATTCATAATTTTGATTTTTTTTTAATTAATTTTTTTTTCAAAATCTTGAAAAGCATTGATTTTGGGAAAAAATGTTCACAAAAGTTGTAGATCTCATCGAAACGCCTATTTTTCATATTTATACTTTTTTCTGAGATGATTATGTTTCGAGAAAAATGACAAAAATGAATGTTCAGATTTTTTGTTACAAAAACATTTCAAAACTTGCGATATTAGTGTCCAAAAAAGTTTTAATGAATAAACTTTTATCATTGAAAAATGCTTAAGAGATGCGTGGTTTTTTTGAGCCGTTGGAAAAGGCGTCGCCAGGAGTAGTGGGAGGGGGCGTGGGCCATTCAAGTTCAAATAAGTTTCGAAATGTTTTTGTGAGAAAAAATCTGAAAATTCATTTTTGTCATTTTTCTCGAAAAATATTAATCTTAGAAAAAAAGTATACATTTAAAAAATATGTGTTTCGATGAGATCTACAACATTTGTGAACTTTTAGTGCGTTCAACTAGGGTCTAAAAAGAACCCCTAAGCCAAGTATCAAGTTGATATTTTTGGGTGACCTTTTTGCAAGTATACTCGAAAATTATTACATTTAAATAATTTGTCAAATTTAAAATAACATATTTCAGTTGAAATTGGTATCTCAAAGAATCCACGACAAGCCCCGATTGCCACATAGAGGACTTCTTCTCGATACATCACGTCATTTTATTCCAGTAGACGATATTCTTCTGACTTTAGACGCCATGTCTTATAACAAACTCAATGTTCTACATTGGCATATTGTGGATGACAATAGTTTCCCTTATGAAAGTTTAGTCTTTCCCGAACTTTCCTCTAAGGGAGCTTATCATCCGTCCATGATCTACAGTACAAAAGATGTTCAGAGAGTCATTGAATATGCACGCCTAAGAGGCATTCGTGTTATTCCAGAATTCGATTCTCCCTCACATACTGCTTCCTGGGGCCAAGGGTATCCGTATTTGCTTACCCAATGCTATGGTATATTATTTTCCAGCATTTTCTCCTTTTTTCACTCAATTTCGTACACGGGGAAAAAATTTTAAGTAAAATAGCATGGATACCACTCATGCGTTTGTAGCAGGTTTTTTTGCTATCATAGCTAAAAAAATGCATTTGAACACAAGTATGTCTTATCAGGGTGGTCCAACATTTTTTTCTTTGAATTTTCATGTATATTCCCCGGGAAATTTGTTTGAATCCACACAAAAATTAATACATTTCTTTTTGGACAAAAAAAATTATATTTGGTGGTGGCGCAAGCCTCCTGAAGTTTTCAACACGTATTTCGCATAAAAAAAATACCTTTTTGTGAATTTTATTCAAAATCGTCAATATTAGCCGGATCGAGTTGGAATTCGACATTTATACTTTACAATTAGCCACAGAATACGAATAAAATGTTACTTTTTAAATATCACCCACATAAGTCTGTTCTATAAGGTCCCGAAAAAAAATCTATAGATGAAGAAATGGATTTTGCGAGTTTTTGACGCTAATTATGATTTTTGTGTGGTTTTTTAATGCAAATTGTTTCTAATACACAAAATACTTCTTCATACTTATGATGAGATGTTTACATTAAATTTTTAAACACTTTATTACGGTTTTTGGCAATTTTCTCTTACAATGAAAAAAATGGTTTTTTGTGCTGTCCCAGCTAGACGTTTAGCTGAATTTCATCTTCTCAGAAAATATAGCTGTGTTACCTAAGTTTCTAGCTGTTTCACCTAATTATCCAGCTGTTTCAGCTACATTTTTCCATCCAGAAATTATCTAGATAAATTAGCTAGATAATTTGTAGATGGCAAAATTAGCTAAACCAGCTAGATGTTTAGGTAACATAGCTAGAAATTTAGGCAACACAGCTATATTTTCTTAGAGTACGAAGTCCAGCTAAACTTGTAGCTGAGACAGCTAACCCATTTTTTTCAGTGTATAATAGAGTCAGAAAGTTGCGGTTGTTTGAAAAAATTTCCACTTTTTATCCAATTATCAATTTCTAATTATATTAAGATGATACCTAATTAATTTAAAGAAATGTAATTGTTTAAACAATTCATTAATATTTTTAATATCATTCTCTTAGAATAATGCTAGAAAAGTGAAGTTTTTTCTAAAATGTTCCACTTTTTGTCCAATCTTCAATTAAAGTGACGTAAATAAGTAATTAAAGTTAATGAAGATTAATTGTTTAAACTATTCATCAGTATTGCTAATATAGTATTCAATTTGAATAATGCTAAAAAGTTGCGGTTTTTTCCTGAAATTTTCAACTATTTGTCTACTTTTTACTTGGTGTGTGTTAATAATAATTAACTTAATGCAGTCAAAACAATTATTTAAACAAATCATTATTGTTTATAACTATATTCTTCTTTATAATTTAAGATAGTTACGGTTTCTTCTTAAATTTGTAACTTTTTACCCACTTTTTAATTAGTGAAGTAATAAATAATGAAAATTAATAAATATAGTTGTTTGAAAAATTTGTCATTGTTTATAACTATCTTCTCTTAGATAAGTGCTGAAAATTTTCAGTTTTTTCAACTCTTAAACGTTTTGTCCACTTTTCACTTAGTGAGGTAATAATTAATGCAAGTTAACAAACATGCTTATTATAACAATTAATTATTGCTTATAACTATCTCCTCTTACAGTGATGCTAGAAATGTGCTTCTTTCTGAAATCTTTAGTTTTGCTTCGACTTTTCCGTTATGAACAAATAATGAGTGAACCTAAACAAGAATCATATTTTAAACAGTACTGTATTTTTTTGGGTGAATTATTCTTGCTGTTTTCCCAATTAAAAAAAAAAATGAACGAAAAAGCTATCTGAACAAGACAAAAACAAAAATAAGCATGACAACAA
Source organism: Andricus quercusramuli (assembly GCA_932178445.1). Taxonomy (NCBI): domain Eukaryota; kingdom Metazoa; phylum Arthropoda; class Insecta; order Hymenoptera; family Cynipidae; genus Andricus; species Andricus quercusramuli. The sequence goes on along the minus strand of CAKNXH010001859.1, from coordinate 169,959 downwards.
ATATTGTATTGCAAGTCGTAAAAGAAAAATTTCGAATTGCACCTTTTTTAACCCTTGTTTGGCACACGAGGATTATTTGCACTCCACGGCCATACTTCATAAATTTCAAGTACCTAAAGATAGGTCACTATTTAATTTTTGTATTCTTCTAGCTAAACTACTTGAAAAGTTACACTTCGAAGAATTTAAAAAAAACTCAAGTGAAAATATCAAATAGCTTACTTGTTATAACGGTTTTTATCACTGGGGGACATAGGATTCACGGAAGTGTGCCGAACGAGAGTTAATATCAGACCCCCCCCCCCTCCCTTCTACCCTAGGGAAAACACGTCTCGCTGATAATAATATACATATATGTATAATGTATATACAATTATCGATGAAGCATGTTCATAAATTATAAACATTAAAAAGAGCAAAAACAAATAATTAAATTATTATATAATAATTTAATTATTTATAACATCTCAAGGGACAGGAGCAAATTGCTTCCGGTACTCTCTACTTTGGTTGAAAAAAGATTAACTCTAATGTTTATTTGTTATTTGTTCACGTGCGAAAAGGCAAAGCAAAGTTAAACATTTTAGAAAAAACCGCAACTTTCTAGGACTTATGGGAGAGAAGATAGTTACAAACAATAATAAATTGTTTTAAACAACTATTTTTGTAAAATTTCTCACTAAGTGAAAAGTGGACGGAAAAATTGAAATTTCTGAAGAAAAAAAACCGCAACTATCTGCCATTAATATAGATGAAGACAGTTAAAAGAAATAATAATTTGTACAAATAATCAGTTTTGCTAGATTCAAGTAATTATTAAGTCACTCCAAGTAAAAAACAGACAAATAGTTACAAATTTTAGTTAAAAATTAAAGAAAAAACCGCAACTTTCTACAATTAAGCAAAGGAAATGTTGATGATAATAAGATATTGTTAAAACAATCAGTTTTTTAACTCTAATTAATTATAACTTCACTCCAATTGAGAAGTGCACAAGAAAATTAAAAATGTCAGAAAAACCGCAATTTCCAGCATTATTCAAAGAGAATATTTTTAACAATAATAATAAATTTGTTCAAACAATTATATTTGTTAGCATGAATTGACTACTACTATAATTAACTTCTAAAAGAAATTTTCCAAAAACAGTAATAAGTTGCTTGAAATTTTTTTTAAACATCTAATTATCAGTAAAAAGTAATATTTTATTTATTAGAAACAATTTGTATTAAACAACCTCAAAAAAGTCATAATTAATGCCAAAAACTCGCACAACCGATTTCAGGGTTCACAGCGCAAAAGGAGATCAAAAAAGTGGAAATAGGGTAATTTTTTCACGAAAAAGAAGAAAAAAAGGGGAAAGATTAAACATTTATTTTTACATATCGAAAAGAAAAAACAATCTTTTTATAACAAACGAAGTGAAAATACTAAAATTAGTCGAATCGTTTGAGTTATAATTTGTGGGTCGACATCCAAAATAAGTCAAGGAATACATTTTTTAATCGGTAAATATCTTCAGTTGCCTTTTTGAAATTTAGAATTAAAAATTGTAATAATTCGAAAAAATAAATGTTGCCTTATTAAAATTTTTTTTAAATGTACTAAAACATTTTTTTGGATTAATTTGAACCTGAAATTTCTTCAGCTTGAACCAAAGAAACATGTTATTATTTTTTATTCATGAGAAACATTTTTTTCATGGTATTTATAACGTTCCAAAATCGCAAAAAAGATAGGAAACCCCAAAAATCCTAACTCACAACAACATTTTTTTATGAAAAACCAAAATAGAAATAAGATAAGTTTTGAACAAAATAGTTCAATTATTGAATCAAGAACATCAGTTTTTAACCAAAAATGGAATAGTTACATTTTCGTTTTGAAAAATTATTTTTAATTGACAAAACTAAAATTACGCCCAAATTGTTGAATGTTGAAGCCTGAAAGAAGAATTCTCTACAGTGCAGTTGAGTTTTCAACACAAAAATATAAATTTTCAATTAAAAAGTTAATTTTCAACCAAAAATTAAAATTTTTAGTTAAAAAACCTAGTTTCTAACAAACAAAAAAAACTTTAACGGTGAATTTTTAACCAAAAAATGACGAAAGGACGAATCTTGTACAAATTACATAAATTTTTAACCGAATATTTGAATTTTCAAAATAAAAAAGATCAATTTTGAACCAAAAATGGAATTCCTACATTTTCATTCGAAAAAAAACTAATTCTAAAAAAAAAAAACAATTTTTTACCAAATTACTGAATTTTTGAGCAAAAAAAAAAGAACTTTCTACAATATTTTTGAATTTTTAACTAAAAAATATAAGCTTTCAATACAAAAAATAATTTTCAATCAAAAATTGCAATTTTCAGTTTGAAAAAATGAATTTTTAACAAAGTAGTTTTATTTTCAACCCGAAAGACAGCTTTTCGACAAAATAAATATATTTTCAACCAAATAATTAAATTTTTAACCAACTTTCCGCCAAAAAATATAACTTTCGAACGAAATTTGAACTTGCAATAAAATAGTTAGAACATTCAAAGTTACAGTTGATGAATTTGGAATATTCCATTTTCTAATTGAGTATTTATCTTCGTACATTTAAACTAAAATGTGTTAATCTTCTAATACTTTTTTGAAAAGCACTGTATATTTTGTAATTGTTCAAATTTTATATTGAATAATAACTTCTGTCTCCAGTTTTCACATTTTCAAGAGAAAGGGGGAAAAAGGGGAAGTTTTTTGAGAATAGGGGGGAAAAGGAGAATTTCAAGAAAAAAGAGGAAACTAAGAAAAAAAGGGGAAGACTGTGCACCCTGCAATTTGTTCACTTATGGGGTTTTTTTGGACCCTATAAAATAGACTTATGGGACGTTGTTTTAAAAGTCATATTTTATTCGTATTCTATGGCTAATTGTGAAAAGAGATATTGAGCTTGCACTCGATTCAGCTAATATTGACGTTCCTGAATAAAATTTACAGAAACGTCTTTCTTTCTTATAGGAAATACATGTTAAACTTCATGGGACTTGCAACACCTCCTAATGTTATCTTTTTTTATTTCCGGGCAATATGCATAACAATTCTGCAAAAAAAATGTTCCAATGCATTTTTGGATCAACCTAATGTCCTATACTAGGAAAGTTAAACATTCCATGCTTCAAGCGCAATTTGGCAGAGCAAGATGACCCTATCTCTTGACCGTGCTGTGATTGCAGGAACCCATCCCATTTCGGCATGAGTTTCTTGCGCCCTGAATTCTCCAGCCATACGTGCGAGACCGCAAGCGCTGCACAGTGGGAAAAAAATAACTTTTTTGGTTTAAAATAACATACAGCCCACACATATTGAGTGCTTTGAACAAAAAACAAATTAAAGAAAAGCTGATAAGATTTCTAAGAGGGTTGTCAAGCCTCATTTTTGAAATAAGTTTCAATTTTATTTATAAATAAACAAATATAACAAAAAAAGGCCATTTTTTCTATATGATGTTCCGGGTGATCGCCAATGACAGGAAAATTGTTGAAATTGCCCAAGTTTCATAGAGTAACATTATTTAAAGATGTCCTAATATTATACAACGAACGAAAAGAAAATTTTATAAACAAATAATTTGTTGGAAAAATGTTTTCTACGATTTTCCATAATTATACGTTTTTTTAAGTTAATTGTAATAAATTGTATGGAAACAATATTATATTGGAGACATTCTCTATTAAGATTATAACTTTTTTTATTATAAGCAAATTTAATGAACAGATGCAGTATTCGGGCATTTTTCTGCGGAAAACATCGGTTTTTTCAATGCCAGTTTTTTCAGTTGGAAACTTCATGACAATTTCAGCAACATTCACAATAAGTTGATAAATTTTATGATTTTTCCAAACAAATTCATTAATTAGGCATTTAGCATAGAAAAATTCGTTTTTTTTTCTATATTAACTTTTTCAATTGGGAACTTCATGATAATTTCAGCAAAATTCATAATTTTTTGATCAATTTTATATTTTTTAAAAACAGTAACGGTTCGCAAAACAAAACATTTTTTCAACCAATTTATTTATAAAAAAATTGAAAACATAAGTCCAAAATCAGGCCCGAAAACTCTCTTAGAAATCTTATCAGCTTTTTTTTAAATTTTTTTTGTCCAAATCGGTCAATATTTGTCGGCCAATTTTGCGAGTTCTAATTTCGTACATTAATAGGAATAGCTCAACTTGCAATCATACTTAGATTTTTTTCTCCGTGTAGTAATTCATAAAATTTAGTTCTTATAGAATTTATTATAATTATATTCAAATTACAGATGGAAAAGGTAAATTAAATGGCAAAACTGGACCTTTGGATCCCACAAATCCGAAGTTGTACGAATTTTTGGAACGACTCCTTGAGGAAGTTGTTCAAGTTTTTCCAGATAAATATTTGCACCTCGGAGGAGACGAAGTGCCATTTGATTGTTGGGAAAGTAATCCTAATATTCTCAATTTCATGAGGGATCATAACATCACTAAAAATTTCACTGCACTCGAAAATATATATATTAATAAACTTCTCAACATCACGAATAATCTCAACACGAACGCTATAGTGTGGCAGGAGGTAATTGAAACAATTAATTAATTTAGGGGCCGTTCAAAATCGACCTCCCTTCTAAGAAGAAAATTTTTTTAGAATCAATTTAATGAACCCCTAAAATAAAACACAAAATATTAAAAAAATATTTTAGTAGACTTCACAGCCAAAAATTTCCAACCACTTTACAACCAAGTAGTGGAAATTTGAAGCATAAAATTCGAATTTTCAACAAAATAGTTGAATTTAAAAAACAGGGTTATTAACAGAGAACTTTTTAACAAAAAATATGAACTTTCAATCAAGAGGGATGAATTTTCTATCCAAAAAGATGAAATCGCAATAAAGTTGAATTTTTGGAAAAAGAGATTACTTTTTGAAAATTGGTTGAATTTTCAGCAAAAAACTAAATTTTCAACAAAACAGTTGAACTTTCAATAACACAAAATAATTATCAACCAAAGAGTTGCATTAACAATCAAATATTTAAACTTTCAAGCGAAAAAAAAACAAAATAAGAAGAAAGTTGAATTTTCAACAGAAAAAGATTGTTTCTCAACGCAAAATGTGATAGCTGATATTTCAACCAAAAAAGACTTTAATTTTAAATGAAAAAAAACAGGTGAATTCAACTATAAAACACAAATTATTTATAAAATAGATGAATCTACTACCAAAACAGATAATTTCTTAACTAAGCAGTTGCAACTGATATAAAAAAAAAACAAATTTGCACCAAAAGAAATTAATTTTCAAAAGATTTTTCACTCAGGGGAAAAAAATGTCAAGGAAATTGCTTAAGTTTTCAGCCAAATTCTCCACATATGTAACAGTTCAATTTTCTATCCGCAATTATGATTTTTCAAGCAAAAATTTAGTTTTTAACCAAACGGTTGAATATTCAACAAATAATTTAATTTTCAAACAAAGAAATCAACTCAGAACTGAAAACGATCAATATTCAACTAAAAATAGAATAATTGAATTTACTTTTAAAAAAAAATTAATTTTCAACAAAAAAAACGAAGTTTCTACAAAATAGTTCAACTTTCAACCAAGTAGTTGAATTTTCAATCAAGGAGATTAGTTTCCTGCTAAAAAAGGTGATTTTACAACAAAATACGTCAATTTTCCAAAAAAGGGAAGAGCTTAATTTTCAGTAAACAAATTTAATTTCCAAACAAAAAAAAATTCAACAAAATAATTCATTTTTCAGTTTTTAATTTTCAACCAAACATTGAACGAATTTGCAACAAAATAGTACAATTCAACCAAAGAGATGAATCTTCATTAAAAAAATGAATTTTTAACAAAGCAGTTCAACTTTTAATCAAATGGTTTAATTTTTGACCAAAAAAGATTAAAAAGAGATGAATTCTTAAACTAGAGACAAATTTTCAAGAAAATAGTTCAATTTTGAAATGAAAAAGATAAACTTTTAACAATTAATAAAATGAAGTTTTAACAAAATATTTTAGTTTTTAACCAAAGAGATGAATCTTCAACCAGAAAAATAAATTTTTACCCAATTATTTCAATTTTCAACCAATTTGTTTCAGTTTTTATCAAGAAAGATGACTTTTTAACAAAATAGTCAAATTTTCAATAAAATAATTAAATTTTTGATCTAATAATAGAATTTTTAATCACACGAGATGAACTCTGAACAATAACATTATAGTAGATTTTTCAACAAGAAGAAATCAACTTATAGCCAAAAATATTTCAATTTTTTTTCTGGGTTCTATTAATTCAGTTCGCATTTAAGCGAAAAACGAGAAAAAATGCGGAGAAGGGGAAGTTTTTGATAACAGGGGGAAAAAGATGAATTAAACAAAAAAAGAGAAAACAGGAGGATGTGGAAAGAGTGTGAGGTCTGTATTTACAAACCGTCAAATGTTAAAAATCGTCACAGAAACTATTACCTCCCCTTTCCTCTCTCAGTGTGACGTAGTTTTTGAGCAGCCCCTTATGACTGTTTCAATGATTAATATAATTCACATTGATAAATATGTATGTATGCATAAATCACATTGACACCGATGATAAAATATCACCGCACAATGTGAAAAAGAAATAATTTGTCCATATGATAGATATTCTCGCATTCTAACAGGTGTTCGATAACGGAGTGAAAATTCATCCAGGGACAGTAGTGCACGTTTGGACCGGGGCATGGCAGCAGGAAGTTATTAAGGTCACGAAAGCTAGATTTCCGGTATTACTTTCCACTTGTTGGTACCTCGATCACATTGCAGGTGGTGGGGACTGGCAAAAGTTTTATAATTGTGATCCTCTTTCCTTCGAGGGATCAAGTGACCAAAAGAAACTTATGATGGGTGGCGAAGCCTGCATGTGGTCCGAATTTGTTGACAGGTATTTATCACAAATGAAAACTTAATTTATTATTTATCAAAAATTACTGAAGATAAGAGCCGGCCGCCTACAAAAAAGGGTTTCGTCACTTATTGGGACGTTCATTAAGTCGTTCAAATCTCTTCCTCCCATACTTTTCGTCTTTCAGCCTACTGTCCTTCACCTTCCATAATTCCCCTTCTCTCACTCCAATAAACTTCCCCTACTTCCCCTCTCATTACCGCCCTTGAATTATCATCCCTTCCCCTACTTCTCACGCCTCTACTTCCCTTTTCTAAACTTTCCATACTTCTCCTTCAATCCCTTCTTTTCCCTACTTCTCTCTCCCCCGCTTCCCCACCACAATTACCCCTCCCCCACACACTCATCCCCCACTTACCTGTCATCCCTCTTGTCACATTCCCTCCCTTCCATCATTAACCGTCTCATTACTACTCCCTTAACTGTTCAGCCCTTCTCCTACCTCTCCCGACTCTACTTTCCCTCTCCTCACTTATCATACATCTCTTTTCATCCCCTCTCTTCTCCTTTTTACCATCCCTCACTTCCCTTCCGCTATATTCCCAACCCTACTCACTACCCACTTTCCTACTATTTCTCCTACATTCCCTCCCTTTCATCACTAGCCCTCCCATTACTTCCCCTTCGCTGTTTAGCTCTCCCTCCACTTCCTCTCCTTACTTCTTATACTTCTCCTCCAATATCCTCTCTTCTCTACTTCACCATCCCTCACATCCCTTCCCCTACAACAATAACCCTACTCACCAATCACTTCTCCACTATCCCAATTGTCACATTCTCTTCCTTTCACCACTATTCCTCCTATTACTACCCCCTTCACTGCTCAGCTCTTCATCTACTTCTCATGCCTCTACTTCCCGTCTCCTCACTTCCCATACTTCTCCTTCAAACCCCTGCCTTCTCTACTTCAATATTCCTCACTTCCCTCCCTCTACTTTCCCAACCCTTCTCAGCAGTCAATTCTCTATTACCCCGCCCATCACGTTCCCTCTCTTTCTCTACTACATTCATTTTTCCCCATTTCCCCTCACTTCTCCAGGGAAAAAAGTACGACGGATGGACAGACATCCAACCGGAACCGACATCATCTGTTTTTTGTTTCAGCTGCGACTACTTATTAGTTTAGTAGAAAAAATATAAATTGCCAATAATTTCGCAACAAAAATTATTATTTTGAAAGTTATTGCACTTTTTCTGTTTTTCACACTTTAAAAAAAATATATGCAAACTGTGGTGTAGCTGTTCAACGATTTTGTCATTTATTTTACAAGACGGGGAAGTTTTCAGATATGGAGGCGTCCATATATTAGGTGACGTTCTAAATAGAGGGGGGGGGGGGGGGGGGTTCTGCCCCAACATCTAAAAGGGACACAATAAATTTAGTAGTCGCTTTTTTCAACCAAATAGTGAAATTTTCAAGCCAAAAAGACCAATTTTTTACAAACCAGTTGATTTTCAAACGCAAAAAGTTCAATTTTCGACAGAAAGTTCATTTTCAGCTAACACAAATGAATTTTAATCAAGAAAAATGATTTTTCTACCATAGAAGATCAATTTTTAATCCCCAATAACTGACTTTAGGAACATGCTTGAATTTTTCACTAAATATTTGAACTTTCAACCAATAAGTTGAATTTTTTACCAAATAGCTGAACTTTTAACCTACAAAGATGAATTGTTAACCAAAAAGGTTTATTTTTCATCAAAAGACGAATTTTCAACAAAATACATGAATTCGTAACCAAACTGTTGAATTTTGAATTAAAGATCAATTTCCAGCCAAATTGAATTGCATTAAACTTAAAATTGAAAAAACTATTTTCTAACACAAGTAAAAACTAATTATCAACCAGTTGAATTCAATGGAAAAAGACAAAATTGTAACAAAATAGTTGAGTACTCAAGCAAATAGGTGAATTTTCAATAAATGAGATTAATTTTCTACGCAAGCAGACGATTTTTTAACAAAATAGTTTAATTTGCAAGCAAAAAGGTTCAATTTTTTAAAAAATATTTGACTTCCAAACTCGAAAATAGGAATTTTTAACAAGAGGCGTAATTTCCAGTCAGGAAAGATGAATTTTCAACGTTAAATTTTTAGTTCAAAAACTTGTTTCCAACAAAAAAAATAAAACGAGTGATAAGACCTGTTAAATTCAACTTTAAAGACGATTTTTAACCTAATATTTGAAAATTCAAATGAATAGTTTAATTTATAAACAAATAGTTCAATTTTCTATCAAAACAGTTGAATGATCAACCAAAAATATGAATTTTCAATAAAAAAATTCATTTTCAACCAAATTCTTTGATTTTCTACCAAAACAGTTGCATTTTCAACCGAAAATATAAATTTAAAAAAAAAATCATTTTAAACCAAATAGTTTAATTTTCGAACAAATAGGTGAATTTCAAACTAAAATGATGAATCTTCTACCAACAAAAATGAATTTTTCACAGAATATTTCAACCTTAAACAAAGTATTCGATTTGGCAAAAAACAAATGAATTCTCAGCAAAACATGTGATAGTTCATATTTCCACAAAATGAGATTTCAGTTTTGAATAAAAATCAGTTGAATTCAACCAAAAAAGGCGAATTTTCAACAAAATAGTTAAATCCTAAACTAAAACAGAATAATTGGCAACCAAGCAGTTGCATTTTCAAATAAAAAGGATGAATTTTTAACCAAGAAGATTTTCTACCAAAAAACAGGAATTCTCAGCTGAATAGTTACATTTTCTAACAAGGAGATAAGTTTTCATCTAAAATGATGAATCTTCATAAAAAATTAATTGTCTATAAATATTTCAACATTCAACCAAAGCCTTAAATATTCAATTAAAAATTCGATTTTCTAATCAAGAAGATATCTTTGTACAAAAAAAGATGAATTAATTATCAATAAAATACATGCATTTTTAACTAATTAATTAATTTTTTAACTAAAAAAGATGAACTTTAAACTAAAAGAGATGAATTTATCACCAAAATGCTAGAGTTTTTAACAAAAAAGAAGCTTCCAGCCAAGAAAAGAGTTCATAGACGGCCCCTTATCTGTTAAGTGAATCTGCCGTCCAAGTTAATGTTTTAATTACATCAATATTCTCAAATGAAAAGAAGATGTCTACATAATTTAATTACACGTATCACTAGTATGAAATAGTTTTAACTCATTATTCATTGTTCGATTGACAATTATATACAATTAAATAAAAATTTCTTCTCAAAAAGAGGAGGGGGTCAGCTTTATTGTCACAGGACATTTGGGGAGGGATGATGGGGATTCACCAAAATGTAACAAATTGTCACAATAGGGAGGGGTGTGCCGAAAATCACTGAAAATAGCGTCACTTAATTTACGGACGCTCCCTATAGTGTTTGTTTTCTGGAAACTTATTTTGAGTGTTCAGGAAGGGTTAAAATAGATACAAATTGGAGTTTGTGTTTGGTAATTTTTGTTTTCAGTTTACCAGAGGTTCCGAAAACAGCTAGCCCTCTAGTGTGGTCCAAATTTATACCTGTCAAAATTGGACTTTTGATTTTTGGTGATAAACTCCCCCCCCCCCATTTTGTTCGTTTTCCGGAAAAAGAAATTCCGTAATTTTTGTTTTCTTTCAGCGTTAACCCGCGCCCCCGGGCTTTTGAAATTAACATGGGTGTTCAAATGGGAAAAGCTCGATTTTCAAAAAAGTGGAAAAAAGAAGTATTTGTTATACATTTTTTGTCAATTAAAGTATTGTCACCTCTTGAGGAGTATTTAAGGAATAATTTCCACCCAATAGCTATTAATTTTGACACACCGGAAAAAGCCCAAAAAAATGCAAAATAGCAGTTTTCTATCAAATTCATGCTAAAGACGGTATTTTAAAAGAAATTTTCAACATGGATTACTTTTAATATATAAGTGACGAGTTTTGAAGTATATTTTAAATAATTTTGAATTGTTTAAACAATTAGTATTTATTTAAACAATTTTTTCCCCCTGTAAATCGTGAAAAGTTATTATTTTCTGAAAATAATTACACAATTAAAGGAAATTAAGAGTAATATTTTTTTTCTACAGAATATTCAGCAATTTTTAAAATAATGTTTATTTGTTTAAACAATTTTTGTTTGTTTAAAAAAATTTTTCTCTGTAAATCGAGAAAATTTATTCTTTTCAGCAATGAATGACTATGTCGCTTAATATACAGTATTTCCTTATCTCAGAACGTATACCCTACATTGTTTAAACAATAATAATTTGTTCAAAAAATTAAAATCAACTGCCCTTTGTAAAGTACAGTGTTTTTTATTATTCTTAAAATTCGTTAATTTTGTCATTAATTTCTGAAAAGAATAAATTTTCTCGATTTGCAGAGAAAAAAATTTTTAAACGAACAAAAATTGTTTACACAAATAAAAATTATTTTAAAAATTGCTAAATATTCTGTAGAAAAAAAAAATTACTCTTAAGTTCCTTTAATTGTGTCATTAATTCCAGAAAGAAATAATTTTTCACGCTTTACAGGGGGAAAAAATTGTTTAAACAAATAAAAATTGTTTAAATAAATGTATTGCTTTCAATATTCTTTAATTGTGTCATTATTGTTAGAAAATAGTAACTTTTTACGATGTTAGGGAGAAAAAATTGTTTAAACAAATTAAAATTGTTTGAATAATTACCAAACAAGTTCAACAAGAACTACTACTCTTGACATTCATCAACTTTGTACGATTTATTCCAAAAGATAATAACTTTTCACGATTTACAGGGGGAAAAAATTGTTTAAGGAATTTAAAATTATTTAAGATATACTTTAAAACTCGTCACTTATCGATTAAAAATAATTCATGTTGAATTTTTTTTTTAAATACCGTCTTTAGCATGAATTTGATAGAAAACTGCTATTTTGCATTTTTTGGGGAATTTTCCGGGCACAATTAAACGGGTTCAGGTGTGTTAAAATGAGAAGTTATTGGATGGAAATTATTCCTTGAATACTCCTCAAGAGGTGAAAATACTTTAATTGACAAAAAATGTATAACAAATACTTATTATTTCCATTTTTTTGAAAATCGAGCTTTTCCCATTTAAAACCCCATGTTAATTTCAAAAGCCCGGGGGCACGGGTTAACATTTAAAAAAAAAATTACGGAATTTCTTTTTCCTAAAAACGAACAAAATGGGGGGGTTTTATTACCAAAAATAAAAAGTCGAATTTTCGGACCACCCTAAGCCCTCACATATCGATGCCTCCATTACGTACCGCTCCATGTCGCGTTTAGGTGGTGTACAACTCTCCGTCGCGTTTGGTGCTATACAGCGCGGTACTCCGCCTAAACATTTCATGGTACGGTATTGAATGGAGGCACTGATATAAAAATTAATTTTTCGAAAAAAGCCTCAAGAGCCATAAATTTGTTATTTGCCCCTAAAAATAGCCACGAAAAGCCGTAAATTATGCAATAATAAAAAGTCTAAAATTCCATCGGAGAAGAGGCTAGTTGAAAGATAGCTTGACGGACATCATCCTGATACCCGGAGCTAGATCTCATTGCCTGGTTCGAAATGGAATTGTTCCTGAGCAATCACTTTATTCCTTTTATTTGCGATAGTTTATTAGCTTATAATTTTGTTACCCTAAAAGGTTCAATTGAAAAGCGACATTTTTTACTTTTATTTTTAGGAACAACATGCATCAAAGAATTTGGCCCCGGGCTAGTGCAGTTGCTGAGCGACTTTGGAGTTTTGACGTACAACCTATGAATAATGTCAGCAGGCGCCTAGAAGAGCACGCCTGTCGTATGAACAAGCGTAGTGTGCCTGCCCAACCTCCCAATGGATCTGGTTTTTGCATTGTCTAAAATTTCAAAAATTCCTCTTCCGAAAAACCATGCATATTTCAAAGTCGAATTAATCCCTGACACTTCTTCAAACTGTACAAATAATAGTTAGTTTTTTCTCAAAAATGCCATTTTCGCAGTTCAAAAAATGTAGTCAGTATTATGAAAAGTTCTGTCCAGACAGATTTGATACGATGAATTTAATAAAAATGGAATGAAAAATGTTTGCAATGAAAACTTAATTGTTTATACCTTCTACGTAAAAAATAAAAAGTTACCTAAAGTAACTTCCCCTTCAGATAGAGGGGGAATCATTTAAAAATGCGATCCTGCGGAGGTGGATTACGCTGGATTATAGCAGGTTACCTAAGATTACTCCGGATCACATAGCATTACTCTAGATTACGTAAAATTATGGTGAATTGCTCAGCCTTAACTAGATTCGCATGAATTTTCAACTGAAAATATTATTTTTTAACAGAATAGATGAAATTTTAAACCAAGAAGATTACTTTTTTTGGAAAAGACCAATTTTTGAACAAAGTAAAAAAATTTTCAATCCAATGAGACGAATTAAAAAAAAATGGTTGAATTTTTAACCAAAAAATGTCTTTTTAACAAAATTGTTGAATAATTTACTAACATAAGTAAATTAATTTTTCACTAAAGAGTTGAATATTCAACTAAAACATATGAACTTTCAACATTGAAGACTTATTTTCTACCAGAAAAAGACAACATTTGAAAAACTATTGTCAGCCAAATAGTTGAATTTTCAACATTCAGCTTTAAACATTCTGAACATTCAGTTCATTTTTGAACAAAAAAAAAATGAATCAAGAATCTTCAACCAGGAAAATGAATTTTATAATGAACTAGCTCAAATGTTAACCAAGCAGTTGAATTTTCAACCAAAAATATGATAGTTAAATTTTCAGTTAAGAAAATAAATTTTCAACGCAAATGAACAAAAGTTGAATTGCTTTTAATTACCTGGATTACAAGTGGAGAACCCCACATTAGAACTCGATTACAAGTGTATTACTGCTGATTACAAGAGTATTGCTCCGGATTACACTGCTTTCCTCGTCTTTCACCAGATTACAATTTCGGATAACTGTGCGGTTCAACGTATTACCAAGAAGATTAATTTTCTACCCAAAAAGATGAATCTTCACAAAAATACATAATGTTTGACTGAAAAGATCAATTCTGAGTTGCAAAACTATTTCCAATTTAAAAAATAAACGAATTCTCAACTAAATAGTTGAATTTTTATTTGAAGAGATGAATTTGTAGACAAATAGTTGAGTTTTCAACTGAAAATGATCAATCGTCAACCAAAATAGAGTAACTAAATTATCACTTGAGGAAATTAATTTTCAAACCAAAAAGAGGAATTGTTAACCAAAAAGATTTTTCAGTGAATAATGAAAAAATGTTAATCTAGAATATCAAATTTCAAGCTAAAAAGACAAATTTTCTACAATACAGTTGAGCTTTCAATCCCAAAATATGAACTCTTAATAAAAAATGTAATTTCCAACAAACTTATTGAATTTTAAAATGAAAAGGGATAATCACCAACTTAAAATAGATCAGTTGAATTTTTAATTCAAAAAATTATTTTTCTACCAAATTAAATGAATTTTTAACAGAATAGTTCCTTTTCCAACCATACAGCTGAACCTTATACCAAAAAGATGAATTTCCAACAAAATACACGAATTTAAACAAAATAAGATAACATTTCAACCTATAATAGAATAGATTTATCTTCTGTTTGGAAAAATTAATTTTTAATCATAGAAAACAACATTTTTTAATAAAATAGTCAAATTTGCAACCACGGGAAGGAACTTTCAACCACAAAGATGCATTTTTTTACCAAACATTTGAATTTTTAAGCTGAGAATATGAATTATCAACGGAAGATAACTTTTAACCAAATAGTCGCATTTTTAGCCAAATGGTTAAAATTTCAACAAAATTGTTAAATCATTGACAAAATAAGAAAAAAATTATGAAATAAACAATGGTAAAATTCTACGTTTGTAAGACTTATTAAAACGTTTGCTTGTCTAAATCTAATTTCATTAGGGTTCTACGTTTATTTGATTATCAGAATTAACACGTAATTTTATTTCCTAAGTTTATTAAATCTGAGTAAGATTGTGTGGTGGTTGTCGGCGTCAAAGCAAGTTTTAGGGTATCTCATATGGAAGAAGGGGTACACAATTAATGAAAAAAACCCCTATGTAATTTGTGTATGATCCCTAAGCTTCAATTTCACATGACCAAAAATTCCCTGATCCTTTCAGATTTTCCCTGATATTCCCTGACTTTTCCTTACAAGTTTTAAATTACCTGACTTTCCAGGATTATCTGACCTGTAGCCACCCTGCTCAGAATTCAATTATCAAATGGAAATTCAAGTAATCTAAGTTTACAGTGAAATTATTCCATGTAAAATACATCATAACAAAACGTGATAAAGTGTCGACAACCAACATAAAGTACATGTCGACTTTGCAGCGGGGTCGATACTCGAGCAGAGTGCTGACAGCGTGATGAGGTGAGTCTGGTTCTAGGTTGGGGAACGAGAAAGATGAATGATCCTTGAAAATGTCTACTTACTTTACTTCACTGTAGCTCTTTAGAACACTTTTTAATTTCTCAATTTATCTTCATTCAAACCCTTTTTTATTCCAACACTTTGTCATCAGTAGCTGACAACTTCTCACAAAATACTATTTGTAGTACTTACTATGATTTTGAATAATAACTTAATTAAGTAGCATCTCCTTCAATAAACGCACCTTGCTTTCCCTGTTTTCCATCTGCTCCTGGAATTTATTATAGACAAGAATATCCAATTCGCTTTTCAACAAAACTTTAACCCGGTTACCATATTACCCCACGTGCCACGTTACCCTAGGTGTCACATTACCCCAAGTGCCAAATTTCCCTATGTGCCAAATTTTGCCCTAGGTTATGCTACATCATAACCCTTCCCCCTATTTCTGCCCTAGTCACCCTCTAGCCCCAACCATCTCTTTCCATACACCAATACCTTTATTACGCACTATGATCTAGAAACAGAAGAGCTTGCATGAAAAAATGCATGGACGTGAAGGAAGCTGAAAGGCTACGTCAGGACAGAAAATTGTGACGAAAAATAATTTCTAAAAAGAGTTCTAGTAGAGTGAATGTCGCCTGAAACAAAATTCCTTGGGTACTAATGGGCCCGAGTGGAGAACCTCACATAACAACCTTGTGAGTCTCTTCACTTGGGACGATCACTAGAGAGATTGATCAGTAACCTGGGTCGGAGCAGTGTTGCAGAACGAACGTGTTATTCAAATAAATAACAAGAAAATTCAAGATAAAAAAACCACACCTCCTTCCCCACATTACTATTTTCCAACAAAGCGAATTACACACACCCTGAAAGGGAAATGGCTTAATGGTAGAATATACAATTATATATAGTCATTAAAGATAACTTCAAGCTATTGTATAAAATGTGAGTTTTTAGTTCATATCTATTGCAAAATTCATATTGACTATTGAAAACTACTAATGTTTTAATTTTTGAAAATTTTACAAATAAAATCACAATACTAATTTTAGTGGTGAGAAGGGGTGTGCGCTAATGCTACGATTGCTAAGAAGAGAAGGCGGCAGGGTATTTGGTTAAGTATAACGGCACAAACCTAGATAATGTTTATTACGTTTCCTGATGATAAATTTTAACAACGTTCGCTAATTTTGAGAATTTGATGAAAGATAGCCCTGCATAACTTAATAAGTTTCAAAACAACTTTCATATTTCAGATTTCACACTATTTTTTCAATATCCCTTTTCTTCACTTTTTTGAAGAATTTTTTTTTTTACCCCGTTTACGAAACTTCCCCTTTTTCCTCTCTTTCTCGTGAATGAATAGAGCCTAGTAGAAAAATCCAACTATTTCTGTTGAAATATAATCAAAATTTTTTTTTTAAATAGTATCATCTGGTAACAATTCTGCTATTTCACTCAAAATAATTTTTTTGGTTGAAGATTCATCTCCTTGGTTAAGAATTTAACAATCGTGTTGACAATTTGTTGCATTTTTAGCGGAAAATTCACTTTTTTGACTGAAAATTTACCCATTTAATTTTTGTTCTACGATTTATATTTTTCCAGTTTTAAATTCAACTGTTTAGTTGAAACTTATCTGCATTTTAAACATTTATCTATTTTCTTGAGAACTATTTTATTGAAAATTCATTGCTATTGATTGACCTTAAATATTTTTGATTTAAATCTAAAATCCTTTTTGCTTCAATTTAGATAAAGGCCCTTGTATTCGTGACGCTCCCAGTAAACGTGAAAATTGGTTACAATTTAAAAATATTGTTGAAAAATATGTTGAAAGTAACACTTAATCATAAAAACAATCCATTCTTAGCATTCTGTAGTAGAAATAGGAAATTGAATGCCTTCATAATCATAAACTAATATATTTTTAGTTTAAAATTCATCCCCTTTGTTTGAAAATTAAATGGTTTTGTTGAAAATTCAACTATTTTGATAAGAAGTTCTTTTTTGTTCGTTTCAAAACTCATGCAATTGGTTAAAGCTTAAAGTGTTTCATCCAAAATTCATTTTTCGTGGTTGAAGATTCGTCACTTTGGTTGAATATTCAATCATTTTGTTGAGAATTCAACTATTTTGTTGAAAAGTCTTTTTTTTACATTAAAATTGAACATTCAATTCAATATCGTTGAAAATTGAACTATTTTGTAGAAAAATCACTTAGTTTATATTTTCGAACTGAAAATCAAAATATTCCATTTTTTGTGGAAAACGTATCATTTTTTAGTTCGCTGTATAACTTCAGGTCCTATGCTTATACAAAGGACTTGAAGTTTCACCCGGACCAAATGCGATTCAGAAACTCCAAAATTCAACTTTTTGTCAAGGAGTCATGTATTTGTTTAAAAATTAAATTACTTGGTCAAAAGTTGAACTACTTAATCAAAAATTCATTTTTTTGCTTGAAGAATATATTCATCATTTCAGGCGAAAATTCAACAATTTTGTTCGACATTTATTTAAATTTTAGATTAAAAAAGTAATATTCTAAAATTAAAACTTGAAATATTTTATTTTTGTTTGAAAGTTTATCATTTTTTAGTTGAAACTTCAAACATTTGGTTGAAAATTCATGTCTTTCATTAAAAATTCGTATTTTGTAGCAAATTAATCTTCTGAGTAAAAAAATAATCTTTTTGGTTAGAATTTTATTTTAATTTCATCATTTTAGTTAAAGATTTATCTCTTCAGTTGAAAATTTATTTTTACTATGTTTGTTGTTGTGTCAATTGTTTGGTTGAATTCTTTTTCGTCGAAAAATCAACTACTTGGTGTAAAGTTGAACTACTTTGTAATAAAATTAATTTTCACTTAATCACGTTCTCTTTCAAATTTACTGAATACTTATAATTTAAGAATTTCGCTCAGGTAGGCTCTTATCATTCTAATGCTGCATAAAAGTCAATTACTACTTTTTCTCCTCCTTTTCAGTATTTTCTCCCCTTGTTAAAGAATATTTCAGAACTTTCACGACACTAAACTTGGACTTCGAGACAGTACTTTTTATGGCGATATAAAAACTTCCACTAGGGATTCTGAATGACTGCGAATATCTTGGAAATAGGTACGATTCGTTTCTTTCTGAAGCTATCATACTTTTTAAATCTTTATTCGAAGTTTCACTTAAGGTAAAAATAACAACATTCGCAGCTGCAGTTGTAGATTTTGTTCGTCTTTAATCAGAAAATTCATATGAAGCTTCCTATAGACTTTTCTTTCTTAAAATTTAACTATTTTACTTTCAGAGAAACTTTTCAAGAAACACCAACGAGGAGAGCAAAGAACACAAAAGAAGCCGGATCAATATCAAAGTACCGCTTTGCATTTTTGAAATGCCCGTAAACCATGCTCGTAAGCGTGCGTGACTTTATTGCTGTTCGCAACTGATCCTTAATGATCGACCTCTTGACTATCAACGTCAGTGACTTCTAACCCAAAGAACGAGCACCACATTAATTATGTGGCTGCGTTTAGTGCCATGGAGAAATTACACATTTTTGATGTCTCGTGGTGATGTTTATTGCATTAAAATACCTGTTTATGTGAATTTTTGCAGATGAAGAACCATCCATGTATTGTACACAAAATAATGAAATCTGAAACAATTTCAAGAATAATTTCATTCATAATAGAAAATTTCAAATGAGAACTTGAATAATTCTCGAAGTAATGTTTCAAGATATGTTTTGTTTACTTCCTTTTACTTACAAGACAACCATCTACTAAAGATTGCAAATATTTCCTGTATTCAATACTCAACTAAAACTATTACGGAATTTTTTGCTCTAAAGTTTTATTTATCAAAAACTCGTTTCTTTTTTACAACAATGAATACATTTTACGTCCACGTAATCAACCGCCACTATCTGAACGTATACATCTGAAACTAGTCACTCATGGTCACCCATTTTCATAGCCTCTCAGATATTGTTTTTTATGCTGCTTCTGTCACGCGTGCTAAATTTGCGAAAATTTTATTTTCGCAACCAGTATAATGCTACACTGTAATTTAAATTAGCAATCTCTTTCGAACGTTTTATTCAACAGTCATGAACAACAGGTAAGTCAAAAATAATCAGAAATTATGAATATTAATCAACTTTTCCTCAAGTAACCTTACATTCCCTCTTTCTAGAAAACAATCTGAGGAGATTCGTGTCTACATTCCCGAAGGTTCAAGTGGAAATAATATTAGACATTTTAGACTACAACTTCCTTCCAAATTTAAAAGTCGCTCTAACAAACTCCAATCAAGTGGAAAATCTCTCGTAGTTCTGGCACCACAGATTTCGAAGCAGAACTTGAGAACTGTGTTCACAGATACCGAAAAAACCATGACGAACATCAAGGAGAAAAATTATCCAAAAACTAAATTTACTGCTAGAGATAAGTCTCAGGATTTTCGGTCACCTTCTCCAAGGCTGAAAACATTTCCAGCTGAGAAGATTAAGAAAATCGATGGTAATACTTTGTTGCAACAACCCATAATACCTCAACTAAATTATCATGAACCATTTTGTTCACCTTCTCCGGAACAAAACATCGGTTACGGAGATGCCCTAGCCACATCTCAACAAATTCAGATTACACCACGTCATCAGCCCAAAAATTCATCAACTAGTCAACAAAATGTACCTCACACTTATAGGGTTGGAAATTCTAACCAATCGGAAGTCGTCCTCCCTTCGCAAAGGCCTGAAGCATCAAGTGGGCAATCTTATCGACCGTTTGTGGCAAACACACACAATGGAGCAACAATTCAAGAAGTATCACCTAAAAAGCAAATTACACCGAGGCCAATTGTCTCTCACATGCCCACAGTTGACATAACGAGACAAACTAATCAAGAGAAAATCAATTTAAAAATGAAGGAACAAGAATCCGTGAAACCACAACAGAATCTAAAGCAGGAATCTCCTCAGCCCAGTTGCGAAATTCTCGAACTGGATTACGAAAAACAGCCAATCGGTGGACGTGTTGCTGCCCTTCATCGGCAAAGATTTTCGGAACAGAAACCAATTTTAGAGAGTCAAATGGTTCAGAAGCAAACTCCACAACAAATTCAACAAAACCAAATACAGCATTATCAAATTCAACATCAAATCAAAACACTTCCACAACAACAAATTCCACAGAAACAGATTCAGCACCTATTCCACGATCTTCATCCAGTGTCTGATCATCGTGTTCTAGTTGGGACAAATCCCGCTTCAATAAGCCAGAGTGTCAGACAACAAATCCAATCAAGTCCTCAACAGGTTTATCAACAGTTGAAGAAAAATGCAGCTCATCAGCAATACATGCAACAGGAAGCCATGGCCCACCAGGAACAGTTAATGATGAACCAAATGCAACACAGAGCCTACTGTGATTACTACTATCAGCAGCATCAGCAGAAGATTCAAGAGTCAAGAAGTCCAGAAATGACGTCACCACATGTTCTATCTATACATCGAGAGATGAACCATAATGTGCATCACATGGCAGCTGGAAATCAGGGACACCATCAAAATCCAGTTCTAAGTAGTAAAGACGATTCCAGTGCCAGGACACAACTAAATCCATTTTCTATGAATTTGGTGACTGCAGATAGAAAACACCCGCAATCTCATGTACAAACTGCACAGTGTCAGCAATCACTTCAAACTAACCATGCTACACACAACACACCAAATAATTCCCAAACTAATCAAAATATTTCACAACCCAATCACATCCTACAACATAATTCAAATGATCATCAGATAAGATCTACATGCCAGCAACAGATAGAATCAATAGATACACAACAGAAGCAGTCAGAAGCGAAGAAAGTTTTTTATTTTACACCACAGATGATAAAGGATCAAGAACAACTAATAGCTACCATGCAGCAGCAAAGTATTCCTGAAGATGTGATGCAACGGCAATTTCAGCTATTGCTCAATGAACAAAAAAAGCAGCTTGCTTATTTAGAACTTGTAACTCAAAGTGAAGATGGCACCAATAAATCGCCCGCACATCGTGTTCCGAAGAAAATAACCAAAATTGAAATTGACGAGAAGCCAGAGTGGATGGCTCACATAACACCTCCACGGATACCATACAGTGATTTGGAGAAGGTAAAAACTTGTTCATCACGTGTGCAGAAAAACAATCAAAATTGTGTGCAAGAAGAGCATCGCAACCAGATTCAGACAGATCAGCGCCAGTATCATCAGCATCAGTCTCAAGATCAGCAGGAACAGTTTCAACATAATCCGCAACAGGCTACACAGCAACATCAGTTTGCTTATCAACAATATCAGCTACAACTTCAGCAACAAAAGAATCATCATCAAATTCCTATGCAACAGAAACAGGTAAACCTGCAAGAGAATCTGATACAACCTCAGCAAAATTCATGCCAAACATGTCAGTATCAGATGACGGAGGAGCAAAGCAGGTCAGGTCAACCTACATTTTCCAACTTCTATCATCCATATGAACGGAAAGGGTTTATTTCAAAGCCTTCTTTATATAACGATTCTCATCATCTACAACACCAACAAATGCAGTACAACTATCCCAATCAATATTATCAACAACCCCATCCTCATCTCCAAGAGCAACATTTCCAAAATTGGCAGCAATCATCAAATCAAACAAGTAATACTAAAGCTGAACTTAAAAATGTTAAAAATGTAGAACCTTCCAGTTTGTTACAACTGCGACTCTATAAAGAGGTTATTCAACCTCAGAAACGGAACAACGGTCTGCAGGATGCAGAAACTGTGCGAGAAGCACTAGAGGCTTTAAAAAATGGAGAGACCAAGCAAGGCTTAGAGTACCTGGCTAATTCAAATAAGAAGGAGGCAGTTATTCGACTGAATGGAACGCAAGAATCAGGTGAAATCCCAGGAAATCTTTTGCAGAGGGCGCCAGAAAGTTTTCAGGAGATGTCTAAACAAGTTTCTGCTAATGGGCTAGAAAATAGAAGAAATCATAATAATCCTTTACCACCACCGGTTATAAAGACAAGACACGCAGAAAATCATAACTTGGAATTTCCTCGTACCAAGAACTCCTATATGCTTCCAAATTATACACAAGTAGCTGAAAGAGAAAATGGCAGTGTTGCTCCTGTTTTACATCCTCATCAAAATCCGCAAGTCGATTATGCTTATAATCAGACACCTCCAGTTAATTTATCAATAGCGAAAAATTTAACAAATAATCATCAGCTCAAACAGTTCTACAAGAATAGACAAATGGCAAGTGATGCACAAGGGGATGCTGTTGTTCCTGAACTTGGAGAGATTTCTGAAAATGAATGTACCAACCCACCTGGAGGTGATCAGCAAATCCAAAAATGTTTGCAGCAGCATGGAGGTATGGTAATGGGACCAACAGACATTCAAGAGCCAATAATTATTGGGGGTATAACTTATCTTGCAAGGAAGCCAGGTTACATCCACAATGTTCAAATTTCTGCAGGATATAATAGTGCAAATAACCCTTGTGTTCCAATTATGTCTTAATTTTTTGATACTGTGATTATTCTGTACAAAAGACGCGTCTGATGTTATAATTTCCTTGATTGTAACATCTGTTTCATGAAGCAGCGTTTTTGAGCAATTTATTATGTATACTATGTTTTTGTGACTGATCCTTTTTAAGTTATAGGGGATCATTTTTAGTTTGATTAAAAAACTTGCAAATTGAACTTGATATTCGGTTTATTTTTAGCAACCTTTCTACAGAGTTTTTTGTGTTCGGTAATTCAAACGATTCATTGACACTTTTTCATAAATTGAAATATTAAATTGGGAGAGTTTGATATAAGCGTCAGGATGTGTAATCGAAATTCAGAGTGAGTTTCTTTGCTACGAAATTGCAGGTATTTGTACTGTTCCTGATGACTGAAATTTAAATTTTTCAATTAGGCATGGAAATTGAACCCTTGAAGGAAAAATTTGCATTTACAGGTTATGTTATGGTCCGAATGCACGAGAACCCTGTCCAACTACTTGTGGTGTTTATCACCAGTTAATTTCTAAACCATCACTTCCTTGTCCTCCACCTCACCTACCGAGGTTTATCGATTTTGGATACTCGCCCTGTCCAACCTACCCCGTTCACCACCGATGTGGATATCTTGAGGAATTTACTCGACCTGTACTTTTTAATTGAAACACTATCATATTTTCCACAATAAAATTAAACCCTTATTACTTATAGAAAGTTCACTGCCTGTATCATTAGGATTTATGTATTCAATTATTGTGCAGAGCACACATTATTTTTATTGGTCATTATATATTTTGTAGCGTGAATCATTAATTATAGTACTCATTTGCCTTTTTAATTCGGAATAATGGGTCCGTCCATAAATTACGATCAAAATTTTAGGAGGGAACGGTTAGAGCCAAAAATTATGGTTGGTAACAGGGGGATGAATATAAAGAAAGATTGCGACTGTTCCAAAAGATGACCCTGATCGTATAGTTCAATAATAACTCAATAAGCTTGAAAATCACTCTCACATTTCAGACTTCAAACGCTTTCTCCCATTCCCTTTTTTTAATAAATGATTTTTTCCCCTGTTTTCAAGAAACATCCCCTTTTTCCTTTTTTCTCTTTTTTCGCGTGAATGCAAACTGAATTAAGAATATGAAAATCCATATATTTTTGGTTGGAAGTTAATTTTTTTAAATTGAAAAGTCTACTATTAAATTTTTGGTTCGGAATTCACCTTGTTTGGTTAAAGATTCTACTATTTTTTTGAAAATTTTGTTATTTTGTTGAAAATTCGATCTGGTTCGTTCAAAATTAATTTTTTTTAAAGTAAGAAATCATGTATTTTGATGAAAATTCGTATTCTTCAGTTGAATATTTAACTATTTGATTGAAAAATCATGTATTTTGTAAATAATTTGTCTTTTTTAGCAGAAATTTAATCTTCTTGGTTGAGAATTCATATTTTCGGTGAAAATTCAACTACTTGGTTGAATATTGAACTTTTGTCTCAAAAATTGATTTTCGTTATTGCTGAGAATTCATCATTTCAGTTCAAGAATCACCTCCCAGGTTGAAAATTTAACTATTCCGATAAGAATTTTTTTTTTAAATTCAACAATTTGGTGAAAAATTTATATTCTCTGGTGGAAAATTCATCTATTTTGGTAAAAAAAAAATTTTCTTGGTGGAAAATTCATCTTTTTCGTTAAAAATTTAACTATTCCGTTCAAAATTAATTCGTTTTGGTTAAAAATTCAACTACATGGTTGAAAGCAGAACTACTTTGTGTGAAAATATTTTTTTCTTTAGTTGAAGATTCATGATTTTAGTTAAAAATGCAACTACTTGGTTTCAGACTAACTTTTCTGTTAAAAATTTATATTTTCAGGCTTGAAATTCAATTTTTCTGTAGAAAATTCGTCTTCTGGGCTTGAAAATTTAACATTTTTGTAGAAAATTCATGTATTTTGTTGAAAATTTGTCGTTCTTTTTAGAAAATTAATTTTTCGTTGGAAAATTCATCTTTTCGGTTAAAAATTCAACTATTCAATTCAAACGCCATCAATTCCGGTTTAAAATTCAAATACATGATTATAAGTTGAACTAATTTATTGAAAAGTCATTTTATTTGTCAGATTCACCTCTTTGATTGAAAATTTTTTTCTCAAAAAATATATCTATTCCATTTTAGGTTTAAACTATACTTTATAAGTCGACAATTCAAGTATTTGATAGGAGAAGCTTTTTTGAGTAGGAAATTAATATTTGTTGAAAATTTAATTATTTTTGTCAAAATGTAACTATTTTGTTACAAGTCTTTTCTTCTGTTATAGACAATATTACTGTTTTGTTGAAAATTCGATCTTCTGGATTAATTTTTTTTGCTGAAAATTCTACTGTTTTTCCAAAAAACTTTCTTCATTGCTTGAAAATTTTACCATTTAGTTCAAATTTCAACTATTTTGTTAAAAATTCGTCTCTCCTGCTTAAAAGTTCAACTATTTTTTTGTTAATGCAAACGTTTGCTTAAAATTTATTTATTTTTTCAACTTGAACTATTTGGTTGGAAGTCGGACATTTTAGCAGGAAAACTGAACTCTTTTGTTGAAAATTAATCTTTTTCAGTTGAAACTTAAACTATTTTGTTGAAAATGATATATATTTTGACTTGAAATCTCAGAAATGGAAAGCGTTTCATATTGAATATAATATGGTATCAACATTTATTCGATATAAAAGAATTTGTCCTCTTACTATTCCCCTATTTTTGTGAAAAATCACCCTATTTGCCCTCTTTTCAAATAATTTTCGGCTATGAAGCCTGCTTTTTGATATTTTTCATTATTCTTGATTTATTATTATTAATTATTATCATTAACGCCAACGGCGATACCACGCTGAAAACACCAGTTATCGTAAGATCACTGAAGTTAAGCAGTGTTGGGCGCGGTTAGTACTTGTATGGGTGACTGTTCGGGAATACTGCATGCTGTTGGCCCGCCTTGGGTGTGGTGAGCCCACACTAGTAGTACTAGTAATAAATAATCCAGCTAGAAACACTACCCGAATCACGTAGTGTCACGCCTACCCCGAAAGGTAAATGGCTTAATGGTATAAAAAAAACCAGATTAAACATAAAATCCTATCATAAAAATAGCCCGAAATTCGTAACGACGTTCATGGACGGTCCCTGATGTACAATTTAAAATAAAACAAATGCAAAGCAAAGTTCGATACCAAATGGCTTCACAAAATTGAACATTTTCGTTTTTCAATCAAAATTATCTATTTATGTTTTCGTAAAAATTAATTAAACATGACTATGCATAATAGAAATTTCATGGAGGAACTACATGGACTCATTTGTGAAATAGAGCACTTGTGAGTATCACATGCATTTTATTTTTCGGCACTTAATATAATCATTGCCCTAACCTGAAATACTATAAGCTACATGAAACAGGATTCATTCAAGTTATAAAAAATAGTTCTCATATTGAGAAATTCCTAAATGACTAACTACCAAAGACTTCCAAAAATGCATCTCACTGAAATAAATCTTTTTATTCCTACTCTATTTTTATCAAAATCAATAAAATAAAACTGAGTCCATTTTTTGACCAATTTTGTATTTAGAAAACCTGAACCGGAAGTCTGTAACATTCGATGTCCACCTCTGGGTTGTCCCCAAGGACCCTGTCCAGGAATGTGTTGCTACGAAGGTGTCTGCGACCCATGTTGTGTTTCAAAGATGCCAGACTGTCCTCCTCCACCTCATCCTAATCGATGTTGTGCACCACCTTCTATGTCCTCTCAAAAATATAGTGGACAAAAATTACCTAGACCTCAAACTTGCATGCCGAATCCTTGTGATCAAAATTCAAGGTCACCATGTTGCACAACTTCCTACTCACAATCAAAATCCAATCATAAATCTACTAATGGGAAACAAGGACATCATCAATCATCAGCTAGATCTTCATGTTGCCATCCACCACCAACGAACAATAATTCATCTTGCAACAATACAGCAAAACCTGCTTGTCCTATAATATTCCGGTCTGTATAGTGATGGATCAGATTATTTGATTCAATTAAATTATGTCCGATTTTTTATTACTTTGAAAAAAATTGTACTACTGCAAAAAAACAATGAAGTATTTTTAAAACTTAAAATTATATTGGAAAAAGTGGAAAGGTAGGAAAGAGTTTTTGAAATGAAAATAAATAAATACAAACATCAGGGACGATTATTATTTTATCTTGGTAAGAATAATCGTAATGTAATACTTAGTGTTTTTAACGGTAATTGCAAATCTTATTTTTCATTTTCATTTTTAGTTTAACTTATACGAAATAACAAATATAAGACGATATTGCAAATGATGCTTAAAAATTGTTCGCTCCGATATTGTATCCCAACTCGTTCTATGACAATCATGGCATACTTGAATATAAAAATAAAAAAATAAAATACATGAAACAGTGTAAAAAAAAAAGATTCTATAAGAAAAAATTATTAAAAAGAATGCGAGCAAATAAAATCTACCGAAAATCTGTTTCCAAACAGTTTTAACCATTCATACGTTTTTCAACGGGAAATTTTCCACTTAAAATTATTAATTAGACATACATGAAAGCACAACTTTTTAATATTATCTGATCGATTATTTTCATATTAAAATCTTTGTGAGCTGTTGGATAAAAAAAATCAGTTACGGAAAACATGAAGTAGCATTTATTATATAATTAAAGTGAAACCAATTTTTTCTTTCCGTGAAAAATTTGTTCAAGTCATACTATGCACTTTGGAAAAATATAAGGCAAATGAAATTAATTGAAATAACTTATAATTATAAACAGAGAAAATTGAGTGGTTTCAAACATTTAATCATCTACATGAAAATTTAAATATACAAAGACACATCGACTTGATTTTTTTTCAATACGAAAGCCTGACCAAGCAGCAGTTATTTTATAACAAAATTTTCAGTTTTGTTTAGAAAACTATTAATTTAGGAAACAAAAATTAATTCAGCTTTTACGTTGTAATGAAATAACTGACCATCACTATTTTTCTCGGGATTATTTTTATGAATTTTCTGGGCTATAAAATAACAGTAAAATTATTAACTTCCTACTAACTTGATAGTTTATTTTTTTGAGTGTACAATCACTCACAATCACTTGCAATCACTTACCATCACTTGCAATCACTTGAAATCACTCTGAAATCATCTGAATTCACCCTGCAATCACGTGAAATCAAGTGCAATCACTCTGCAATCACCCGAGTTCACCTTGCAATCACGTCAAATCAAGTTCAATCACTCTGCAATCACCTGAATCACCCTGCATTCAAGTGCAATCATTTTGCAATCAAATACATTTTCTGACAAAAAGGAAGAAATTTGCGTTTTAAATTTTTACTCATCAAAATCGATTAAAAGTTTGTATATTATGCATATATATTACGAATTGTCCGAATTTAATGCAAGAAATTGCGAGGAATTAGAAAAATAAAGGCCCCGTGCAATTGTTATTATTGATTGGCCCTCGGCGTGCAGACATCTTGCCAGCTGACGTCACAACATGAAATGCCTAATTGTCGCCAGTCAGTAATAACAATCGCACGGGGCGATACTTTATTTTTCTAATTCCTAGCAATTTGTTGCATTAAATTCGGACAATTCGTAATATATATGCATAATATACAAACTTTTAATCAATTTTGATAAGTACAAATTTAAGACGTAAATTTCTTCCCTTTTGTGAGAAAATGTATTTGATTGCAAAATGAATGCACTTGATTGCAGGGTGAATTCAGGTGATTGCAAAGGGATTGAACTTGATTTTACATGATTGCAAGGTGAATTCGAGTGATCGCAAAGTGATTGCACTTGATTTCACGTGATTGCAGGGTGAATTCAAATTATTGCAGAGTGATTGCAAGTGATTGCAAGTGATTTCAAGTGATTTTGAGTGATTGTGAGTGATTGCAAGTGGTTGTTAGTGATTGCAAGTGATTTCAAGTGATTGCAAAGTGATTGCAAAGTGATTGCAATAACGTTGTACTCATAAAAGTTTTGGGGGAGAGGGGGGGAGAATGAAAATGCTTTTTAAAAATTGCATTTTTGAGTACTTGATGTCAAACTATATCTAATATCGTCCAGAAAGTAGATCTCAAAAATTTTTGTCGTACGATTTCAGCAATTTCGAGTCATCAAGCTTCAAGCCAACTCAAGTTCGAGTTTTTTTTAACATTCTGGCCCTACTAGCAGTACTTTCAAAACTGATTACAATCGCTTTTTTGCATGCAATGATTATAAATTGACTTATGCTCATATGAAAAAGCTGAGAATTAAATTGAATTTACTCTTCGTTTGCCTTAAATCACCCAAAATTCTCATAATTCACCAAGAAATAATTGCAATCACTCACAATTCGCCGTGCAATGACTGCAATCACTCTGGATTCACCGTTGAATTACTGCAATCACTCGGAATTTACCGCGAAATAACTGCATTAACATTAAATCACTGCAGTCACTCGAAATAGACTCTGCAATCACTGGAAATCACTGCATTCACTTGCATTCAGTGGCAATCACCTGAATTCACTGCATTCACGTGCAACCACTTGCAACTACTTGCAGTCACTTGCAATCACTTGAAATCACTTGCAATCACTTGCAATCATGCAATCGGTGTACACCAAAATTCGAAGTTATGTACCCCTCGCATCTGGGTGTTTCTCTATTTTCTGAATTTTGAAAACTGTTCTATCATTAAGGGTGGATTTTTTGGTTAACCGCGGGGATTTTCAACGCTGTCATTTTTGGGGGGATTTTTGTAGAAATTTTCCAGGCTGTAAAATAACCAAAACATTAATAACTTCCCACTGACTTTGTCGGTCTTTTAAGATCATGGAACTTAATTATTGGAAGTGGGTTTTTGAAGTGAGAGTAGGGTGACACTACTAGCATTCCTCACGGCGGGGGAGTGGCGCAACTAAGAAAACTTTCTAACATGTCAAATCACAAAGAAAGTATCCTGAAAATTATTAACTTCTGGGCGTTTTTCTTGATTTTCCGAATTTCAAAAATCTGTTATCATCAGGGATGGGTTTTAGGGGTTACCAGTGGTTAACACACATTTTAAAATTTTAATTTAATTGAAATTCAAGCAAATTCAAGCAAGAAAACAATTTAGGGAAATATTTTTGGGAATTTTCTAGACCTAAAAATAACCCCAAAAGTATTAACTTCCTACTAGCTTGGCCGTTTCCTCATGCTTGAAACTTATTATTTAGGGGTGAGTTTTTTTAGTGGAAGTGGGGTTTTTTACAAACAGAATATTTGAGATTGGGGGGGGGGGGGAATAAGTAGAATTTTGCAACATGCAAGTAGCTAAAAAAGTATTAACTTCTAGCTGTTTTCCTTGTTTTCCCGAAATTTGAAAAATTCTTTAATATCAGGGATTGGTTCTAGGGGTTATTGTAAGGTTTCTTGCCACCAGTATTCTTCGGCAAGGAGAAGGGAAAATAAGGAGAATTTTCTAAGCTGTAAAATCGCTCAACAAGTATTAACTTCAGGCTATTTTTTTCAGAATTTTCAAAAATCTTTTATCTTCAGGGGTCTATTTTAGGGGTTACCGCGGGGTTTCCTACCACATTTATTATTGAGGGGATTCTTTTTGGGGATTTTTTCGGCTATAAAATAAATATCAAATTAATAACTTCCTACTAACTGAGTTTCTTTTTATTTTTTGTAACTTATTGATTATTTGTGGGGTTTCTTTTTTGGGAGGGGGTGGGCGGAGAGCGAAGTTTCTTACCGCGAGCATTCTTTGGGTGAGCAATAGTAAGAATTTTTTCAAGGTGTAAAATCATTAATAAGGTATTAACTTCTAGGTGTTTTTTACGATCTTCTGAATTTTGAAAAATTCTGTATCATTAGGGGTTATCCCAAAGGATAACCGCGAGATTTTTCACCTCCATGATTCTTTGGGGGTTTATTCTCATGAATTTAATGAGTTATAAAGTAACTATAAAATTATTAACTTTCTACTAACTTGGTCGTTTTTCTTATTTTTTCGAACCTATTACTTAAGAGTTGGCTTTGTGGGCGAGAGAGGGTTTTTTGCCATCAGAAGTCTTAAGAGGAGCAAAAAGCAGAATATTCCAAGATGTAAAATCGCTAAGAAAGTATTGACTTCTGGGTGTTTTTGTCGCTTAATTTGAAAAAATGTTTCATTATTAGAGGTTTTTGGGTTACTACAAAATTTCTTCGCACCACCATTTTTCATGGCATTATTTTTATCAATTAATATGATATTTTCGCATAGAATGCATTTTTGGGTTGCTGCAAGCAATTACAGCAAAAATTATTCTTATAACCAAATTTTTTTATCACTTATTTGAACGTTCGGAATTTGTTTCAATTTAATATAGGGAATAATCTCCGGTCTAACGTAAAACTTTCAAAAGTTCCGGATTGCCAATTTAATTGTTCGTATATTAATTATTGATTTTGTTTCATGCCCCATTCAAATTAAGATACCGAAATTAAATGACTAAAAAATTTGTAATTTATATTTGATTCAGCATCAATTTAAAAATAAGAAAACAATATTTTGCGATATAATACTCGCGAGTCACGACAAACTTCAATTCATTCCGCCTTATGTGAGAACAGTAAAAACGTCAATTTAGCTTTACGATACTTTAAAGAAGACATAAAAATGGAAAATGACGAAAAGCACCTAAGTTTAGTTTCTGGTCCAACGAAAACGTTTAATTTTGTTCAGATTTTAAAGCTTCTACTTAAGAAAAGTAGATATGAGAATATCGACAATACTGATACTGATGAGAAGGGTGATCCTGTAAGTTTTCACGATGGTTATTTTAATGAGTTCAATCTGTAATAATTTATGTTGCTCTAATTTTTATGTCCAAGAAATAAATTATAAAATTAAAATATTGTTAAACGTTTGATAATTTTAAGGTATTTGTGTCTCCATCTGAATACATGAGACAAATGGTTATGACAACAGAAAAAAGAACAGATTTTTTGTTGAAAGTCGGGCGCAGATTTGACCTTAAAGCGTCAATAAAAGAACAGGAGATAAATTCTTTCAAAGCAATACCCAGTATAGTAATTTTTCAACAATTTGAACCAGGTTCTACCTATAATGTTAGTTTACTTATTCGGAATGTATCTATGGTAAGTACGAAGTCTTTATTTCATTATTATGCAGAAAATTATTGATTGCTGCAAAAAACGAAATGTATAATCATCTCATTATATTAAATTTTTGTTAATTTCATGAAGAATACATTCAGAACATCTGCATTTTTTTTCGCAGTCCTCAAAAATCTAGATTTTGTTTCAAATGTTTTGAAATCTTTACAAGTTTCAAATTATTCTCAAATCTTCTAATATCTCTTAAACATACTCAAATTTTTTCTAACATTTCCTACTCTTACAAAATAAAAAATATTTGCTCAAACCCTTTTATATTCTTCATCGACAAATTTAGGAAATCATTTGGAATGTAAACAAATTTTCAATTCTCACATAAAATTTTTTAAAAATAAAAAATCATTTGAAATATTCTCATGAATCTTCAGGACATTTTTTCATTCCCTTGAAACGTTTCAAAATTCTTAAACAGCTTATAAAGTTTGTTTCGAAATCTTCAAAGATCCACACATTGTTTAAAAATTTTTCAAATGTTTTCAAATTTTAAATTACTTTTTGAAAAAGATGAATTTCCATGGGAATAGTTAAATCGTCAATGAAAAAAGATTATCTCCAATCAGTGGCTTTTTTATCCAAAAAAGATCAAATTTTTACCAAGTCAGTCAAAAGCAAGTAAAAATTCAGTTTTTACACCCAAAAATATGAACGTTAACAAGAAGTTTATTTTAAACTAAACATTTAAATTTTCAACCTAATAAATCGATTTTCTGACAAAAAGATGAATTTTCAACGAAAAAGTTATATTTTTAACTAAAAACATGAATTCTCAACAAAACCAATAATTGTATCCTAAAGTCAAAAAGAGATGAATTTATTCCAGAAAAAATTAATCTTCAGCAAAATAGTTGCATTTATAACCAAACAGTTCAATTTTCCATCCAAACAAACAAAAAATGAATCTTCAACTGAAAACATAATTTTCTATGAAAAAAGACGAGTTATTCACAATATACATGCATTTTCGACAAAAAATATCCATTTTCAACAGAAAATGAAATAATTAAATTTAGAGTTAAAGATTGAATTTTAATTTTTTTAAATTAATTTTCACCAAATTGTTAAATTTTCAATAAAAAAGTGAAAATGTCATCAAATTACTATTGAATTTAACCACAAATTTTCAATTTCTAATGAAAAAGGTAAATCCTCCCAAAATAAATTAATTTTCAATTGCCTTTGTAACCGAAACCGTGAATATTTTGGGAATTAATTTAAAAAAAATAAAAAATGATTTAAAATTTTCCCAGGAATAGCAATCTCAAGAAATTTTTTTGTTCATTTGAATCCTCTCAAAATTCTCAAAGAGCTTTGGAATGTTGTTTTGAAATTTCTCAAAATCTTTACGAATTTTAAAGACAAGACACTGCGTCTTGTCGTCCCGAAATTCGCTCTGCCAGTGCAATATTTTTCATAAGCTTGGCTCTCGTGGGGCCGGGAAGGCACCCCTGTGATTGGCCACATTGATAATATTGGTCCAACCCCCCTAATTTTTCGGGACGACTAGACACAGCCTTAAATTAAACAAAAACGATTTTTCATCCAAATAGTTCAATCTTTAACGAAAGATGATCATTATGCAACCAATTGAATTCTTAACCAAAAAGATCAAATTTTGATTATGAGAGACGAATTTTCGACAAAACAGTTTAATTTTTCTACTCGAAATACAAATTTTCAATAAAAATGTTAATTTTGAAAAAAGTAGTTCATTTTTTAACAAAATAGCTGAATTATGTACCGGGAAAGAATTTACAACAAAATTGGAACATTTTCAGAAAAAAAATTAATATTAAACGAATTACAGTTGAATTCAATAAGTAAAGAATAATTTTTATTAACAAATTATTGGAATCCTCAAGCAAAATAGATTCATTTTCAACAACAAATTGAATAGTTCAGTTTAAAATTAAAATTGTTTAATATTTGGATAAAATCGATTCTTAACAAATTACAATTGAATCCAACCAAAAAAGATTATATGTTAATAAAATAATTGAATCCTAAAACAAAATCGATTAATTTTAAACCAAAAAATTGTGTGTTTAACTAAAGAGGCTAAATTTTTTTTTTAATTTTCTGTAAAAATTAATTTAAAAAATTAAAAAACGTTTATGTTTTTCCTAGGAACCTGTAAGATTTTTTACTAAAACTTTTCGAAAATCTTAAAAAGCTTCAACATTTTTTTTTCATATCTTCAAAAACTTTCCAAAACCTTCTAAATATATTTTAAAATTCGAAGTTTTCCTAAAATTTTGAAATAATTTCACATAAATTTCTAAACCTTATGAATATTTTTGAAAATGGTTTGTATGTTTCCTAAAATTTAAAAAATTGCCCTAAAATCTTTGGGATTCATTCTTGACAATTTCTCAAATATTTGGAATATTCTCCTAAAATTTATTTATCGAAAACAAAATTATTCAAAATTTTGCTGAAATTTTGAGAAAATTTCTGCTTTCCCTCAAAACCTTTGAAAATTCACATTTTCCAAAACTATGAATGTGATTCCCGGCTCGAATTTTTATGCCAGGTTAACTCTTAAGTTTTTCCGGTTTTATTTGAATTCCCTGCTATTATTTGGGTTTTTCCTGTTAGTACACACACTGTTAACAATAATTGATTTGAATTTTTCCTTTTCTAGATTTCACAGTATTTAAGAATGATTTGTGAACGCAATCCGACATTCAAAATAGAATTTAAGGGAACTATATTAAACACGCGATTAGCTCCAGGAATGGCATTAGCATACGACATAAAATTCTGTCCAGAGGAGAAAAGAGATTACGAATATGAAGCAACTTTTGTATCCGATAATGAAGTTTTTAGAGTACCTATTATAGGTAAGGAAAAAATGAGTCTATTCAGAAAACAAATTTTACTTAGGTCAGATTGTAAAAATATTTTACCAAAATTTTTTTTTATGTGAAAAGCCATTGGTCCTAGGGCCATTTTGGACTTTCCTGATCGGATCGAGATTCCAGCGACAGCTGTAAAAATTTCATCGTCAAAAACTCTTTTGGTTCGAAATATTGGTCATGTACCAGCCATTTTCAGTCTTTATACAGATGAGTAAGTAAAATACCGTTCGATAAATATTTCTTGAAAACGATTTTTTTTTGTTTTTGCCCCGTATTCGACGGCTCTTAGCATAGAAGAAGAACACAAAAAAAATTCATCCCAATATCTTTATCGGACGACTGCGTTTTATACAGCCCACGCACTCTGAAATATACACGTAAATTTGGAAACAATTCTACCTTTCCTCCAAACGATTGGTTCTCGAATTTGATTGCACTAATTGCTTAAACTTGATGTTGGACAATACCAAAAAAAGTTTACTTTTAATATCATAATCGGAACATTGCATTTTTTCCACACACGAACTCTAAAATATGTATGGGAAACGTCGGAAAAACATTTTAACTTCCCTGTAAACGTCCGGTTGTTCGATTTTCTATTACTTATTATTTTTACTCGATGATCATCAACACAAAAAGCAGTTTTATTTCAATATCCTTATCAGAAGACTACGTTTCATTCACCCGCGCACTCTGAAATGTACACAAAAATTCAGGCAATTTTTGTACTTTCCTCGAAATCATACGTTCCCGAATTTTTCTTTTACTAGGTACTTGTATTTGATGTAAGGCAACAGCAAATCAGGATGACACTTTTTTTTGTTTCGTTGGAGACCAAGTACAAGTAATTGATGAACGAAAATTCGAAAAACGGATGTTCAGATGAGAGTTAGAATTTTTTCGAATTTCTTCATACACATTACCCGAGTAGGTAAAACTGCATTTTGTCCACGGCGTTGGGAAAAAATAATATGTTAACCAAGTGGAGGACTAGTCGATTCCCCACTCGGTTAACAATTAACTATTTCTTATATTGTTGGAAATCGAATAACAGTAATTAATGAAAGGAAATTTTCGAACCGGATGTTTAGAGGAAAGTCCGAATTTTTCTGTAAAAGTTTCAGAGAGCGTGGGTGGATAAGAAGCAGTCTCCCGGTAAGAATATTGGGATAATATTTTTTATGTAACACGAGTATGGTTTCCTCGTTTTCTGAGTGTTGTTTGGAGTAGCAAAGTAGGTTTTCGTAAGTGGTGAGGTACATATTTACCGGCCTAGGCCGGTAAAGTCCACTTTATTGTCCGCGAGGAATGCGCGCGCATGCGCGTTCGTTACTTCGACCCACTCGTACTGTTCTGCGCATTACTTGCCTTACCTGATACGTGATATCATGAAAAACTCGGAAACCATACTCTCATTACATAAAATATCGTCTATAACCGAGGCAGTAAGTCTTTTTACGGTCTCGGGTGTTTGCAAAAACTCACGCTTGGCCGTAAAAAACCTATTTTGCTGCCTTGGTGCACAATATATTATTCTCGTGTTGTAGCATATCGACTACAAGTAATTAGGTAAAGGAGATTGAAGAACTAGACGTTTGGAAGAAAGATATCATTTTTTCGTCTATTTCCGAATACATCTTAGGGGGCGAGGGTGGATGGTTAGAATTTCCCCGAATTTTCGTGTAAATTTGAAAGCGCATGAGTGGACGAAACGTAGTTCTAATATTTATAATCAAATAAGAAAATATTAATTTTAATAAATTAACATTTTTCCAAGTTTTCTGTCATACACTCTGGAAACTTCAGTCACATAATTTGAATGTAATATTCAGACCAGCAATTAGTACTTATTCCGAATGAATTTTGAAGCAATACCCCCAATTTGTTATCATTTTCAAACAAAGCATTCGATCAAAAAACCAAAAACACTTTTGGTTTCATCTACAAAATATCTAAAACCATTTTTTAAACAACTGAATCATTTGTTAATAATCGTACTGATGCGTGACTCCAGATAAGGATTTGAAAATATTTTAGTTAATTAAAAAGAAACTAAGCTTCCGATCACAAAACCTGAAACACCCTTGAATTTGTTTTCGAAATGTCTAGGTGCACTTTTTTTTTAAACCATTTGTCAAACAACTGAATCATTTGTTAACAAGCGTACATTCGCGTGGCTCCAGGTATGAATTTGGAACTTTCGTAATTAATTATAAAAAAACTAAGAATCTGATCAAAAAACCAAAAACACTTCTGGATTCGTCTCCAAAATATCTAGATGTTTTCAATTTTTTTGTTGGATGCTTAGTCTGTTCATAATTAATTTGAAAAGTTTCAATTCGATATCTGAAGCCACAAAAATCTACGCTTATGTAGAATCGTAGAATGACGTACAAAAATTGTTACAAACATTTAAAAAAAGCACTCTTACATATTTCCAAAACGAATCCAAAGATTTTTCCGGTTTTTCGATTGAACCATTAATTTGTTTATCATGATTTGCAACGTTTAAAATAATTAACTAATGATTTAATTGTTCGAACAATGGTTTTAAAAAGGCCCACCTAGATGTTTCGGAGACAAATCCAATGGTGGATTTTGTTTTTCGATTGGACGCTTGGTTCGTCTATAACAATTAAGAAAAATAAAATATAATGTAATTGTATGAAAAATGGTTGAAAGAGGCACACCAGGATATTTCAGAGACGAATCCAAAAGTGTTTTTGGTTTTTTGATTGGATGCTCAGTTTGTTTATAATTAATTACAAAACTTTCAAATCCATATTTATCGCAAACTTCAGAATCGCGAAAAATCAAGTTGCGAGACTTCCAACTTGAAACTGAAAGTGTCTGGAGGCAGACGTAACACATTTTTTCAAATAAAACAAGAAATTCGTATTTGTTTTTGTGTCAATGAACCGTTCGTCTCACTTTTTTCTCGGAGGGAGTGATGGGGAGTGAGGGATGAGTAAAGGAGTAGGGAATAAGGGGAAGGGTAATATTTGATAATATTCAATAATATTCATTTTTCAAGTTCCTAGGTTCAAGGGCGAGAGGTTCATATGGGAATTAGAGAAGTGAGGGAGAAAGTTGGGGAAGTGAGGAGATGTGTGGGAAGGTGAAGTGGGAGTCGTGAGGGAAATGAGGAGAAGAATGGGGATTGGTAGCAGAGAAGTGAAGGTACGTGGGGATGGTGGAGTAGGGGAGGGGAAATGATGGTGGGGATAAGAAGTAGGGGGAGTGATGAGAGAGGAAGTAGATAAGGAAGAAGGAGGGAGAGGTAGAGAAAGTGAAAGGAAAGTAATTATGGTTGGTGAGGAGAAGTAGAAAGAAGGAGGGGAAGTAGGAGAAGCTAAGTATGGTAGGGGAAGATTTGAAGAACTTAATTAATGTTTCAATAGGCTAAGAGACACTGATTTTGCAGGGGCACGTCACCTACTATGACTAATATTTTTTTTTAAATTTGTAATACTATTCAATTTCTTCGTTCAACTAATAGCCCCAAGTTTAGTATCGCTCCATCACAAGGGATGATAGATGAAGAGGAAATGATCCAATTCACTTTGAGTTTTCTCTCTAACAAGATAGGAGATTTCAAGTCGAAGCTTTTCCTCAAGTACGAATCAGGTAAAAGGTCTTCTTTTCTCGGCGCTGGATCGTAAATCAGTTTAGGGAAATTTTTTCTGCTTCGATAGGAGAGATCGTTCGTCTGGACTTGCAAGCATCGGCAGTGAACTGTAATATAAGGCTGGAGAGAGGATGTCTTAAAATGGAAGACACGTATCTCAGTATGTCAAGGTCCAAACCCCTCACAATACACAACAGAAGTGACCATATCGTAAAGTTTTCTTGGATGAGATACAAGGATAGCGAGGAGGACGAAAAAAGACGAGAAAAGTAAGAAAAAGAACATATTCTGGGTACATATTCTTATTCTCCTTACCGACATTCACCGACAGTCAGGGCATTCAAGGGTTTGTGTCCGTGCTCAATGTATGCTGAATGGCTTTCCACCTCGCTCGAGAAGATTTGTTAGTTAGCAGAGGCAAGAAACCTCTTTTCTTATACTCCAGGGCGCCTACCTGACACATTATTATATACTTGATTCACGGTCATTTTCCGGATAATTGCTAATTTTTTTCAGTGAATTTAAGACAGTTTAAAAGATCTTTTTAACTTCAGACGATTTATAAAGATGTCAAGAGATTTCTGAACATTTCAAAAGATTTCATAGATTACTGAATTGGAACAGTGAATTTTGTAAAAGAATTATAATTCTAAATATGAACAGAAAATTTTTCATATTCCCTTTTCTAGATCAGAATTGAAATTATTTTCCCAAATTCCTCTCCCATGTCAAGAATGTTCTATACCAAGTCAGATTTTAATTCTTTACGAAAATTTTGCGTTATAAGTCTAAGTTATAACTCGTTATGGAAATTTCCTTTTCCAACGTCTAAATTATTATATTCCTTTAGGGGAAATAACTCCCTTTTTTTTAATCTGGAGGAGGGAAGTTTCCAAGTATGGAAAACGTTTATTTGTGAAAACAAGATGAATTTTTAAATTCAAATGAATTCTGATGTGGGAGAAGGAATTTCTCAAATCTGACGAATTCTGCCTTGAAACAGAGATTAGTTCTGTAATTTCCCTCTTTATAAATCAGAATCTAAATTATTTTCAAAAGTTTCCCGTTCCATTCGAAAAGTTACCTCTTCCATGACAAAATTATCATTTTTTTCGAAAATCCTTGTTCCAAAGTCAAAATTATATTTCTTTACGGAAATTCCCTCTCTCAAAGTCTAAATCAAAATTCTTCACGGGAATTTCCTGGTCTAAAGTGAAAATAGTAATCCATAATGGAAATTGCGTGTTCTGAAGAGAAAATTACAATTCTTTACAAAAATTTCCTGTTCCAAATGTCTAAATTGTAATTATTTACCTGAATGACCTCTTCCTAGTTAGAATTATGCCTATTTAGAATATTTTTTATTATAATTCAAAAATATAGTAACACCCTTTTTTAATTTTGCAATAGGCAAGTTTCCAATTCTGGCAACTTTTTATTTTCAAAAATAAATCATTTTTGAATTCAAACGAGTTCGGATTTGAATGATGAAATTTTCCAGATCAGAATTTTAATTATTTTCAAAAATTTCCCATTCTATGTAAACAAAACCTTTTCCAAGGTAAAATTATTCTTCTTTGCGAAATTCCATGTTCCAAGATCAAAGTTCAAATTATTTAGGGAAATTCTCAGGTCTGAAGTAAAAATTATAATTCTTCGTGGAAATTATCTGTTCTCATGTGAAAATTTTAATTCTTGATAAAACTTCCCTGTTCCAAAGGTGCTAATTGCATTTCTTTATGGAAATTGCCTGTTCCTAGTCAAAATTGTACATATTTATTTGCAACCTTTTTTATCCTGATTCAGAAACAAAGTAACTTCCTTTTTCTGAAATTTGGAAGAGGCAAGCTTCAAATTCTAGAAAATTTTTATATTTAAAAAACGAATTTGGAAAAAAACATTTTGATTCATGAGAAGGATTTTCCTAAATATGACGAGTTCTAACTTGGAACATGGATTACTTTGGTCAATTTCCTTTTTCCACATCAGAATTCAAATTCTTTTTCAAAATTCCCCGCTCTAAACAAAAAATTACCGGTTTCAAGAAAAAATTATTATTCTCCATGATATTCCCCGCTGTAAATTCAAAATTTTAATTCTTCACAGGAATTTTTTTCATTTAATATTTCAATGATCATTTCTAATATCCTTCTATAAAATTCCTCTATATGAAGTCACAATTTTTATTTTCAGGAAGTTCAGAATGGTGACGATTCCTGACTTGGAACAGGGATTTTTTTAAAGTTCCTTCTTCTAAATCAGAATTAAAATTTCTTTCAAATATCCTTTCATGTCGAAAAGTAAAATTCAGATTATAATTCCTAATGGAAATTTCCCATTCTATATCAGAATTATAATTCTTTTAGAAAATTTCTTGTCCAGAGTCAAAATTATAATTCTTTACTCAGAGTTATAGTAATAAAATCAAAGAATAAAATTCCCGTTCATTTCCCTGTTTTTTTTCACGTGAACAGACTTCTCAATCATTTCCTGATTTTCCCGATTTCCTTTTTCCGAAATATTGAAATTGGCCATTTCTCTTTTGATTAATTTTTGTTAACACTCCACAACAATAATATCTAGAAGCTTACACACATAGTAAGGTCATGAACCCTAGAAATCTCCATATATCAGTAAATGTCGGTAATAGAAATCTGTATTCAGAAAGCAGAAAAAACTATAACTATAGAAATACATATTTTTATTTTGCAGATACACGCACATTTTTAATCTGATAAAAAATATGGAAATTACTCGATGTGTCGATCTGGTTCATTACAACATTTGCGTTCCTGAGGCACACTCTCTAATTTGTCAAAGAATCTATGCTGATGAAATTACCTCTCTAACCAATGAAAAATTCTTTTACCAAAATTGCAATTTTGTTCTGGAACCAACGGTGATTTTTATTTTCGGTTCCGAAGGATGAAATTACGAAATTTTCAATATTAATATTTATTAGAATTTAGTTATTCTTTTTCAGGAGGGTGAGATTTGGCCACAAGGTTCAACAGATATAATGGTTTTCTTTCAACCAGATGAAATTGGTGAAATATCAAGCACAGCCTATTTAGAAATCACAGGTCGAGAGAATAGACTCCCCCTAAGGTATGAGAAACAATAAAAATATGAAAAATTTAATTATTGTAGAGTGCTGTTCAAAAACTACGTCACACTATCATAAACACTTTTTCCTCAACTTCTCTTTTTCGTCAAGGATCACCACACAAAGATTGAAACCCCAAGAGTGAATCCACAAATAGGGAACCCCTAACCTTTTGAGTGGGAATTTTTTCTTCGATTTCATTTGATGAACGCCTAAAATAAAACATAATAATTTAAGTAACTTTACAGCACAAAATGCTCTCAAACTATCAGAAATAGGATGTTTTTTCACACAAAAAAAAAAGAAATAAATGCAGTTAAACAAAATTAATTGATGGGCACCATGTATAATATGATATGAAACGCTCAAGAATTCAAGTCTGAATATACTATTTTTAATCAAATATCTGAATTTCCAAAAAAAAGAATTATTTTCTACCAAAAGAGATGAATTTTCAACCAAAATATCTGATTTTTCAACCAAATAGTTGAATTTTCAACAAACGAGCAAATTAATTTTAGACAAGACTTGCAAGTAGATAGTGGAATTTTCAAGGAAAAGAGAGGAATTTAAAAAAAAAAATAATTTGAAACCTACAAAGACGTATTTTCAACAAAATGATCGAATGTTTGATCGTTAGGTTTTCAAACAAAAAATATAATAGTTGATATTCCAATCAAAAAATTTTGAAATTTTATATATAAAAAGAGTTGAATTCAATTAAATAAGACGTATTTTCAACAAAATAGCTGAATCCATAACCGAAACAGATTAATTTTTCACCAAACAGTTGCACATTCAATAAAAAAGGATCAAATGTCTACCAAAAGAGACGAATTTTACATCAAGGAAGATTTTTCATTTATAAGAGAAAAAAAATTTCAACCAAATTTTTTAATTTCCAAGCCAAAATTTAAATTCAAATTTTCTACCTAAAATTATGAGTTTCCAACTAGAAGGGTAATTTTCAACCAAATAGTAGATTTTTCTACTAATACAATAGAATTCTCAAACTAAAAAGACGAATTTTCAACTAGAAAATATCATATTTCAAACAAAATGTTAATTTTTAATGAGAAAGTTAAATCTTAAAGTGAAAGTTGAATTTTGAAGTAAAAACTATCAGTTCTCAGAGAAAAAATTAAATAGTTAAATTTTCAGTTCAATAACTTGAATTTTAACCAATAATACGAATTTTCAATAAAATTGTTAAAATTTCAACCATGTTCTGAATTATCAATCAAGAAGAAGAATTTTATTTTTTTACCAAAAAAGACGAACTACGTACTGCAATATATTTTCAGTTTTAACTAGATATTTCAATTCTTAAATAAAAACAATCATCCTTCAACCGAAAATAGAATATTTAAATTTTTACATAAAAAAGAATTAACTTTTCTGACGCAAAAACTAATTTTTAACAAAATATTTACCACATTAACCAATTTAATAAATGTTTAACAAAGTGGTGCAATTAAAAAATATAAATTCTAACCAAAAACTATAATAGTTATTACTTTAACCAAAACAGATTTTAATTTTTTTTAAACATTCGAATTTACCCAAAACAGAAAATTTCTCAATGGAAAATTTAATTGTTAATATTTTAACCAAAACAGTTTATAATTTTAAATCAATGACAATTGAATTCAACCAAAAAGATGTATTTCCAACAAAACAGTTGAATGCACAACCAGAACAGACCAATTTCCACAAAACAGTGGCGCTTTTACCCATAAACGATCAAATATCTGCCAAAAAAAATTAATTTTCCACCAAGAAAGTTTTCTATTCAGAACAAAGAATCAACCAAATTGTTAAATTTCGAAGCCAAGAAAGCAAACTTTCTACAATACAGGTGAATTTGTAAGCCAAAAAAACGAATTTCCAATCAAAAAGAAAATTTTCAACTAACCGATAGAATTTTCTACAATTGGAATGGTTAAATTTTCTGTTAAAAATATAAATTTGTAGAAAAGAAAAACGAATTTTCGACAAAATATTTCAGTCTTGAACCAATGAAATGTTTTTTTTTAAATAATTCAACTTTCAACCAAGTGGTTGCATTTTCAATAAAAAAAGATGACCTTTAAATGCAAAATTTAATGGCTGAATTTTAAACTAAAACTTATCAATTTTCAGTCTGAAGTGGATTAGTTAAATTTTTAGTTTGGAAATTAATTTTCAACTAAAGAACGAATTTTCAACAAAATAGTTGAGTCTTTATCCAAATAATTGATTTTTTAACCAAAGGAGATCAATTCAATGGAAAAGAACTAACTTTCAACGAAAAATAGTTACATTATCTTCTTGAGCTCTTCTAATTCAGTTCGCATTTGAGCGAAAATACGAGAAAAAGAGAAAGTTTCTTGAAAACGGAGGAAAAAAGGGGAACCTTTTAAAATGCAAAAGGAGGGGAATAGGGGAAATAGGGTGCAGTCTGTTCTTAGATGTTTTACTTTATAATAAAATAACCATAATATTAATTTTTTCAAGCATTTCAAAAAATTGTTATTCACATTTATATTTTCCATGCCACTAATCAAGAATAATTTCAACAGGCTAAGTGGAAACTGCATCGGTCCAAATATACAATTTACCACTATTACTGTCGATATTGGAAGAATATATTTATGTTCCTCCCATAATTACGAGGTAATCACACATAAATTATTATTTATAATTCAAATTAAATTATTGTGATTAATTATAATTTTTATCAGGTAATGTGTACCAATAAGGGACTTATTCCTGGTACAATGGTGCATAAACCAAAATCCTCAGATTTTGGGGGCATAATTACAGT
Source organism: Andricus quercusramuli (assembly GCA_932178445.1). NCBI lineage: Eukaryota > Metazoa > Arthropoda > Insecta > Hymenoptera > Cynipidae > Andricus > Andricus quercusramuli. The sequence goes on along the minus strand of CAKNXH010001859.1, from coordinate 125,372 downwards.
TGACCCTCCGCAATTGAAATTGCAACCTGGTGACTTTAAATTATGTTGTATTTCATTTTCGTCGAATCGCAAAGGAGACTTCGTTGAAAGGATTGATTCTGTGATTAAAGAAAGTCTGGAAGTAGTTTCTATGTATATAAAGTAATTATATTTTGTCATTTAAAATATATTATTCACAATGTTTTAATGACCAGTTAAATATATATTTATTATTCATCAACTAATTATATTTTAGAGGATGTGTTGTCTGTCCCATTCTTCGCTTTGATCAGGATAGTTTGGACTTCGGGATCACAGCACTAGGTTAATTATTCAAGTATTGTTATCCCACATGTATAAGTTTTTGGTACTTATAAAAACATATAATATTTTTCATCATACGTCAATCGAAAATTCGACTTTCGACGCCTGTGGAGCGGGTCGAAAATCGAATTTTCTACCCTAGGGAAGTAAGTGACAAATAAATGCAAATGGCGTCGCCATTTGCATTGATCTGTCACTTTCTTCCCTAGGGTTGAAAATTCGATTGTCGACCCGCTCCACAGTCATCTAAAGTCGACTTTTCAATTATCGATATGATGAAAAATTGTATGCATGACTCGGGCCGAGGCAACGATTTCACTCGTGTGATATCAGCCCTCGCTTCGCTCGGGCAGCTAACTTCCCACTCGTGAAATCGTTGCCTTTCGACCCTCGTCACGCAATATACTATTTCATTATGGAGCATATAATTGAATTATATGAAATTATGTGCAATGAAACAGGGATCGCAGCGATTCAGCAGTTTCATTTAAGGTAAAAAAGGGGATTTTTTCCTTTAAAATGTGTTTGAAAGAGGATTTAATTTACACCAGAGCTTCGTTATATGCTCAATCTCGGGGGTTGCCTGAACATGGCCTTGTGCATATATCGCCAGCAGCGAAACGTAAACAGGCAGGGCCGCTTAAACCGTTTCCATGACATTGCGCAATCTACTTGACTGCGGAGTAATGCAGTGCGTCCCTTCATAGGCGGAGTCGCATCTGTCTCTCACCCTGCCCCCTGAGAAACTGTGGGCACGAGCAATTCTAGGAATTTCTAATATCGCCTGCAGTCGCGCGAGCATATAACGAAGCTCTGGTGTACTGTTGAAAACTGTGTTTTAATTTTGTCTTGTAAAAACATATTTTTGAAAATTCCAGAAGATCAAAACAGTAGATAAATAACAGAAATTCAAAAAGGTCACTCTAAAATTTTTTAAATGTATTATTATCAGTATATAGATTTTGATTTCCTATGCATGTCAATTTTTCTCTAGTATATTATTTCCAGTACAGAACCCTGAATTGTTCAACGCTTTTTTCTAATTAAGCTGAAAAAAAATAATTTTTAAAAATTCAGCTATTTTTACGATATTGAATTTTCTATCAAATGGTTGTATTTTCAAACCAAAAAGACAATTTTTCAACTAAACAGTTACATTTCCAGCCAAGGACATACATTTTCAACTAAAATAAGGAATAATAATTATGATGTTGATGTTTCTGTCTACTGATCATTTCAATATTTTTATTAAATATTGATTTTTTATTTGTGAAAAAAATACTCTATAGCTCCGCTGGGATTCGAAGACCAGGTCTTTCAGATTGCCGGTCTGATGCTCTAAACCACTAAGCTATGGAGAGACGAAATTATTTTCTCCACAACCCTTCGAAGTAGAATGTGGATCTCATTTTCGATCATCGAAAATTCAACTTAAAACTTTCACGTTGGAACTAAAATCTTACATATGTATAAGGAATGACATCGACATTCTACTTGTAAGGGATGTGATGCAAATAATTTCTTCTCTCCATAGCTTAGTTGTTTAGAACATCAGACCGGCAATCTGAAAGACCTGCTCTTTGAATCCCAGCAGAGCTAGAGACCATTTTTTCACAATTAAAACATCAATATTTAATAAAAATATCGAAACAACCAATAAACAGAAACACCAACAACATAATTATTACATATTAGCCTGGTCAAGAACCTTAGCATCACAAATTCAATTTAAAATGAGGAATCTGTAACCAGAAAATGAATTTTTAACAAAGTACTTGAAGTTTTAACAAACTAGTTGAATTTCCAAATTACAAAGATAAATTCTTATATTACATTTGTTGTTGAAAATTCATATTTTTTTATTGGAAATTCAACTTCTTGGTAGAAAGTTAAAATGTTTTGTTAAGCATATATTTTTTGCTTGAATATTCATTATTTTAGTTGAGAATTCATTATTTTCGTTAAAAATGTAACTATTTTCTCAATAATTCGTCTTTTGTGGCTGAACATTCCGCTATTTGGTTGGAGAGTCGTCTTTCTTGGACAATTAAATTTTTCAAATTACAAATCGAATTTTTTTGATAATATTATTATCTATTACATTCTTCATTGAAAATTAATCTTTCTTGGTTAAAAATTCGGCTGCTTGATTAAAAGTTGGGATACTTTGTTGAAAATTAATTTTTTTCCTTCAAAATTTAAGGGGGAAAAGTGGGGAAAAGGAGATTAGGTGAAAAAAGGAGATGGACTGTGTTCCCTGAATGAAATAATAAAAGCAAATATAAATTTCTTAGAGTGAATTCACTTTCTGATTACAGTTAACCCTCGTTGAGACGAATTCGAAAAGGCCGGAAATTTGCGAGTTCGTATTAAAAATACGTAGTGTATACGGATCCAGCATATTTTGCCTATTTTGGATATTTTGAAATTAAATTTCCTGAAATTATCATATATTTCCATCCATCACTATAATTTGAAAAATGTGTGAAAAGTTTGACGAATTACTATAATTGATCAAATTTATGGAAACTTATAATTATTGTGGAAATTTATGAAATTCGTTGAAATTTATGAAATCTCTTGAAATTTATAAAAAATTTTGAAATCTACAAACGTGGACGTTCAAAGTATAAGACAGTATCACGAAACATACATATATTAGCGAGTAACATCTACCTTTTTGAGACATTAGGCGTAACAATATTTTTATGTTGAACTGAAACATCCGAGATTTTGAAGTTGTTGTCGAGTGCAGGAAAACGCCATACCTCTATCGGCCACTTGAAAAAGCTTATAGTAAATTTCGTGAGGAATGCTATCGGCATTTGTTGTTCATTTCATGAAGCTTATAGTCAATGTTTCGTGTCGTATGTAAACTTGTGAAAAAATTACGATTATTAATAGGTTGGTCATAGGATAGTAATAATGGTTGTATAAATTTTTTGGATATAGTAAAATCATTCATGAAAGTGCTGCTTCTTCTCCAAAAGAAACCTTTGAGGCAAGAAAGCTCTGCATAGCATATTGAAGGAAAATCACTGTTTCGAATATTCCGCCAAAATTAGTTTTAATCTCCACGTCTCTGTGCGCAAGTACGCGCGAATTTTTCGCACAAAGCAGAGCGATTTCGAGGTTCCAGTAGATAATGAGCCAATAATAATTGCGTTAATACTTGTGGCTCTATTTTCCACGGGAATTGACGGAAAGTTCGGAAAATCGGCGTCGACGGGTGATCATTCGTTTATACGCTCACGTAAGAGCAATAATTCGTCGAAAGTAATTTTAAACTGTTTGAAACGCCACGTTTGGCGGTGTATGTGTTGTGCCACGACTAAAATGGTAAATATAATGATCATCGAGAAACTGTGTATGTTTTTTCATTTCGAACAATCTTCGCATTTTCTACGCTTCAAAACTATTTTCAACGTGGCGCCTGTCTATACCGTCTTTTCTGTCGTCTGTCTCTATTGTCGAAAGACCTGTTCATCATATTATGTTCGCAGCGAATTCGAGGATACGAATTTTATTCATTCTGGAAGGAGATTTCTTTTTGCAATCAAGCGATTCAAAACAAAACATGAGGAAACATAAAACTGCTAATTGTCATCAGGGTGCCGCACTCGTACGGCCTTTATCTACTGGCGCGATACTGCTGCTGCTGTCAATCGAGCTTATGAATAGGTTTTTTATTTTACCTTGTAGTTACCAATACCATTTTGCTTTTGATCAAGAGTTTACTAATCTGAACGAATTCATATATTCCTATTATAGCGAGCATATAAATGGATGTGTGTGTGTGAATATTTTATTTTAGATTTATGCTCGTTTCTTTTGACGTGATACGGATTTTTCCATGATTACTACTGATAATTTTATCAAACGAGATTTTACATATTCATTTGAGGTACAATATATTTGCCATTTGAATCTGTGTATATATTTACATTTTCTTCATTGACCTCTGCCTGTTGTCATTTGTACTGAGTTTCGTCTTGATATCACTATTGAGTAATTACTGGCTTTCTCTTTGGAACTTAGTTCGTTGAATGAAAACATTTTATTGTAAATTAGAATCACATTAATTTGGAATGTTGATTTCATACAAAACTTCAAATTAAAACATTCGATCTGTTTTACAGTTGATAAATTTGAATAAATATCAATAATCGTTCTTATTGCAATATACCTTTTAATATCGACAAAATGTAATTTTCAACATCTACATAGCTACACTTAAATATAAAATGTGATAACCATAAATATCTAGATGATAAGTATGAACATCCATTTTTCCCGTGCTGCAGTTTGTTGATTATCCCGTGGTGTACTTAATCTAAAATCAGCAACTTTTTCCGAAGATCATACCTGATCATTCTTGTTTGCTTCCTTTTTGCAATTGTAATGTTCACAAGCATCAGAAAAGTACATGGCCTGAATTCCTGGGTTCAAATTTCGGTACTGACTCATTACTCATAGATACTGGAACTCAAACAGAATCATTTACCTGTAAAACATTTTTCAAAAATGTAAAAGTGACGATATTGAAATGATTGGTTTTGGCGTGGAGATTCCAGAGCTATAATTCAAAATGAAATCGAATGACATTCACTGTAAGCTTCATCGAGCGGACGAATGAGGTCTGACCTGTTTTTCTGTACGAGTTTAACATCTGAGATGTTTCAGTTTGAACAAAAAATATATTTAAGCCTAATATCACAAGAAGATAGTAGCTGTTACATGTTAATATCTGTTTGTTTGGCTGTAATATCTTTTACTTTGAATATCTACTATTGATAATCTATTTTTCTCCGACTGACAGATACGCAATTTCTAGTTAGTGTTAACCGAGTGTTCGTCTTAACCGAGTTCGTGTTAACGAGGATTTACTATATTATCATCATCCCCTTGTTCATTGAAATCAGTTTTCACCGAAGATTTCTGTTTGAGAGGTGTCAAACTCATTTTTCAGGGTTTACGAACGAGCAGGATTTGTGCCTTCAGAATCTTTCCACGGTGCCTGTATCATTCAACATGAGTGTTCCAGACGACGGATATGAGCCAGCTGTCACATACGAGGACTTTTCAACGTCACAAACAAAGCCCACCTTTCCTATTCACCCCAAAGAGTTTATCATCACCCCTGTGCAAGGAGTTGTTTCTGCTAACAGCTCTTTGAAAGTAAAAGTATGTTTCACATTTTAATTAAGTGCAGCTCTATTAAAATCATATCTACAGTGGTGGGAAGTAACTAGTGCCTTGTAACTAGTTACTTCTTTTGTTAACAATAGTTGTAACGAAGTTACTTTTGTAGATATGTAACAAATTGGTAACTAGTTACCTTTTTTGAGTAACAGTTACTATAACCCTACTAAAAAAAAGTCAACAATCGTCACAAATGGTCAGAAGTTCTGACGATCCCTGAACATCCTGACCATTCCTGACGAGTCTGACTATTTCTGAAGATATGCTAATTCACATCCTATCAGTTAGCTCATCAGCTAGGACCGCAGGTAGGCCAACCTAGTAGCATTAAAAATTGAAAAAAAAAATTTTTCAATGTTGCATATACATATTCAAAAGTTAGAAATTCAGAATTTGTGAGTTTGGACAATTTCCGATACCAATGGTCATAATCTTTAGGAAAAAAACGAATTTTCGAAAAAAAAATAATTTTCAAATAATTCCATTTGTTTGAATAATTGAAAAATAAGTGGGCAATGTTGATAAATATTCCACTAGACCAATATAAATAGTTTTAGGTAAAAAAAGATGAGAATACAGTGCTTAAAGGATCGTTTTTATGAAGAATTGATATTTTTGGTTTTAAGGGTAGTTTTCATGGACTCGTAGGGGTGTGTTAGGGGTGTCAAACCCATATGTATGATGCATGAACTTCTCCGCTAGATAATTCCCTACAAGCCTCTATACTTTCCCGTCACATTCTTTTAAACCCTAAAAAATTATTTCAAAAACTGAAAAAAGTCATTTTTCCCCATGCATTTTAAATGGGAAACTTCAAGTCAAAACCGGCAGCAGTTAAAATCAAAGAAACGAAAAAGCAAAAATTAGAGATTTTCTTTTTTCGGATTTAGAACAAAATGGGGGCGGGGGGGGGGGGCGGGTTGTTGCTCTCTAGCATGAAAAAAGATTTTGCCATGTATTTTTGAGCCACCCTACTGTGCAGTCTCGCAATTACCAAGCTTACGTTTATTAAACTTTCAAACAACCCTAAATCACCGAAACTGTTTTCTAACTCAGACCTACCAACAAGACTTAGTAATAGAAATTCACTAGGACCTTTTCCGAATTTTGCCTAAACGTAAGTAAATATTTATTATTCGAACATTTGGTTGAAAACTCAACCTAGTTCTGATCACAAACAATAATATATTTTAGTTTCATAATCTTCTACGAATGAAGATTAACTAATAAATGAGAGTCCTGTACAATGACTGTTTTAAAGTCATTTGCAATTGAACGATTCTTGCCTGAGGGAGATTCCATGATTTCTCCTTAGGTCATATCTTCAACCACGCCGCTGTTCATGTTTATTTTTACCGGTTTTTGAAGCTGACCTGAACGGCATATATTCCACGAAGGTGCTTGTCCCCCTCCACTATTGCAAAGACATCTCCATTAGAGGTTGATAATACAGCTTGTTCTTCAGTTGGTATGGGACCAAGGACTTTTCGTTCAACTTCAATTGGTTTATTACGAGGAAAAGTGTATCTTCGAATTTCGAACAGTCGGTTCGGATTCGCATTAGGAACAAGCCTAATAAATCTAAGTCTTTCAAGTTTATACCGAAATATGTACAAAGAAGAATCCCTGGCAGGAAGAGATCTGGACCTGGCACGAAGAGCAGGCTCAGCAGGAGTTGAAGACCTTACTGGAGAACCCAGTCTGGCATGAAGAAGAGACCTTTCAGGAGATCGATGTCTGTCAGGAGAATAAGAAGGGCTACAACGAGAAACGCCAGGAATAGGGGCACCATTGGGTAAACACTCATACTGTGAGCTCAACTCTGCAACAAAAAACCGACGATTAAATTTTCGTCGTGTAATCTCTTCGAACATATTTGGCCGGTGTTTAATTTTCTCTTTACGCATACTTTTCTCTTCCGGAGACAGAAGTACCTAACTTTATTTTTTCAACAAAAATCACAGGATCAGATAACGGAGGGCAAAAAGAGATTGTCACATTTCTCCCCTGGTCCCCCAAACATTTCTGCAGGAAGGAAAGTACCGATGCAACGAAGTAACCGAAATAATATACGAAATGAGGTTAGGTCCTCAATGGACGCGTACTATAATTTTCTGTTCCTGCATATTTTGCCATAGACGAATTTTTAAACTTGTTGGAAATTCCTGCTGGAAGTAAAAAGATTGATAAAGATAGAAATTTGGGGATAGGAAAAAATATAACTATTCTATCTCTCTCAATGGGTCACTTAGCGTCCCTAAGACGCTGTCTTTTCTTATCCCTGATCCCGATAACTTTCTATCTTTTTCTCTATCCTACGTCCCGAGTGACTCTTATCTTTTTCGATCCATTACTCTATCTATCTATTACGAATTCCAATCTTTTTCAAGCTCTTTCTCTATCCTTCGTGACCGAGGCGTCTTATCTTTTTCTATCGCTTAGTCTCATCTGTTACGAATTTTAATATTTTTCAATCACTTTCTTTATCCTTCGTGACCGAATACTTATCTTTATCTATCCCTCGGTCTATCTATTACTAATTTCAATCTTTTTCAATCTCTTCATGTATCCTTCGTGACCGAGGACTCTTATCTTTTTCTATCCCTCAAAATTGGGGAGTCCATCGAGAAGTTAAAAAATTAATTAAAAAAATTAATTTGACTTTGACCACGTATCAGAAAGACAACGTGACGTCCATGCTTATATACCTACATAATTAAAATTAATATTTCCATCTCAAAGTCGACAACTGTGATGAACTTCGAAGAAAACGGTTTGCTAGGCCTCTACTTATAGGCCCTAAGACTGATTTTACTTGTTGGTTACTTTTACCCTCAGCCATCTAGCGTACCCTGCTAGAATTAAAAAGATATAGATCCTATCTTTTTGAATAATTTCGAATCTTCATGCTAGAAATAGATAGAGAAAATGTATTCCATTCTACCTCTTTATCAAACTAAATTCGGGTCTATCTTTTTCAATCCTCTCTCTTCTATCTTATCCTATACTTCATCTATCCACGTCAATCTTTTTCCATCTCTCTATCAATCTGAATTCCTGTTATCTTTCTCAATCTTCTTTTCCCCATCTCTTCTTATCCTCGATCTATCAGCGTCAATGATAATCCAGTTCGGAATAGGAGTGGAATAGCAGACTTGCTGCATCTTTTTTACTATTTTTGAATTATAATTAGCAAAAATGTTAGCGAAAATGTGTACTTGAAATACTTTGTTACTTGTAAAAATATATGAATACGATTTTTAAAAAAATCATGAAAAAGACGATTTTTCCAATTCCTCACTGCGACTAACCCCTTAAGCCATTTAGAATAGATGAATAATTTATTTATAATTTGTAATAATATTCAAAAGTTTCCCTTGTTCAAAATTTGCCTTAAATAACAAATTTTATTCCAATAACCATCTATTGTTTTGAAGGAAATACTACTGATTGTACCACACGCTGGAAAAAAGTGACCCAATTAAAAGAAAAATACTACCCCTGAGCGTAAAAACCTACCCTTAGTAGTGGGTTAAGACATCAAACTGTGCATTCTAAACATTTTGCATGCAATTGTTTCGATATTTTGGAACTTTAATATCTAAAATATAATTTAAATTTTAACCCCTAAGAAGGGTAGGTTTTTACGATGAGGTTTTTAATATTTTAGGCTGGCCTTGATCCCAGAACCACGGTTTAAACTTTTTTTCACATGAAACAAAAATACGCATTTATTTGTTCACCAAATGGAACTAGTTTAGGAAGTCGGTAATCAAAACGAAAAAAAAAATTATCAAGCCAAAAAATTATGCTGAATTTTTTATAGGTACAGTTTTTTTTAGTGAATACTAATTAGAAATCAAGAAAAAAAATTGTGTTTAAGTTAGAACTTTTTTTGTTTGTTTTTTGAACAAATTCAAACATGTCATGCCTCGTCTGATGATCATAGCTATACAATAGGGTAATTAAATGATTAGGCAGAAAAAAGTATTTTTGTAACTTAACATGCTCACTAGCTTAAGTTGATTTATTTATTAGTCCAGTCTATATATTTGCAAAACAAATCCATATTGGATATGATTCAATTTAAGTTTCAGTTTTGTTTCTTTTTTCTTCTTTTTTCAATGAAGATGTATGCATTAAATTTTTATATACACTAAGAAAAAATATTACTTCATTCAAAGAAATGTAGTACTGAATACGTTCAATCAAATATTTTTTTGATGTAAAGAAATTTTTTTTAAAACAAATTTGAGTTTTTTGTCTGAAAAGCATCATTCCTTGAAGTAAGAAAAATTGTATCCAATCAAACAAGTATTTGATTGGACGCATTCAGTACTACATTTCTTTGAATAAGGTTATCTTCTTTCTCAGTGTATGTAGAATTATCTGCTTTATAATCATCATCATTATAAATCATTTCTTAAATTTTTTTAAACTTATTCCTAAGGAAAATACTAATTTGATCTCAGCTAACATTTTTCTGTTAGAATTTCACATACGTCCGGTGTGCCAGTTACAAAATATAATTACTACATTTCAAAATGTTGCTCATTATAGAAAACTTAAATAAGTGAGGAAAAATGATTATTTTTTCTAAAAGTGAGTTTAAATATAGGGATTTTAGTGGATTTTGAGATAGAAAGGAGAAAAGGGGAATCCCTGCGTTTATGATCTGATTGTTTCATTTATTTATTTTCATTTTACAAAATCAAGATTTCGTACACACCGAATCTTGCTCGATCAGGACAAACATCTCTTCGTCTCGAAATGTGGGATTC
>CAKNXH010001859.1:91075-115076 GCA_932178445.1 Andricus quercusramuli | reverse complement strand
CTTGCTCGATCAGGACAAACATCTCTTCGTCTCGAAATGTGGGATTCAGAAACGGAAGCAATATTTTTTCCAATTATTTATTCTGGAAAGATAGCTGATTTAGCAATCCAACCTGCTGAAATCACCATTGGATTTTGCTTCATTAATCTTCCGTATAGACAAAATATATCTATCAAAAATAAATCTGATATCGACGGATACTTTTACATGATTCCACAATCTGTAAGTATATGCAAGTTAAATATTAATATTACCTATTAAAAATATAATATAAACTTTTTCTAAATTTTACGATTATTTACAACTTTCTAGAAAGTGCATTTCAAAGCTTATAAATTCACAAATTGTTTCCAATTATATTTCGTAAACAAATTTTCAAATTGAGCATATTAGCAATATTCGTAATCAATAAATTGCAAAATGAGTCTAATTATAATTTTGCCTAGCCCTCTTCATCAACAACAGTGGAATACTCGATGATAATTGATCAAGGGTACCTGAAGCCAGGCCAGGCAAAAACGATATCAATGACTGTCATCGCCAGAAGCTTAGGCAAACAAGAAATACCGATTATGTAATATTTTCTCCAATAAGTATAGCATGAATGAGAATTTTATATTTCAGTTCAATCCTAATTTTAATCATTTGATTCAAATTTTAATATATTAAACCATTTTTAGGATGTTACCATTAGGCGAAAGTTCACCTGTTACATGTTGCAACCTTATTTGCAACGGCCAGGGTCCTGTTGTTTCTGTTGATCCTACCCACTTAGATTGGGGAAATCTAATACTTCTTCGGAATAAATCTCTAGAATTAAGCGTTAGCAATGATTCTCCAATTTCAGCCGAATTTACAATATGTTTGGTATTCCATATAAATAAATCATATTATAATTTAAATTTAAATACGGAGGCCATTCAGAAACTACTTCACACTGACCAGAGATCCTCTAGGGAGAGTTGAGATATCTCTCCCCTTCAATAGTCAATTGGTCACCGCTGTACCGGTATTTGAAGTTTAAACTTTGTAATTTTTAAGGTCTAACTACACTGTTAGACATTTCTCTCGAAAAATTTGCAGAGACGCTTCACTAAAGCTTTATGCAGAAACCGTTCCTACATTTTTGGAAACATGAACCGAAATTTCAGCAATGGCTACTACATAAAGCTTTAGTCACATGTTTCATAAAATTCGGTTACAATTCAGTAATTTTCAGTTACTGCAGCTGCAGAGAACTTTCACTTATTACACGGCTCATTTATTCCAAGGTTCATTTACACATGTCTCTCACGCTTGGATATTCCAAGTGGCGAAGCCCCTTCACCTCCCACCACTGTCCCTGTACGGTCACACCCGCGTCAGTAGCTGAACAATTGAAAAGAGGCCCGAAGAGCTCAAATGCGCAAATGTAAGGACGCATACATGCTGACAGCACTGAACCAATGGAAAGACTGAAAATTACAAATATAACCTATCTAGCTAAGAGGGCGTCATTTGACGTAAACAGCGGATTCAGTATTCAGTTGAAACTAGAAATAATTGTTAATTCGCGCAGTGGCTGCTAGTTACTTGAGGTCCTGATATATCTTTTTAGAATGTCATTCACGAGGCAGATGATCACAGTGTGTTGTAACTATTTGATTGCAAAGATAATTCGCTGATCAAACGAGCTTCTAGGTCGTTGCCTTTACTCAATATTTCAACCCATTTTTAGCTTCTCCTTCTCGTGCGAATTTCGAATCCTTTTCACGCTTGAGATCATTAGATATCGAATATATAGGTTCACTGTATCGCTATAATTCAACAACACCTTTTGAAGTTCATTGCCGCCCATGACCACAACCACCATGCTTCGTCCGCTTCGAACGCGATCGAGAAGCGAGGAGTGCGCAGTTGATGATGACTGCGCACTTCTTCCGATCACGATAACTTGTATTGCTATTACCATTTAGGAATCTTATAAACTATTTGTAATTTTCAAATACCGTTTTTGAATGTTACTAAAAATTTGATAAATTTACTATGAAAGTTACTGAATTTCGTTTTCAGCGAATCAATTTCGTAAATTTCAGTTACTTTAGTATCCTTAATGTGTCGCAATTTTTCGAACATCTCTGACAGTATAATTAACTAACATCCCACACCATCAACTCACAATCCACAACTCAGAGAACTCAGGGAATTAGGCCTGGGGGGGGGGGGGGGTAAAGAACGTGAGGGAAAATATGGGAGAAGGAGAGTAGGATGAAGTTGAGGAAGGGAGGGGAAGCGAAGTTTGCAGCGTGGAGAGGGAAAATAGATGAGGAGAAGGGATTAGGGAAATGTAGGGGGAGTAGGTGATGGGGAGGTTTGAACGTCTTATTTCTTTTTACGCTTTTATTTCTGTTTCCTGTTTTTTTGGATAAAAATTCTACGATTTGTTTGAAGATTCAAAAATATTTTGTTAAAATTTCGTTTTTTTCAATTCATCCTTTTTACTTGAACATTTAACGATTATATTTTACATTGAGAAATCACATTTTTTAGTTGAAAAATTAATAATCGGATTGAAAATTCAGGTATTTTATTGTAAAATATCCTTTTTCGGCAGAGAATTAATCTTATTGATTAAAAATTAAGCCATTTGGTTAAAAGTTGAACTACATCGTTTAGAATGAATTTTTTGTTTAAAACTTCATCTTTTTGTTGAAAATTCGTTTTTTTTTGTTGAATACCAATTTTTTCGAACTAAAAATTTAACTAGGTATTGCATTTTTCATTGAAAATTAATCGTTCTCAGTTTAAAAGTTGAAATGTTTGGTTGAAAAATAACTTTTCGTTGCAAATTCATATTTTCGGGTATGAAAATTCTACCGTTTTATATAAAATCCGCCTTTAAACTTGAAAATTCAACTGTTTTATTGAATATTTAAATTTCGGGGTAAAAAGTATATTATTTTCGTAGAAAATTCAACTGGTTTAGAATTCATATTTTCAGATTGAAATTTAAAATTTAACTTTTTTGTGTAAAACTCGTATTTTTAGCTTCGAAATTGAACAGTTTGGCATAAAATTTAACTTTCAAGTTCTTACATGTTCATATTTAAAAAATCAACTAATAAATTTTTCATTGTGAATTTTTTTACTGAAGATTTTACGATTTCATTCTTGGTTAAAAATTGATCGTTTCCAATTTAAAATTCAATTATTTCGCTGAGAATGATATTTTTTGTTGAAAATTGAACTGTTTTGTATGAAATTAAACAACTTATTAAAATATTCAACTATTTTGTTAAAATTTCGTTCATTTCTTCTATTTGGAAATTGTTATTGTTTAGTTAAAAATTCAACTATTAAACTTTTCATTGAGAATTATTTTTTTTTTAAATTCCCCTGTTTGGTTGAAAGTTAAAGTTATGTGTTAAACATTCACTTTATTGGTTAAAAATTGCAATATTGTGCTGAAAATTTGTTCTTATTTGTTGAAATAAAATTTTAATAATCTAAAAATTTAAAAATTTAATTTCTGGTTAAAAATTGATCCTTCTTAATTCAAAAATTCATACTTTTGGTTGGAAATTAAGTGTTGTGCTAAAAATTCAACAATTTGGTTGAAAATTGAATTATATTTGGTAAAAAATTAACTTTATGTGGAAAATTCAACTGTTTTGTGAAAAATGAAACAACTTTGTTGAAAAGTCATCCATTTTCAGTTTGAAAATTCATCAAATAGGTTAAAATTTGTTCCTTTCATGACTAAAAAATATTTCCTGGCTTGAAAGTCAACTCTATTGCTGAAATTTCGTCTTCTCCGTTAAAAAATGTATCTCTTTCGGTAGAAAATTGATCCTTTTTGTTTGATAATGCAACCTTTTCGTAAAAAATAATCTGTTTTGGTCGACGATTTAACCATTTTGTTAGAAATTCGTCTATTTTTGGTTATGTTCAACTACATTTTTTTCTTGAAAGTGGTATTATTTTGTTCAGCGAAATTCAACTGTTAAAAAGTCTTCTTTTTGGCTTGAAGATTCGACTATTTGGTAGAAAATTCAAATACTTGGATAAACATTCAACTAATTGCTTGAAAATTCGTCTGTTTTGCTTGAAACTTCAACTATTTAGCAAAAAATTCATCTTTGCAGGTGGAAAATTTAACTATGTGGTTACAAATTTAACTATTTCGTTGGAAATTCAAATATTTTGTTGAAAATTTTAAAATTTTGTTGCAAAAATCATCTTTTTTGTTCGATAAATTAAACTGCTTTGTTGAAAATTCATATTTTCTGTTAAAAATGCATGGTATTCTGAAAAAAATCGTCTTTTTGGCTTGAACATTTGACTTTATTATTTGGTTGAGAAAGCAACTATTCTTCATTTTATGCGTTTATCAAATAAATACAATGAGGGATTCAAGCTTTGTGTAATGATCTGGCGCGACGAAGGAGAGGAGGGGAAAAAGCGTTTAAAATAGCGTGACGTAGTTTTTGAACGGCCCCTAGTAATTTAATTTTTCCAAATGGTTTCAAATCTATTAAATTTGTAAAAATTTGATTATTGGAAAAGGAGAGGAAGAATTCACCCTGGAGTGTACAACCAACAGTTGGAGAACTGGGTTCCAATCAATCAATAAAACTCGAACTGATGGCATTTCTACGCGATGCAGGAAAACACTCTGATCGTCTTTTGATAAAAATTACAAACTCCAGAACAATTCCCATCACTTTAATTGCAAATGGAATTGGATCTTGCATCGTTTCAAAACCAAACCTTTTCCCTACTTTTGATATGGGGCTTCTGTTCAGGTTAATTTTCCATAAGACATGAACAAAAATTTTCTTATCTAATTCATCATTCTAAAATTTTTAACAAGAAAAGCATTATATTTTTTTTATTGATAAATATCATAATGCAGTTGATCTAAACTGTGCCTATTCCCTTTGAACTTGCAGAAATATGACCACCAGATTGCGCCACTTCTCGGAGAACATAATATTAATAGACAGAATTAATATAAATCAATTTTAAGAAATATTTTTCTAGATTGGTATATCAATGGATATAATGAAGCAAAAGTACTATTTTTATGCAGTTTAGAATAACAATTTTAACTTTGTTAAATGAACTCTGCAGGGTAGCCACAGATCAGGGAAAACCTGGTAATCAGTGCAAAGTCTAAAAATTTTGTTGGTCAGAAACAGTCGGGTATTTTGAAGAAAAAAACTGCAGAAGTCAAGGAATTTCTGTTAGAAGCACTTTAAGTAACTGTCAAGAATAATCAGGGCTGCCACGCAGTCACTTTTAGTCATTTTTATTCTCGAATCACATTTCAGTCACTTTTTAAAGAGAAAGACACTATAGTTACTTTTTTGAAATGAAAAAATTACTTTAGCCACTTTTCTCTGAATAAATTTACCCATGGGTGAACCGCTATTGAATTCAGGTTTATACCTATTTCCTAATTTTCTTAAATTCTTTTGAAATCTTTAAGGGTATTTAAAAATATTCTAAGAAATTTTTAATAGCTTTCAATAATTTAAAAGGCTTTGAAAGGATTTTAACGGTTTTAGTGTATTTTTAACTACTACAAGGAATTTGCAAGAGCTTTGAAAAGTTTCAAAGGATTTCAAAAGATTTAACAGGATTCGAAATATTTGTGGGTATTTTAAAAGCTTCCTAGTAATTTCAAATAGATTTGAATATTTGGAAGGTATTCCAGAAAAAAATTTTAACTGTGGGTATTTTAAAACTTTCATGGAATTATAATGAAATGTGCTTTAGAAAGTTTCAAGGGATTACAAAATACTTAAAAGGGATTTTAATCATGTTAAGGTAATTTTAATGAGTCTAAGGCATTTTAAAGATATTCTAAATTTTTCCAGAAATTTCTCAGGACTTTGGGTATGAGGTTTACAAGAATTTTCTAAAATTTCTAAAGATATGGAACGATTTTATGGGGCCTATATAAGGTTTTAGGATATTTTAAAAGATTCGAAGGGACTGTACAAGACTTCCAAGGATTTCAATGATTTAAGGGATTATGAAAGCTCTAAAAATATTTCAATAAATTTTCCAAGATTTCAGGAAACATCATCAGATTTTTCACAAACTTTTATAATCTTTTAATGGATTTCAAAGAATGTATTCATAAGAATTAAGGGATCTCGTGATATTCAAATATTTTTAAATATTCCAAGGTATCGCCCAAGATTTTAAATAATTTTTAAGATTTCAGAATATTTTGAAATATTTCAAAGAAATTTCAACTGATTTGAACGATTTGGAATGATTACACAGAATTTTAACGATTTCAAGATATTTTAAGGAATTGCAGTGAATTTTTAAGAGCATTAAAAATTTCAATGAATTTCAACAGATTTTTTACGATTTAAAATCTCTTAAGGTATTTCCAATATTTTTCATTAATGTCAAGTGATTTCAAAGAATCTTAAGGATTTCAATGTATTTCAAAAATTTCCAGGCAATTGTTAGGAGTTAATTGTTAAGAATGGTTGAGGAATTGTTGAGTTAATTTCAATTATTTCCAACAGATTTTGAAGAATTTCGGATCTCATAAGGTTTTTTTAATAGATTTAAAAAAATTTAGAATATTTTAGGGTATTTGAAAAAATTGTAAGACATTTTCCAGAGATTGAAAACAATCGTTAAGGGACTAAAAAAATTTCAGAGGATTTAAAAATATGCAAAGGATTCAAAAAATTGCAAGGGATTCCAAAAGATTTCAAAGGGTCAGAAATATGTTGGGGTATTTCGAAAGATTACAAGACAGTTTCGAAAGATTTAAACAAAATTCAAGGATTTTAAAAGATTAAGAAAATCCAAAGGTTTTTAAAAGATTTCAAATAATTTCAAGGAGTTTGGGTAATTTTTTTAATTCCAGGGAATTGTAAAGAGGCTTAATAAATGTAAATGAATTTTTAAGTTTTTGAAGGACTTGAAATATCTCAAGGTATTTTTAATAGATTCGAAAAGATTTGTTGTATTTTGGGGTATTTCTGAAGATTCCATAAAAGTTTCAAGAGATTTAAAAAATGTAAAATGTTTACAAAAGATTTCAAAGGATTTAAAAAATTACAAGAAATAGATTAGATTAGATTAGAATTGCAAGGGATTTCAAAAGACTTCAAGAAATTTGAAATATTTTAAGGTATTATCAAGAATTCCAAAGAATTTTCGAAATCTTTGAAAAATTGCAAGGGATGAAAAAATATTTGAAAGGATTTGAAATACTTAAGGGTATTTCCAAAAATTCCAGAGAATTTTCAAGATCTTTAAAATATTTCAAGGGATTTCTAAAGATTTTGAGGAATTGGAAATACTTTAGGGTATTTTTGAAAATTCCAAAGAGTTTTCAAGATAGTTAAAAAAGTGCAGAGGATTTCAAAAGATTTTTAAGGATCTGAAATGTATTAGGGTACTTTAGAATATTTTAAGGAATTATTCATTCATTGCAGTAATTTAATAGGATTTCAAAGGATACAAAATATTTCAAGGTATCTTGAAAGACTTCAAGAAATTAAAAAAATTTCAAGGGTTTTCCAAGGATTTGAAGAATTTTAAGTAATTTTAAAAAATTTGCATGCGTTTGTAAAGAATTTCTCAGCATTTCGGAATATATGAAATGATTTTACAGGACCAATAAGGTTTTAAGGTACTTTATAATATTCCAAGAGATATCATAAAATTTCATAGAATTTCAAATAATTTTATATGATTTGAAACTTTCTTAAAATGTTTTAGTCAGTTTTCCAGGATTCTAGGAAATATCATCAAAGTTTACAGAATTTCACAGATTTTATAATATTTCAATAGATTTCTGCGAATTTATTTGCAAGAAGTGAGAAAGATCACAGGATTTTAAAGATTTTCAGAGACTTTCAAATATTTTTTGCAATTAATTTTATTTGTAATTCACCCTAAATTCTCATTGATTTGTACGGATTCCTTAAAAATTCTTTTCAATTCTTTGAAATTTTCTTGACTTCTCTTAAATTCACTTTAATTCTTCTGATCCTTTTTAATTCCTTCGAATTTTTCCAAAAATCCTTTAAATTCCCTCCAATTTTACTGAAATCAATTACATTTTTTCTAATTCCATTGAATTCTTTTGAAGTGTACTTTAGTTTTTTTGAAGCCTTATGGATCAAATTCTTTTGAATTATTTTTAATTTAAGAGAACATTAGTCATATTATTAATCTACATTACTAAATTTGAATCACTTTTTGGGTTAGAGATTACCCACTTTTGGTAACTTTTTCAATTTAAACAAGTCACTTTTCTACTTTTCTACTGTTTTGAAATAAATTATATTATGGCAGCCCTGAAAATAATAAGCATAAATTAAAAATGGTTTTATTCCATTTATATAAGATTCTATTTCAAAAATGTTACAATAATAGAATTTTGGTCTTAAAATTGGGACAATGAAAAATTGGTCAGGGAAACATCAAGAAAGTCAGGGAATATTCAAAATAAAGTTTTTCGGTTACCTTAAATTAAGTTTAAATGATTAATTAATTTTAAGTATTATTCAATATGTTTCTTTATTTAATATAGTCATCAAGATATATGCCTGCCCATAACATTAATAAACGAAGGTAATCGACATCAACAGTTGTTATTTGCAAATATAATGGACGTTCGTGCGTTAATGAAAAACCATCCACAAATTCAAACCTAGTAAGCAATTTAAAAAATAGAGTCAATTATGTACTTGTAAAACGATTCATCATTTTTGAAAAAAAAATCTTTCTTTTTAGTGAAAAGTTCCAAGTCGAACCAAATCTGATTGAATTACCTCCAGGTGCTACCTCTACAGTTTATTGTAAAATTCATTGGAATAAGTAAGTCTATTATTTAAGTTCAGTTGAATTATTTGGATGAAAAATGTACATCTAGTAAATAATTTGACTATAACTAATACTATTTCAAGCTGTTTCAAATGAAATTATAATTGAGATTAGATTTTTTACTCCACGAATACCTTCCCAAATCCCCAACCGAATTTTCATTAGAAGCGCTCGCATTCGCCTGAAAATTTGGTCAATGAAGTGGAAACCTGCAGAAAACCAAAACTCCTGAGCACATCCGGTGAACGACAGACGAATTTGGATGTATATGTTAAAGGAAACAAAAATTTAATCAATGTTTGGATTTTTCAGAAACAAATATTTAAACTCGATTTTTTAAAAAAACCTTCGTTTGATTTTCTTAAAAAAAATGTTTAAAGATAGTTCACGACTTGCATTAAAGACCCGCTATATATGAAAATGGGATGTCCCTTAGCTTTCGAGAAATAATTAAAAATTCAATGGACAATTTTTTTTCAATTTTAACTTGTTCAAAAACGAATTCTTTGGGATCCTATAAAGAATCCCAAAGAATCCCACAAGTGAAAAATTTGGTTTTGCGAGTTTTTGGGGCTAGTCATTTATAATGGATAAAATACTACTTTCTCATAATAATAATATTTGTTTGAATAGTTCATTTTTTTAAAATAATATTACTTTGAGTAATGCTAAAAAGTTGTGTTTTTTCTGAAATATTTAACATTTTTTCCACTTTCCACTTTTCCACTTTTTTTCTTGTTTATAAATATCTCATCCTATAGCAATACTAGATAGTTGCGGTTTTCTTATGAAATTTTTAACTCATAGTCCACTTTGTATTCAAAGTTAGGTAATAATTAATGCAAATGTGAAAAGTGAACAAAAAGTGAAAAATTGAAGAAAAAAACGCAACTAACTCTAGCATTGATAAAAAAGATAGTTATAAACAATAGTAATTTGTGTGACTAATTTTTTTTGTTAAATTTAATTTATTATTGGTTCGCTCGAACTGAACAGTTGATAATAAGTTGAATAATTCGGGTCAAACCACGACTTTATAACTCTATACTAAGAGAAAATTGCTAAAAAACAATAATCAATTGTTTAAATAATGTAAACACATAATTATCAATAAAAAGTAGTATTATAAATTATTTGTTTAGAAAAACCGCGAAAAAATCATAATTAGCGCCAAAGGCTTGTAAAACCAAACTGTTTACTTTCAAGGTTTTATTTGGGACCCTTCAAAATAGACTTATGGGGATATTTTCAAAATTAGTTTTTATTAATATTTTATGGCTCATTGTGAAAAAAATCCGGAATTTCATTTTGATTTACCTAATATTAACGATTCTGAATAAAACATACACAAATGTTTTTTTTTCTTATGGGAAATCCGTGTTAAACTTCATGATTTGACATAGAATTGCTCATTTCACAACTTGCCCGGGCATTGTAAGTAACTTCAGACCTAACACAGGTAATGAATATATATATATCATTCCAGTGATAATTTAGTTAAATTCAAAGTTACCATTTAATCTAAATTAGTTTTAAATTGGTATATAATTAAACTCGAAGCTTTCATACAAAGCCGACAGCCAAACAGGACCTTTCCAGACGTTCTTCGCCCACTTCGTCAAGATGCATAGCTATTAATTTTGACCCCCCTATTTTTGCACTGATTCAAGACTTCTTTTAATAATGTGAAAATCTTTAAAGAATGGCACTTTTAAAAATTGAAAAAAAAATCAACTTTGTTGTTAACAAAAGTGGTTAAAGTTTCAAAGATTCCCCTTTCACGAATCTCTTTAAAATTTAATAAGCTTTTATTTGAAAAGAAACGTCGAAATCGGATGAAAATTGTAAATTGAAAATTGATGATACTATTCCAGATTTTTCAAAGTATTTTTTTTATTATTCCTGCAAAACAAAGTGTCAAATCAATAAGTGTTTATGTGCCACAAATAAAGTTCAGTCTCAATCAAAATTTCATTCCAGTATGCCGGGTTTTTAAAAATATCGAGTAAACGTGTGTTGAATTGTATATGTGTTCGTAAATTTATCATGCCCTTCTTTAATTGCATCATTATATTCGAAATCAAGAATATACACTTTACCCATCTCGTGCCGGGCATTATATAAAATGCCTAGGGATTATATAGAATGCCTAGGCAAAGCACATAATATGCATTCGATTACATACTTTGCCTGAAATATCCAGGCATTATATATAATGCCTAGGGATTATATATAATGCCTAGGGATTATGTATAATGCCTAGGGATTATATATAATGCCTAGATTATATACTTTGCCTGTAACATATACATTCGATAGCATCGAGTGTCCACATCCATCCTCGGCGTGAAACCTTTCGCTATTAAAACCCTTACTTTCCCAGAAGAAACACGACTAAGCGAGAATCAAAAGCGGTCACCCATCCAAGCGCTAACCTCACCCGTTTGTGCTCAACATTCGAGATCTCGATGAGTCGAAAATCACCACGCAGCTACTGATTAGAATTAAGTTCGATTAAAATGACTATATTTTATGTTCCAAACAGCTTATTATTCTGCAATAAATGCAGATGATTATTTTGGAACAATACCCTAATTTTCTAATTATGTGCACATAAAAAGGAACGAAACTGTGACGGAGGAGTGGTACCTTCATGCCTTTATTCAAGGGGAAGGAAAAAGACAATTACAGGGCACCAGTCTCTTCAGAGCCTCATTTATAGAACCACATATTTCATTTAGTAAGACGGAGCTTCAATTTCGTGTCGATGTTGATACGAGTGGTGTAAAGTTGAAAGAAACTGGTAATGAGTCACATTTATTTCAGAGCGTAAATCAAAGAAATTTTTTTCATTCATGCAAATATCTTTTTTGGTTCAATGAAAATTTAGTGAAATTTCAGTAGTTTTTACTAATTTCTTAGAACGATAGATTACAGTTTTATGCCCCCAAACCTTCTATAAAAACTTTCCTGTATTTTTCAATTTATTTTCTACTAAATCGCCTCAAATTATTTACCAAATATGTCAAGAAGTAAGAATTCTCAAAAAAGAATCTCAAAGATTTTTAAACAATTGTTCTATTTTACAGAATTTTAAAACAAATTCAGGAAAAATTCGAATCATTTAAAAGAATATTTAGAAGTTTTCAAAAGATTTAAAAATAATTAAAAATTTGGAAAGATTGATCAAAAATTTCAAACAAAATTTCGATATTTGAATATTTCGAAAACAAATTTCGAAGCTTTTTAAAAATTTTGAATGGTATCAAGAAAATAAAATAATTCTTTCAAGATTCCTGGGAAAATAATTAACGATTGATTTATGTTGGAAAATTATTATTTTTTTCAGAATTGAAATATTTCAAAATATTTATAAAAATGTTGGAAAAAATCTTCAACATTTGCAGGAAATTTTTTCCTTTTTTGAACGTTTTTTAAAAATAAATTTCGGGAATAATTGGAGATAGTTTAGAAGATGTTTGAAAATTCATCTCTTTTGGTAGAAATTGCATCTTTTTTGGTTAAAAATGGAACTGTTTGGTTGAAAATTATTTTGTTTTGGTAAGCTATTCAACTGATTCTTTGAAAATGATTCTTTCTTTATGAATTCCATTGTTTTTATTTAAAAATCCATCTCTGGCTGCAAATGTAACTATTTTGTTTAAAAATTTAATAGTGGGTTTCGAATTAACATTTTTTTGTTGAAAATTCGCCCTTTCTGAATGAATTTCACTCTTTTTTATTTAAAATTGAAGAAGGAAATTCATACACTTTATTGATAATTCGTCGAATGTCCAAAAAATTAGTCAATTCCTAAAATAAAACAGACTAATTTTCAAACCACTAAGAGGAATTTTCAACAAAATGGTAGAATTTTCTATCAAGAAAGATTTTTTAGTTGATAAGCAAAACAAACTTTAAAATGAATTTTCTGAAAAACACTTCAGTTTTCAACTCAAAAATATAAACTTTCAATGAAAAATTTGAATTTTTATTCCAAAAATATTAATTTTCTAGCAACAAAGAAAAAACAATTTTCAGCTGAAAAGGATAAATTTTCAACCAAAGCTAGAATAATTAAATTTTCAGCTAGAAAAAAATTTCAACCAAGAATAAAAAATAAATTTTCATTTATTTCCATTTTTAACCAAAAATATAAAGTTGAAACTAGTGAGATTCATTTTTTAACCAAAAATACGAATTTTTAACGGTATGGTTGAATGTTAACCTAAAACAGATCAATTTCCAACTAAAACTAAAATAATTAAATTTTCAGTTTAAAATTTAATTTTCGTCGAAATAGTTAAATTTTCAACAAAGTAGTTCCACTCTCAACGAATTAGTTAAATTTTTAACAAAAAAGATAAATTTCAAACAAAATTGTTGAAACCTCATCCAAAAAAAGATTAAGTTTAAACCAAACAGTTGTGATTGTTAACCAAAAAAGATCCATTTTCTACCCAAAAAAGACGAATTTTTGACAAAATAAATTAATTTTTAACTAAAAATTTTCAAGCAAGAATGGAATAATTACATTTTCAGTTTAAAAAATCAATTTCCAACTGAAAAAAGGAATTTTCAACAAAAAAGATTAATTTTAAACAAACAAAAAATTAATTTTCTACCAAAAAGATGTATTAGTCACTAAGAAGATTAATATTTTACATGACGTATAATTAACCGAGAAATTAATTTTTAAAAAACCAGATCAATTTTTAGCTTGAAATGAAAAAGTTTAATTTTCGGTAATGAATATAATTTTCAACAAAATAGTTGAATTTTTAACCAAATAGAAGAACTTTCAACTTAAAAGATTAAATTTCTGTCAAAAATATTAACCATTTACAAAAAAAGCGAGCTGTTAAATTATCAGTTGAAAAAATTAATTTTTAATTTGAAAAAACTAATGTTCAACCAAAGAAATGAATTTTCAACCGAAAAGATAAATGTTTAACCGGGAAGATTAATTGTCTACCGAAGAAGATTACTTTTTAACAAAATACACGAATTTTCAACCAAATATTAAAATTTTTAAATGTATTTACAATGTAATATTTAAATTTTCAACCCAAAAAATTATTTTAAAACAAAATGATGTATTAGTGACCAAGAAGATTAATATTTTACACGATGAATCATTAACTAAGAAATTAATTTCCCATGAAGTAGATCCACTTTCAATTGAAGTTTTTTTTTTGCAACAAAAAAGACAAACTTTCAACAAATTTGTTGAAGGCTCAACCGAAAAAGATTAATTTCCAACCCAAAAACACGAATTTTCAGCAAAACAGTTGAATTTTCACTCATTTTTAAAATGAATTTACACTCTTTCAAATATCAAGAATAGGCTTAAAATTTGATTACATATTTAGATAAAATTCGATGAAATATTATTCACTTCACAGATGAATTTTACGTAATTAATGAATCGGGATTGGATTTGAACACCCACCTCACTCTCGATCCTCCATTTCACTTAGTTACTGAATCCAATGAAAAATTAAATAAAATGGACATTATTCTACAAAAAAATGTCGAAACGTCAATTCAAGTTTACTTTGCTTTTAATCGCGATGAAAAGAATAGCTCAAGGATAATAAAACGAATTTTGAAATTGGAATATGATGAGCATCCCAATAAGGTATCTAAATAGTTTAATAAATTTGAAAAATTAAAATTTGCTATATTTCTTCGGATTTTATCATTTGTCCTACTTGGACACAAAAGATTTGAACCATTTATTTTGTAGGACAGAATCAAGTGCAAAGCGGAAGTGAATTTTCCAACCATTATCCCAATACCAAGAGAGCTCAGCTTTAGCTGCGAACTGGGATCCACTGATAGTCGTAAATTGGTTCTTTTAAACGAAATGCCAATATCTGTGTTTTACAGATTCGAGTGGCTTCAGGACAGCATTTCTATTAATCTTTTGAAAACGAAATCTGCAGTAAAATTTTTTTCTCGACTATTCTTTTTATGTTTTTTTAGTTCACTATATTTAAAATCTATCGTATTGTTCTTTACTAGAGACCTCATGAAGAAGCAAACGATAGAAAAGAATGTTCAAGGGATTTAGAGCCACCCTTGAAGTGTAAGAAAAAATATTGTAAGAATTTAAGGGTTTGGAAAAATTTATATTTATGGAATTTATTACAGCACCTGGAATTAATAAACCATATGACGTAAGCCAAACTAAAATAGAGAAGGCAATAGGGGCAGAAAATGCAAATTCAGATTATGAATTTTCCACCTCAGCAGACGAAGTGAGAGAATTTGTGACGGGAATGATTGATTCGTATCTTTTGGAAGAACCAGAATTGAAAGCACTGCAAAACCTTAACACCGGTCCACCCGAAATCGACTTTATAAACAAAGTAAGTTACTTTTTTTCGAACAATTAAAATCATATCAGGCCTAACAGTCCCTATGAGATAAAAACTAGCGAAAAAATATCGAACAAAATAGAAATTTCAAATAATTATTTATTTTTAGGGTTATATGTTAATTTGTTCTCAAGTTCATATAGTTATAATTTACCTAATATTCTTGAGACAATTTGAAAACATTGTTAAAAACTTCAGAAATGTAAATTAGAATTTCAACAAAACAGTTCAGCTTCAACCAAATAGTTGAATTTTCAAACCAACCCGATAAATTATCAACGAAAAATGTAATAGTTGATATTTCAATCAAAACGATTTGACTTTTGAATCAAAAACAGTTGAGTTAATCGAAAAAGATGAATTTTCAATAAAATAGCTGAATCCTCAACCAAAAAATATTCATTTTAACCATTTGTAGTTTCAACCAAAAAAGATTCAGTATTTTCTGAAAGAGAGGAATTCCCTACCAAACATTTACATTTTTTTACCCGAAAATATAAATTTTCAACAAACGAGATCATTTCCAAACAAATAGTTGAATTTTCAACTAAATACATAAATCTTCTTTTATAAAAATTAATTTTGTACCAAAACAGATTCATTTCACACTAAAATGATAAATCTTCAACCAAAAAACATCTTTTGAACAAAATTGTTTACGTTTGAAACAAGTACTTCAATTTTCAACAAAAATTATGAATTCTCAACAAAAAATGTGAATCTTGATATTTCAGTAAAAAAAATTTATCTAAAAAGATTTTCAGTCGAGAAAGAATAAAAAAATGAGAGCAAATTATAATTTAACGGAAAAAATTATTTTTAATACAAAATGAAAGTTTCGAATAATTATTTATTTTTCAAGTTTCTTGTTTATTTGCTCCAAGATTATATAAATATAGTTAGCCTAGGTTTCTTGAGAAAATTCGAAAAGATTTTTGAAGATTTCAAAATGACTTTGAATATTCCCAGGAATCTTTCATAAACATTCTAAAAACTTCTGAATATTCTTTAGAATAATTTAAATGTTTATTAAATTTTGAAAAATTTCTGCAAATTAAACAAAATAACCCCAAATCTCCCAGATTCTTTTTTGACAATATTGGGAATTCTTGGAATGTTTTTATATCTTTTTAAATATCTTGAAATAAATTTCAAACAGAAAAAATTTTAATTTTTTTCATAAATCTTTAGAATGATTTTTTATTCCCCAAAAACCTTTCAAACCACTTGAAAAGAAGTTTCTTCGCCAAAATCTGCAAAAACCTACATTTTGTTTGAAATTATTTGAAATCTTTTCAAACTTTAAATTATTTTGTAATCTTTTCGAAACTTCTAAAACTTCACAATATTTTTTGAAATAATTCAGTTTTCCTCAAAAATTTTTACATCCTGCATAAATTAAAAAAAATGTCTTAAAATTTTCCAGATTGTTTTTCGACATATTTTAAAATCATCAAATCTTAAAATCAATTTTTTAAAATAAAAGTCAAATCGTTCAAAATTTTCACAGAAATATTATTGTCGGTACAAAAATATTAAGAGCAAAATTATTTCCCAATATTAAAAAGCCTTCACAATTTAAATTTCCTCTTTTATTAGTAATATTTAGAAACATTCAGAAAAAAATTTAATCATCAAATGGAATGAGATATTTTATGATTTACTAAATTGACGCGGCAGACAATTCTTAATCTTTATTAAGACAGACATATATAACTAAATACATATTATCTAATTTTATTTAACCTTTGGTCATTTTAAAAACAATGGGCAACAAGTTAAGAATAGAATTGTTGTGTTTTTAAAAAAAATTCCAGAAAATTAAAAAAAACGAACTCAAAACAGCCACTTCAAATAGATTTTTCATAGGTATAGTTGGTTTATTTTTCTGCTTTTAAAAATTATTGCCTTAGTCAGCTTTCAAAAATCCTTTAACGAGATTAAGATTATTTACTAATCAAAATATAGTCAAACATATGAAGAAAAACTGAACGAATGAAAAATGAATGAACAGCATAACTTAAAAATTATTATTTTCAAAAATTTATTTCAAAGTATATCCATTTTTAATTCTTCCAACTTTTATTTTTTAGGTTTTACTACTTAGAACATTTTTGAATAAAAATTCTTATTTTATTTTAATGTCCACTGTTAATGGATTCCTTTTCTTCGGCATACACAATTACATAAATTTTAGTTTTCTGTATGCCAAAGTAACCAAATCCATTAACAGCAAGAAGTAAAGAGAAAGAGCAATTTTTTTGCAAATATTGGCTTGAATGACCCCTTAATCTATTTTTTTTTGAATCTGCAAAATTCAGGAGATATTTTGACACCAAAAGAAACAATTTTATACCCTGATATACATATAAAACTCTGTCTAAATTTGGAGTCACTTTCTTGACCTACACAATCGTAAAAACTTGGTATCCACGAAAATATAACAATTTATTATTTTGATGATAAGCATTTTGTCATGCACCGTTTACTAGCAGGCAAATATAAATGCAGACTTAACAACTCGATTTTTACATTTTTTGAATTCGCAATTCAAAATTATTCAATTTAAAAATTTACAATTTGGATACTAAAGAATATTTTCCAAGATACTTATGACATTGGAAGAGTGCAAGGTTGACAACGGAAAAGTGCAATGTTGTCGCCTCGTTTTTATTGGAAATTTCAACAAATTAAGGTCATTAATTAAAAGTAGGTACTATAGGGACCAAATCTTGAAAATAGGAGACTTAAGGAACCAGTCTGTGAATCATATAATATATAGGTACTATTATTATTCTCATAAAAATCGTAATTAGGTCATAGAAATTTCACCTCAAGAAGGGATGTTATTACCATATACGACTCAGTGTACAAATTTGGCTTTTCATGGACTCGAGCCACTAAAAATTGAAGCCCAAATAATGTGTGAAATTGTACTTGGTTCTCCGGAAATTATAAAAATCAGTGCAGTTGCAGATAAACTGCGTTTCAATGTGACAAAAAATTATATCGATCTTGGCCATAAGGTAATTTTTAGTTTTTACGAAAGAATGTAATCTTTCTGTATAGGGGCCGTTCAAATACAACGTCACAAATAAGACCCCGCCCCCCTTCACCACCATCTAATTCAAAGTTTTTTCTTCTATTTTATTTGATAAACGAATAAAATGAAGCACAAAACATGTAATACAACCATAATATTTTAACAGACTTCACAGCCCAAAATGCTCTCAAAGCAAAGAAAATCGGGTGTTTTTTCGCAAGAATAGGGAAATAAAAGGGGAATAAATTCTTTCATAAAAAAAATGTATAGGTACCATATAGAATTCGATATGAAACGCTTGAGATTTCAAGTCGAAATATATTACATTTTCAACAAAATAGTTGTTTTTTCAACTAAAAAAATATTTATTTTCGACCGAGAGATAAATTTTCAACAAACCAGTGGAATTTTTGAATGTGAAAAGTCGAATGTTCGAGAAAATAGTTGATTTTCAAACCAGAAAAAACAAATTTTCAACTAATAACGATGATTTTTTAACCAAATAGTTGAATTCCAATCAAACAAATAAATTAATTGCGGGCCGAACAGTTGCCTTTAATGCCAAATAGTTAAATTTCCAAGGAATAGGAACGAATTTTCAACAAAACATTCCACATTTCAATCAAAAAATAATTTAGTTTTTCAATTAATAACAGTTGGATTTGACCAAAAAAGAGGAATTTTCCAAAAAATAGATGAATCTTCAGTCAAAACAGATTAATATTTCACCAAAGAGTTGCCTTAATTACTAAAAAAGATGAAATTTTTACTGAAAGATATATTTTTGAACCAAAAAGACAAATTTTAAATGAAATAGCTTAATTTTTTAACCAGGAAAGATTTTTCAGTCAAGGGAGTCAAGGGAGGAAAAAAATTTCAAACAAATTGTTAAATTATCAAACCAAAAAGGAGAATTCTATAGTAAATAGTTGAATTTTTCAAAAACTAGATGAATCTTCATTCAAAACAGATTAATATTTCTCCAAAGAGTTGCCTTAATTACTAAAAAAGATGACATTTTCACTGAAAGAGATATATTTTTGAATCAAAAAGACGAATTTTCAATGAAAGAGCTTAATTTTTTAACCAGGAAAGATTTTTCAGTCAAGGAAGGAAAAAAATTTCAAACAAATTGTTAAATTATCAAACCAAAAAGGAGAATTCTATAGTAAATAGTTGAATTTTGAAATGAATTTTTAACCAAATAATTATTTTTTATTAAATATTTTAACAAAATGGTTAAATTTTCTACAGAACAGTTCAATTTTCATCAAAAAGGTAATTTTTAATCAGGTAGTTGAATTTTCAACCAAATAGTTGAATTTCCAGGTTAAGAAAAGAATTTTCTACAAAAAATTATTTTTTCAGTTTCTATCTTAAAATATAAATGTTGAACCAATAGAATTTTGTATGGTAATGATGGATTGTTAAAAAAAACAAAAAAAAAACGAATTTTCAACAAAACAGTTGAATTTTTAAGCCAAAAGGCGAATTTCCTATAAAATGGTTAAATTTTCAACAAGAAAGTTAATTATCAACCAAGTCGTTGAATTTCCAACTAAAAACGATCAGTTTGAAACCAAGACTGGGAAAGTTAAATATTCATTTACAAAAATTGGTTTTCAAACAAAACAAAAGCGATTTACAACAAAATAGTTACATTCTCTACCAGAAAGATACATTTTCAACAACAAAAAATGAATTTTTAACAAAGTAGTTAAGCTTTTGAATAAGAAGTGGAATTTTCAATCAAGAAGATTAATATTCTACCTAGAAAGACAAATTCACAACAAAATATAACAATTTTCAAGCAAATTGTTGTATTTTCAACAAAACACAATAATTGAATAAATTCTCATTTGAAAAATTAACTCTAAATAAAAATGAACCAATATTGAACAAAATAGTTCAATTTGTAACGAATTCTCAATAAAAAATTTGATAGTTGAATATTAAATTAAAAACAATCCATTGGAGAAAAAAAATGTCAACAAAATGGTTCAATATTCTACCGAATAGTAGAATTTTTAACCGAAAGAGATCTCAGTGAACATTCACTTATTCCAAATCTTTTACGCTCTGATATTCCAAGTGGCGTATACCTTCACCTCCCACCACTATCTTACAGCCACACAAATGCTTACAGCGCGCGCATCGTCATTGTGAACCAAAAATATGTTAGTAGACTTTTAAATAAAAAAGAATGAACTTTCAACAAAAAACAGTTGGATTTTTTTATTCGATTCTATAAATTCAGTTAACATTTAAACGAAAACGAGAAAAAGAAGAATTTTCTTGAAAGCAGGGGAAGAAAAACAACAAGGCCTGGTTACCCCCACTCCCTGTAAGTGTGACGTAGTTTTTAAACGACCCCATATTAAATTTGATATCATCTTTACCTATCTACAAAAATAATCGATTTATAAGTCAAATTTTGGTAAATTTCTTTCCAGATTTTTTGTGAAACATGTCACGCAAGTTTTCATATAGAGAGCCAGTGTTTCATTCCTTTCAGTTTCCGGATAAAAGAAGGAACACTCTCGAAAAATTTAGAAGTGGAACCGAATTGCGGAAAAGTAGAACCGATGGCCAACTTATTATTTCAGATAACTTATCAGCCAGAGACTATTGGTCCATTTGAGAAAGAAATCCAAATTGTAGTAGGTTATATGGGAAATAGAATACTTCACATTATTATTAAGTTTTTTTTCAAATGAGGGTATTTTAATTAATATTTCGAAGATGTGATTATAATTTAAAGATGTCGACTTCCGAGTATTAAGGTTCCTAATTAATACAAATTTCGTTGTTACAACGATTGCTTCAAGCAAATAATTTTTGAGCAAGAAAAAATCTGCCCTAGTCCGGATTTGAACCAAGAACGCGACTATCCATGAGTGAAGCTTTAGCTTCGATGGCGTGCCTAGTTAAGGCTCCACTCATCGATAGAGAATTTCCTGGTTCAAATCCAGGCTGAGGCAGATTTTTTCTTGACAAAAATTATTTTTCCGCAGTAATCGGTTTTACATCGAAATTTTTATTAATTAAAAAAAGTTAAATGTACAGAAGAAGATAAAAATATATCCCCTTTATAGATAGAACTTGCTCCACCATTTTATGTGCATCTTAGAGGTTTTTCTGTGATTCCTCAAGTTTACTTTTGTCTTCCCAAAACTGATATTTTCAAAGATTATCCTTTTGAGTTCGGATATTACGCAATTCAATCGATGGAGGGCTACTCCACGAAAGTGGTATGTCCAAAAAAAAAACTTTTTTAAAAATAATTTTTGATTTTTACTCGATTTATGAAAAATTCTCTTCAAGGAACTTTTCCAAAATGAATCCTACGAAGAAAAAAGCTGCGACATGTCAGTTACAGAAGCAGATTTGAAAAGGCTTACAGGTGCAAAGATAACAAAAATAAAATAATAAAACAATATGTTTTTTTTATTTAAAGTGAACAAAAACATAAATCATCTGTTATCTTTGTTTAAGATGAAGACTGGGAAATAATTGATAGAGAAGATACCATACCTAGCGTGAACGATATTGACATGGCTTTTGAAAGGCTTCTAGCTAAAAAAGTTATGAAAGAAAATTCATACGCTCTTGAGACGCATAGATCTGAACATAGAAAGGGAGGGATATCCGGCCTTTTCACACCCGAGTACCTTATTGGTACGTTAAACTTTATTTTGAATACCTTTGAATAATTCAATTTTTTAAAACTTTAAAGTATTTTAGAATTCTTCCAATATATTCGAATATTAATTTTTCATCGATGGAATGACTGTTTTTCATCCACTAGTCTAAGACAAAATGGTTTTCATTATGGTCCCCAGCTATGAACAAAATACCTCTTCAGTTTTGCTAGGAATTGAACCCAGGTCAACAGATTACCGGTCTGGTGCTGGAGCAAATGTTTTGGACGCTCCAGCACCAGACCGACAATCTGTATACCTGGGATCGAATCCCAGCGGAGCTAGAGTGTAATTTTTTCACAGCTAAGGGTATAAGCATTTTCGATTAGTCCATTAAATAAAAAACCGTCATTACATCGATAAGAAATTTTTGCACTACACTATTTGACAACATAAAATCAAAACTCAATAATCGAATATTCTTCGATATTATGAATAATCCTTAAAAGCTTTTTAGAAATCTGAAAAATGTGGAAAATTCTCAACTTTGCTTGCAATTTTGAAGTTTTCTGGACTGTTTCGCAATAAGCTGAGAATTCTGCATCATTTTCGAACTTTCTACAAAATTCTGGATTGTTAGTGAATATTCTTCTATTTATAAAATTATATGTAAATCCTGTCTTCTTCTACGTTCCTATAATTTTTTTTAATGTTTCAAAATCTTTTGTACTCGTTTAAAAAGTTCTAAAAGAGGTTTTCTGAAATTTTCTTCAATAATCTCTGTGATATATTTTAGGGTGCTTAACGAAAATTTGGAATTTTCAAGTTTCCAAATGCTAGCCGCCCCCCCCAGGTTTTTTTTTTGTGAAATGGTATTGCTATAAATTTGATTTTATTTCCAAACAATTATTTATATGTTTCATTAGGATGTTTCAGGTCTTAAAATGAAGTTCCTTTGGTTTAGATTTTTACAAATACTACACGGAAAAAAAAATTTCATTAAATTTTATAGAACTAGTCCTATAGTAGAGGATACGACGGGTAGTTTATTAAAAGTTAAAATCTTCTTGGTTTTACATTGCATCGAACTATTCTACAAAATTTAATACAGAGTTCTCTAAAATGCGAAAAACGTAGAATAGTTCTAGAAAATCTAAAAGTCCAGCTAATATACAGTCTACATCGGAGAAGTCTCGAAACTATAGAGAACAGTTCTATAAAATCATGGCCGATTTTTAGCCTAAAAAAAATCTTTTTTATTATCATTATTATTATCATTATGCTTTAATATTTGTTCACATATTTGAGTACATAATTATTTACTATTACACAAACAATCACTACACAAATAATCGCACGCTATTAAAATTATTATTCGCTGTGGGCTCGAACCCCCTACCTACGCATTCGGAGCTCCTGAGAAAACCTCGCAGCTAACATAACTTGTAGTATAAAAAAAAATCTAAAATATAAGCTACAGCTGTGAAGGGCTGTTTGACAAATTTTTGTGATTTGAAAATTCTAGGTTAATGATTTCGGTAATTTGAAATTTCTGGAGTTTTATATTTATAATGACAGTAATTTCAAGAATATCATATTTCGAAAATTTAGGTAATTAGAAATTCCGGGATCTTTAACATTTTTTAAATTTTGGAAACTTTAAATTTCGAACAAATTTTTAATCGCAAATTCTTTTTTGGTTGTAAATTCTAGTAGGTTCAAGATTAATAAGATGGTATATAGCTATATAGAATAAGTCTATATAAGTTATATGAAATTAAAGGCTTGCATTGCAAATAATTTTAAAAGTTGAATTCCCAATTCTATATTTTTTGAATCGATTAAATAAGATATGACAGGGAAAAAGTTGAATCTATTTCAATTTTTAACGTTGAAAATTAAAATCTTAAGTTTTCCAATAACCGACACATCTCTAAATGGCAAGTCCACTACCCGGGTGCACCAGAACGTGCACCAGGTCGTTCAAGACGTCATCTACGAGAACTTTTTTAGAATCTAAATTGTGTCAATAGCCAAACTAACTACCATTAAGAAAATATGACAGAAAACAAAGTTTTCGTATT
>CAKNXH010001859.1:72479-90975 GCA_932178445.1 Andricus quercusramuli | reverse complement strand
TTTTCGTATTTTTATTTCGGTCTTACGATACATTTAGAAAAAAATTTAAAAAAGAAATCGAGTCGAAATTCCTTTTTATTGACGTTTCGGCCTCATCTGTGGGCCTTCATCAGAAAGAAACATCTTAGAGAATAATCGAACTCAATCATAAATATACGTCGAAGCAAATGACAACATTTAAAAATTTTTTAAAGTCAGATCATTCTGAAGTTTTAAAAATCACTATGAAGTTTGTAAAAAAACATCAGTTTGTTAGCTGTTTCACAGCATTTTAATTACAAAATATGAACCTTTTTTAACATATTGGGAAAGTTCCTTGGACTTTATAGTTTCCCAATACTTTTTTTACAAACTTCATAATGATTTTTAAAACTTCAGAATGATATCTGACTTCACAAAATTTTAAAATGTTGTCATTCGCTTCGACGTATATTTATGATTGACTCCGATTATTCTTTAAGATGTTTGTATCGATGAAGGCCCACAGATGGGGCCAAAACGTCAATAAAAAGGAATTTTGACTCGATTTAGTTTTTCAATTTTTTTTAAATGGATCGTAAGACCGAAACAAAAATATGAAAACTTTATTTTCTCTCATATTTTCTTAATATAAGAAAACGATCGAAGGAAGCTTGACTTGATGATTTCTTTAGAAATCTTGAGGTTTATCTACCAAAATAACTACCAATGGTGAGTCGACGGTAGTTAATTTGGTGGTTGAAACAATTCAAATTTCTAAAAAGTTCTCGTAGAATACGTGCTAAACTACCTGGTGCGCAACTCGGTGCACCTGGATCGTCGACTCAACACTCAATTATTTTGGATGTTGACACAATTTGAATTTTAAAGCAGTTCTCGTAGAATACGTGCCAAACGACCTGGTGCACGTTCCGGTGCATCCTGATCGTCGACTCACCATTGGTAGTTATTTTGGCTATTGATACAATTTAGATTCTAAAAAAGTTCTCGTAGATGACGTCTTGAACGACCTGGTGCACGTTCCGGTGCACCCGGGTAGTGGATTTACCATTTAGAGACGTGTCGGTTATTGGCAAACTTAATATTTTAATTTTCAACGCTGCCTGCGCACAGTAGCGACTGCGCAGCATACATTTTAAAGAACTGAAGTCTATAGATCTTCGATTGAAGTAGTTCACAAACACTCAATACTTCGAATCGAATTTCTATGAGATTTTTCAACATTTTTTGAAGAATTTTTATATACATTTGACTGAATTGAGGTATTTAAACCTTATAATTATGTGATTACAAACTTTCAATACCTCAATTGTGATTTCTACGAAAGTTTTCAGCATTCTTTGATGAATTTCATTTTAATTTTATTTCATCATTTTATTAAACTTTTTCGAATCGGAGTTCAATATAAAGTTTACAGAATTCTTGTAGAGTTATTCTAGGTTAGTTCTATATTAAATCCTGAAAGTTATACAGAATATAGAAAATTTGTTCAAGGTTCGCTCTCATCCCCGACTCTTGTAATACTTCAAGGAAGTTTAATGAACTTTTTTTTCCGTGTAATTAAAGGCAAAAAATTCCTGAGAAAAAAATATAACAAGAGACACCAAATGAACTGGGAAAAAATAAAAAAGATCAATTGATTTCAGTAAAAGTGTAGTGAATTTAAAAGAATTCACGGGAATTCAGGACATGTTGATGAAATTCAACAGAATTTAAGTATATTTAGAAAAATACGAAACCAAAGACAATGAATCAAATAAAATTTGAGTGAATTTAGAGGAATATAAGGGAAATGAAAAAAATTCGATGAAATTCAGAAAAATTCAAGTTTACTTTTTTTTTTAATTCAAATTAATTGAAAACATTTCAAAAAGTAGTTGAAAACATTAAACTCATTAGGTATGAAATGAATTTAGAAAAATTCAAGGCAATTCAAAAGAATTTTATGATGAAAAAATCATAATGAATAAATAATAAAGGGATTTCTAGAGAATTCTCTGAAATTAATACGAATCCAAGTAAAATCGTAAGAATTTAAAGTGAATTCAAAATAATTTAAGTAAAATTCAACAGAAATTAGATGAATTTAAATAAATCCAGAAATATCAGATCATTTCAGTGAAATGTTAGTGAATTTTGAAGAATTAAAGGGAATTCAAGAGATTTTAATAAAATGTATAAGAATTTGAATAATTTAACGAAAGTTAAAAATCAAAAAATTTCTATCATATTGAGTAAAATGGGAGTGATCAGAATTCAGGGTAAATTTAATAGAAGTTAACTAAATTTAAAAAAATAAAATAAAAACCATGAATTAAATCAATCTCAAGTGAATTTAGAGAATTATAAGGAAATGAGGAGAATTCGATGAAATTCATTAAAATTCAAGTTTAATTTTTCAAACATTTAGAACACTTCAAAAATAATAATAAAATAATTAAATTCATTAAGTTTAAAGTAAATATTTTAAAAATTAAGGAAATTTGAAAGGATAAATACAAATAATTCACTGAATTGTGTAAAATTGAGGGAATTGGGAAGAATTAAAGTACATATATTCCAAAGAGTTTAAAAGAATTTAGAATAAATAAATAATAACTAAGGGAATTGAAGAGAGTTCGATGAATCCAAGGTGAATTTAAAAAAACATTCCACCCAATTGAGTAAAATGGGAGTGAGCAGAACTCAGAGCAACTGCGACAGAATTTAAGTGGTTTGAAAAAAAATGCGAGAATAAAAACAATGGATTGAATAAAATTTGAGTAAAATTGGTAGGAATATATAGGAAATGGGAAGAATTCGATGCAAGCATAAAAATTTAAGTTTGATTTTTTTAATTCAAAGGAATTAAATATGCTTCAAAAATATCTGAGAAATTTACTGAATTTATTCAGAATGGAGTGAATTTGGAAAATGCAAGAGATTTGAAAAGAATCTAATAAAATCCGAAGAATTCAAAGTGACTTAAAAAGACTTTCTGGTTAATTAAGAAAAATATACAGAAAAAATTTGAATTGAGTGCATTCAGAAGAATTCAAGAGTTTTATAAAGATGTTAAAAGAATTCAGATGAATAGAATAATAATAATAATCAAATGAATTCAAGAGAATGCGATGAGATTGATAAGAATCCAAGCTGAATTTATACGAATTTATGATAAATTCATAAAAATTCAGAGTGAATTTGAAAGAAAGCAGGGTTCATATAAAAATAATTCAAGTGAATGTAAGCAAAATTTTGAAATCCAAAAAATATTATAAATGGGAGTGAATAGACATCTGATAAAATTAACAAGAATTCGAGGTAAACTAAAAAATTCTCAGGGTAACTTGAACATTGAAAATCCAATAAAAATCCATTAAATTCAGTGAATTTCAAGAAAATTCCAAAAAATGCAGAGTGAATCCGAAAGAATTCAAATTAATTCATTATTCCAGGAAAAAAGATGTTCAGGGACCATTTCATACAATTAATTGTTATGGAATTATAAATTTTTGCTTTCTCAGTCCGATAATATCTAACAAATTTTTTTTTGTTCTATAAAATCTAACGCTCATTCCTCCATAAATAACAAATACTATGTAGGGGTGAAATAACTTTAAGGCTCGAATTGGTATTTTTATAGAATCGAAAATTAAGAAAACCTTTTTGTAGACTTGAAACGGTCTAGCGAAACCTCTAAAAAATTTGGAAATAAAAAAAAATCATGACAGTACTTTTTTAGCAAATTGAAGAAATTAAAGCAAGCGCTTTTGAAAAATTAGAAAAAATTTTATAATTTTTTAATCAAGCACCTTAATACATGTATTATTTATACTATGTATCATACAGTTTTTCTTTACTTTTCTAATCATAGCTCTGTCTCTCTATAGTGCTGTTTTGAATAACTTGAAAAGTAAATAAATCAATGAAAAATAATTTTCCTCTAAATTTGTATAGACATGGGATATGTAGTCGTGCAAATGAAAGTTCAGTGTTCTGCTACTCTGGTCAATTTTGGTCCTGGAAAGGTGGAAGTTAGATTGAAGAAATCTGACAAGAAAGGAGATCTTACTAAATTAGGCATATTTGTAGAATTTGACGATAGGAAAAATCTATTAGTTGGCGAAAGCACTACTTTACAAGTAACCTGTCATCCGAAGCAAGAACGATATAAAGAACGAGTTACTAATGTTCAGCATGTTATATATGTTGAAGTATGTTGGATATTATTCAAATTTTTTGTAAAAAATGTCGAATACGCCAGTAACTACAAAGGACCGTCCATAAGCAACCTTACCAATTTTTGACTATTTTTACCCCCCTCCCCTCCCTCTCATCGTCATTCGTTTTTCGCGTTTGGAAAGAGATCAGAAGTAAAATAAAAAATCATATAAATAAATGAAAGAAAATTAAATTTTAAACAAAATAATTAAACTTTCCACAGAACAGTTGAATTTTCAAACAAATAGCAGAATTTTTAACCCACAAAGATAATTTTTCAACCAAGAAGATTAATTTTCTGCGAAAATACGAATTTGAAAGACCACCATGGTTCTTTTCAATCAAAAAAGGAGAATTATTGACATTATAATTGAATCCACAACAAGAAGATGATTTTTGAACAAACAAGATTAACTGTCTACCCGAAAAAAAAACAAATTTTCAACAAAATACAGATATTTTCTACTAATAGTTACATTTTCAAACCAAAAAGATAAACTTTCCAGCGAGAAGATTAATTTTGAACAAAAAAAATGAATTATATATAAAACAGTTGAATTTTTAACCCGAAAATATGATTTTTCCACAAAAAATTCAATTTCCACCGAATAGTTACATTTTTAAATAAACAGTTTAATTTGTAATCTGGAAGTTGAATTTTCAAACGAAAATAGGAATTTGCAAGAAAAAAGTTAAATTTTCAACCAAATCGTTAAACATTTTAAGCCTAAAATACGAATTTTCTACAAAACAGCTGGATTTTCAAAAAAAAAAGTTAATTCCAACGTTTTAATTGAAAATCAAAAACAGTTCAATTGAATGAACAAAGATGAATTTCCAAAGAAAAAAATAAAATTCAGAAATTAAAAAAAAATTAAACTTAATTTTTTTTAAATTAATTCTCAAAAAAAGAGTTTAACATTTAAGCAAATATTTGATTTTTCAACCAAAAAGATGATTTTTTAACCAAAAAGGTTAATTTGATACCAAAAAATACTAACTTTCAATAAAATATTAAAGAATTAATTCTCTCCAAAGCAGATTAACCTTCAATCAATTAATTTAATTTTAAACCAATTAATAGTTTAATTTTAAACCAAGAAGGGACCTTTTTAACAAAATAGTTACATGTTCATCAGAATGATTCAATTTTCAACGAAATAGTAGAATTTTTAACCAAACGATATGAATTTCAAACTTAAAATTTAATACTAGACTTTTCGTCCAAAATTATTAAGTTCGTAACATATGGACAACCCCTTAGGTAGGAAACAAGAATTTGCAAGAATGGCCCAAAATTTACGTATATATGAATATAATTTATTATGAAATATATAATCTCTTTATAATATTTTTTTGAAATTTTTGTTCCTTATTATCCTTGTATAAAGATTATTGCACAAAAAAGTAACACTGTCGTATATGTTGATTCATTTTCTTTGATTTCCTTTTTCTATTTCTAAATATTCTTTTTTCAACTTATGTAGATATTAATTTCATTATAAGATTAAATTAATTGATTTATTAAATACAAATACATTATTTGATTTAATAAATTAAATAATGGTCATTTTGGGCCATTCCTCCACATTCTTGTCCACAATACATAATAATCGACAACATTAATATTCTTAGATCTTCTGTTTGGTTTTTGTTCTCCTTACGGAAATGCTATTGTCCCCGAATTTGTCTGCAAAAAATTAAAATAATGGCTGTTGAACATTTTTTATTTCTTTAAAATAGTAATGATTTCGAACTATTACTTAGCTCTATTGAATCGCATAACTTATCTATTCTTGAATTTAAAAAAAAGAACCATTGCCGATGGTGCGGTGCATCCCAAAAATGAAAATATTGATACACAAATAGTTGCATAATTTTTTAATTTTCTAATAAAAAAAAGTGTTTTCGAGCTATTACTCAGGTCTATTGAATCGCGAAAATGAGAGACAAAAAGGTGCAACCACTTTATAAAAAAAAAGAAAATACCAAACATGGATTTTGACACATTCAAATTGAACTAGACCGTAATTTTCTAGAGAACCGTGAGTTAGGCCAAACAATTATTTAAAACAAAAAAACGCATTTCCAAAATTTGGCACTCACGCCCATATGCCCCGGGACCCTTCGATTGTTATTGTGATTTACGAAATATCGTAATTGGTTTATATCAAAAGATTGTTATTAATTACAAGAAAATATCATCGTAAAATAAGAGCGTAGTTCTGAATCTCGCAAAACATTAATTTTTCACTTATTGTTATCAATATGAATTAAACAAAAATGTTTGATGTCGATCAGAACTACTTTTTTTCATTCAATTCAAAATCAAATAATTCGAACTTTTTGATTATCACCCATATAAGTATTCTTTATGCTGCGCGTATTCGACTAAAAACAGACTTTTGAGGCAGAAAGAATATTTTATATTTCAGTTCGAATTTATCATGCAATTTAACTTTTAAATGTTAGTGACCCTTGGACTAGGTAACCGATAAGGAAAGAAACTAATTATTTTCAGGTTACGCACGGATTTACGATTCCTGTAATCATCAAGGCTATCATCACATATCCTTTCTTATCAGTAAACACTAAACATTTAGACTTTTCCAACGTCATTGTTGGACAGTGCCATCAAATGCGACTTCGGATAAGAAACGAGTAATAATTTTACTAATAGGATATTTTCATGTGATTCTTTATTTATAATTTTCGAAACTGCTATAAATTGAATTAACTTTTTATAGAGGATATGTGGAATGCCAGTGGAAGGCTCAACTAATCTCCAATCGCAAGAGAGGAGACGAAGGACCATTTTATGTTCACTATACGAGCGATATATTTTTTCCCGGTCATTCTGGTGTTATTGACGTTTACTTCAAGCCTCGCAAATCGGTGACTATCGCACAGACCATTTCCTTTAAGCTGTTTATGACCCAATCCATTTCAAATCATGCTCACCAATGAAATATATCTTTGTATGTGTAAAATAAGGAGACACGTATTTTTTATATTAACAGGGCGACATTTTCACGTTTTTTACAAATATTTTGAAATTTTAGCGTACTGTCGTCATCTGTTGCACGCTATGCGAGCGTGTACTTTTTCTTAAGATTCGTGCGAAAAGTCAAAAGGACTTTCTAGAATTTCAGATAATAAGTTGAAAATGGTTGAATTCAACCGAAAAGACGAATTTTCAAAAAATGCTGAATCCTAAAAAAAACATATTAACTTTCAACCAAACAGTTGCACTTTTAACCCAAGAAGATCCAAGAAGATCACATTTTTACCAAATGAAAGGAATTTTCTACAAATTGGTATCTACCAAAAAGATTATTTTTTTAACAAACAAGAGGAATCTTCAACGAAATAGTTATAGCCTCAACCGAAACATATTAATTTTCGACCAAAACAAACCAGTTAACCTCTTCCAAAAATATGAATTTTTAACGACATTATAGAATCCTCAACCAAAAGAGATTCATTTTCAATCAAATAGTTCCACTATTAACCAAAAGGGATGAAATATATATACATGCTAAGAAAGACTCTCCCAGGGGATCAGGTGAACTTGTGGCTGCTGGGAGGACTTAAGGGTCTAATCGGGCTACGACTACAGTTTGCGGAAGCTAAACTAAGGAGCGATCCTTCCAGGGGATAATATCAAAACCCCTTGGAATATCGTGGGCGAGATTTCTGATGCCCCCAAGATGTAATCGTTGCGTCTTGGGCTGAATGACACCAGTGTTACCAAATCCTTGAACACCCTGACGCGCCCATCTCAGTCAAGGCGGACACGCCGGATTCACAAAGGAGGTATCTTAACGGAGACTTTGGGATATCAGGTCGAGTCCTTCAGTATGAATACCCTCCCCCTGCAAGCAGGGCTCTGCAGGGAATGTTCTTCATTTCCCTAGCTAATCGTGGGACCAAAATGACCTACAAAACGAATTGACCAAAAACAAAGACTCGGAGCACTCATGTAAGCCACCGCCAAAGGGGGCGGCTCCTCAGGGGTCACCCTACCAGAAGCAGTGAAGATCATTAAGACCGATGACAAAACCAAGTTGCCGCGTTTAAATGGAAGATTACTGGACTCTCTGTAAGAAGGAAAAACCGTAGCGGTGCACAGAATCTGAAAGCTCGCACAGCGCTGCTCTCGAAAATAACCAAGGCTCCTCACAAGGGGCCTTGGATATCGCAGCCTCATCTGGAATAACTTCGTCTGCTCGGTCTACGGACAAGCGGAGGAAAGACTCCAAGAGACGTCAGAAATTACTCTATTGACGGCTGAGACGGGGGGGGGGGGGGCAGTGATGCAGACAGGGACAGACCTAATCCAAGAACGTTGGTTATACAGGGAAAGGATTAAAGGCTCAGGAGGGTGTTGCTTCATATTTGAGGGGCCACGCGAAAAAGCACCAAAGGCATGCATAGCTGTTAAGGTTATGAATGCGATTTTGATTCCTAAGCTCTCATCCAGAGACCTCACCGTTATTAAGGTGAGACTCAGGACAAGAAGCAGAGAAAGACTTAGAGGTTTATATCGCCTCGGCTTATTTTCCAGGCGATGCTGAGGGGCCCCCGCCTTCTAAAGAAGTCAAACATCTAAATCGACACTGCCAGGAGAACAAAATTCCTCTGCTGTTGGGCTACGACTAAAATTAGCACCATACAGAGTGAGGAAGCACAAAAATCAACGGCAAATGAAGTGATTTAGCTGAATACCTAGCGGGTACTGAGCTGAAGATACCTCTGATACTTAGGAGCAAGATAGTGGGCTGGAAATTCTCTGACAAAGAGTCTCTCTCGAACCACAAATGTATCTCTTTATAGTTAGCCGTAGGAAAACCGAAGGTTTCAAACATCAGAAACCCGAGGAATACGCTTTGGGACTCATATAGAGAGGAACTCCGGCAGGCTTGTGGAATCCCCCACAAGC
This sequence comes from Andricus quercusramuli, assembly GCA_932178445.1. Taxonomy (NCBI): domain Eukaryota; kingdom Metazoa; phylum Arthropoda; class Insecta; order Hymenoptera; family Cynipidae; genus Andricus; species Andricus quercusramuli. The sequence continues at coordinate 81,851 of CAKNXH010001859.1, read as the reverse complement.
TACGGTACCATAGATGAGTTAGAGCACGCCGCAGATTTTCTGCGAAGGGCTCTGATGACATCATATGAGAACAGTGAAACTCCGTAATAAGACTAGAGCATTGTACAACAGGACAGAAAGGACTAAATTGCCTTCACATTGTGGCTACAAGACGACTTGGTATGAATACAATAAGAACATAAAAATCTAAAAACATAAAAACTGGCAAAAAATCCGGAGGCTCGCCTCTGGCTCATAAGTCTTGATAATGGCAAGTTTGTCGAAGAGGCTAAAGAAAAGCTGAATCACCTAATGAAATGCCACTTCCCAGGCTTCCAGCGAACTCAAGCGTCCGAGAGGAGGAAGGCTGGAGCCAGGTGGAATAAGCCATTGCGTCCTTCTTTTCCTTTCAATGATAGGGGCGGATGACCTCTATCAAATGTACTCGCAAAAAGACATGGAGTTCGCCCCCTTTCCCCACTAAAGAAACTATGTAGGGCAAGCGAGAGATACAAAATTGGAGCATCAGCTTAGACAGGAAAGTTATGCTGTGGGCACCTTCTTGGACATCGAGGGTGCCTTCAGCAATACTCCTCCAAAAGTTATTTGTAGAAAGGTCTGAAGATGTTGCGTGCAAACCAGCTAGTAAGCTGGATACTACCAAGGAAGTAGCGCCGCGGGAGAGCTTATCTGGAAATGTTTCTGGGTCTTGCAAGGTCATGGCTGCGCATCGCAGAACTCTGGTGCGCGAGCTCAGGGCTCTCGATAAATCAGGAGAAGACCAGCCCAAGTATTTTGACGAGAAAATAGAAAGTGTCGAGAGTTGACCCTTCTGCATTCCGTCGTAAGAGGCAGACAATATCAGACTCAGTCAAACATCAGGGCTTGGGAACGCGGACAGGCATTAAACCAACTTGCAAAAGAAAACAACGTGACCCTCATATGGGTTTCTGATCACGCAGGGATCAAGAGCAACAAAAAATCAGACCAGGTGGCAAAAAGCAGCACAGCAAGTGAACACGTAGGAACCGAAAGGATACTGCAACTGGCATTTTGCTGCATCGGCATGGCCACCAAAAGCTGGACCCGGACGAAGCACCTGGAATACTGGGTTTAAAACCAGGGTTGCCGCAGGCGAAAGCCATTCTGGACTATACGTACATGATGGACAGAGACAGGCAAATCCTGGGATTACCCAAGGAAGACCTAAGGATAGTGGTTCAGATGCTCACGTGATTTAACAAACTAGACTCACACATGCACAAAATAGGGTACAGCCCCATTGCGTTGCATGTTGCTCAGGCTACAAACCCTTGGGGTCCACTTCATGGGACCTAACGGAATTAAAACGCGATCAGTGGTTGTCATACTGGGCTTCACCAAGGGGTCTGGAGTCAACTACCGAGAGGAAATAGTTAAGGGCGTGATACGATAGGCTTTATAGCTTGAGCGCCAAGGACCTAAGACATGAATTTTCAACTAAAATGATGGATCTTCAACCTAAACAAAAATGAATTTTCAACCAAAACGCACATACGTGCCAATTACTCAGGCGGCCAAGTATTTTGGGAAAAACATTCCTAATAAAATATAAGAAGAAACTTTTTATAAAGAGCGCTACAGGAGTATTTAAATAAATTTTAAGAAGCCAAATTATATAATACACAACGTGGCGGGATCTATATTATACCAGTCATGCACAACTTAAACTTTTGAAACAAAGAAAAATTTATTATCATGCCCTCAAAACTTAAACTGTATTAGAATTACGTATTCAGAACTATAATTTCAAATTGTAATGACAGAAATGTTGAAAATGATGAATATATCATAATTAAGTAGCATATAATGTAATATTGAGTGACATTTAGAGTGATTGGATAAATTTAATTACTAATAAGTGTCATTTCTGTGAAAAAAGTTACTCTTATTTTCCCCGTTCATGAATGAAGAATTTTAAATATTGTGAAGCGCTCAAAATTAAACAATTCCAAAAATCCTTGAAAAAATAAGGCATTTTGAAATTCGGATCTTCTTAGTTTCTCATAAATAATCAATTATTATTACTCAATTAATTTACCCTTTGGCTTTTAGTGCAATCTTGAAACAAAATTGCTGATAACAGTTCTTGATGGCCAAGAAACGTTGTCAGTTACACTTTCTGGAAAAGGTATCGGACACAAATTAAAAATCAGTGATTCGTTAATTAAATTTATGCCACTGACTCCAAACAGCATGGCTGATGAGAAAATTGTCACTATTGAAAATTCTTGTCCCTTTCCCGTTGAATTTTACTGGCATCACTTGGATAAGTAAATAAAAAAAAAAGTTTAATTATTTAAGAATAAAATACTATATACTATAATAATAAAAAATTAACTCTTGCAGTCCATTTTTACAAGAAAATCGAGTGGGAAGAGTATTAACTCACTATTATGGAGTAAAAGAAATTTTTATACCTCAGAGGCAAACAGGTGAAAAAATGCCTCAGCAGTTGCTTGATTTTTACGCACGATTGGTAAAAGAAATGGCTGCAGATTTGGCAAAACAGCGCGCTGGAGAACTCAAAATCTCAACTGTCGAAGAAACAGATGAAATTTCAGGAAATATCGAAGGTATTAATGAAAATTAAAAATAATCTTCTACAAAATTTAAGATATAAACAATTTTTCATTTTAAAGGAAAAGCAATCATTGAGACCAACACATCTGTAGAAATAAAAAAACGAAAAAAAGTGAATCGTCGAAAGACTTCCAAAGGTGTAAAATCTCGATCTGAATCCAATATAAGCGGAACTTTTAAAAAGGAAAAAGTTACTGTGTCCAGCGACCCGGGATTTTTTGCAACTGACCCTCAAGAAATCGAAAATCTGTTGCACAGTAAGGGGACCTAAATGAACTACGTTACCAATTTTACGGGGTGAGGAGAGGGGATCGAGGCAAAAACTATGGTTGGTAAAAGGTAAAGGGAAGGGGGGGGGGGGGCAGTTTAAGTAACTTTACGAAATTAAAAAACGTTTCGTACGGTTTCTAATGATATAATCATTCCCCTATACCCCCTTCTGTCATATTTTTTAAAGTTTAAAAATTCAACTCTTCTCTTGAAAATTCTTCTTTTTGGTTTGAAAATTCATCACTTCGGAGAAAATTTAATCATTTTTGGTTAAAAATTAACCGCTTAATTGAAAATTGATTTTTTTAATTGGAGATTCAAGTATCTGGTTAAAAAATAGTACATTTCGTAACTAGTGCGGACTGACGGCCTTTTTGAAACAAGCGCAATGTTTTTGTAACGAGTCGTAGGTAAGAGCGCCGTAGGCGCCTGAACCGAAGACGAGTTACAAAAACGGCGCGAGTTTCAAAAAGGAGAGCCGTCAGTCCGCAGGAGTCACGAACGATACTTTTCAGAACAAAATCATAAATGGCGTGATTTCATTGTCTCCAAGGAAAAATGCAAAATCACGTTTTGAGTCGGCGGAGGTACGCATGAGCTCTGCTGCATTTTTGTTCTAACGAGCGTGAATGAGACAACAAAGTATAATGTACGAGGCGATAAAAACACGCTATACTCTTCGTTAGAAACATCGACTCACTAATCCGCCACGAATTCTCTTTCTATCTTTGTCTACGACGATCTCTCCCTAGCCAAATCTAGCGTTACGAAAATACTCGGGCATGCACAAACAAAGCTCTTTTTTGAACTCTACCTCACGCCGTGCTAACTGAACCCTATTTTGTAACTCATCCAACGCACCGCCAGGCGCCGCTCAAAAAGCGTGCTTTTTCGTTTGTCAATGGAGGCATGAAAACATTTTTATGATTGCGTTCTGAAAATATCTTTTTCAGTTCAAATTTCAATTCATTTTTTTTTTATATTCGTCTTTCTGATTTCCAAATTCATCTCTTGGTTGAAATTTAATCGTTTTGGTTAAGAACGCAACTGGTTGCTTGAAAATCAATATTTTCTATTGAAAATTCAAATATTTTGTTGAAAATTTGTTTCAATTTGTTGAAGATTAATTATTTAACTGGCAATTTATCTATTAAATTTTGGTTAAAATTTGATATTTTTAATTGGAAATTCATGTTTCCTACTTCAAAATTCAACTATTTGGTTGAAAATTAATCCAAGTTATTGATTTATTATTGAGCATGCATGTTTTATAATTATAATTCATTTGTTATACATAATAATAATGATAATAAAAGTTGCAGAACGTGATAGTAAATTAATCTATTGGGTTGTTAATTATATTTTTGCTAAAAATTCAACTACTTGGTTGAAAGTTGAGCTCCTGTGTTAAAAATTCATTTTTTAAAGATTTTCCCTTATTTGCTTGAAAAGTCACTTAATTTTTCCTGTTTTGAGAAAGTTTTTGGCTAAGAAAGTAACGAGGAAGGACGGGGGTTCAAAAATAGCTTAAATTTGGTAACGTAGTTTATGGACGGTTCCTAAGCGAATTGCAACTCAAATAAAAAATGCAACAATTTTCATCAATTGCGAAAATATTAGACAAATAACTAGTGTTTTACTATTTAGATTACATCGATAATTTGCAAAAGGATACAGACTTTTCAGAGAAGATGGAAGACCCTATAAAAGAGGTTTTCGAGTCTCTGGAACCTGAAACAACAACCACTGATTCGCCCACTGAAATTCAAGAGAATAAAAAGATTTTCATTATTTTCCATGGAGCTCCTTTCACGAGTATTTTTTATTTAATTTATGAAATTATTTTAATAAATATGATTTCTGGGCTCTCTTAATTTCGAGAAAAAATATCATTCTTTACAGGATATCAGGAAGTAGCTTGTCGAAGTGCAAAAGCTATTGGAATTCCTGCATTGAATTTGAATATAGCTTTTACAGAAATAATAGCAACAGGAAAGGACGAATCTTCGACAAAATTGCGAAAAATGATAGACTCATGCTATGAAGAATATATGGCAAAAATGAAAGCGTACAAGTTAGAAAATAATATCAAATTTAAAAAACAATTATTGATAAATTCAAAGCATTCTTAGAGTTTTATAGGCCCATAAATGCCTTGACTCCTGACATAGAACAACTTACATTTAACTTCTGATCTTTGACCTCTGACCTCTGACCTTTCCCATATTGATTTTTGACCGCTAAGCTTTTGCCCTTGACATTTGACCTCTCACTCCTGACCTCCCATAAATGACCCTTCATCTGAGACGTTTGTCCCTTGGTCTATGAAAAACCTTCACATTTGACCACCAGCCCTTCAAAAAATTATAACTTCACCGCTTGTATATAGCTGTCACACTTGAATTTGCTTAATAAAATACACTATGAAGTCTCTATGAACTACCTTCACTCTTATTTAACATTTTTAGACTTTTTACACCCCCCCACCCTTGAGAAGGGTGAAGGGGGTGGTTTTATTAATAATTTATGTGCAGGGTATGCAAATACAAGATATGTAAGCTTTCACGAGACTTGACTAGGGTATCCTGGGGTTTTTGGGATTGCTGATTCCGAATCCAAGGTCCGTTGACTCCTATCACTTCAAGTCAAGGTCATTTGAGGGGCGAATCGTAAGAAAGGCGATACAAAGTCCTAAAAAAATACATATATAAGGTTTTGGAAACGCTTGGGGTTTATTTAACAGCTAAATGTAACGCACAGTGTAGATTATTATACCTGCAGTAACTTATACATCATACTACCGCAAAAGTACATATGACAGGATTTTTTGTTACTTGCGATAATCAGAGATCTCGTTAAGACTGTACCTTTACTTGATATTAAATGATCTTTACTTCACAGTAAGCTGTCAAATAAACCCCAAAGGATTCAGCGTTCACAAAACCTTATATATGTATTTTGTAGGATTTTTTTTGTAAACTTTCTTACGATTTGCCCTTCAAATGACCTTGAATCTGACGTGATAGGAGTCAGCGGATTTTGGATTCGGAATCCGCGATCCCAAAAACACCAGGATACCCTACACAAGTCTGGTGTTAAAGCCTACAAATTTTGTATTTATATACCCTGCACATGAATTATTAATAAAACAACCCCCTCCACCCTCCTTAAGGGGAACGGGGTAAAAAGGCTCAAAATGGTAACTAAGAGTAAAGATAGTTCAAAGAGAGTTGATAGTATACTTTATTAAGCAAATACAAGTTTGACAAGCTGTATACAAGCGGTGAAGTTTCATTTTTTGAAGGGGTGGTGGAATTGACTTCTTATTGTTAGTAGATACTGTAGGAATTTTTCCGGATTTTTTAACCCAAAAATAATTCAGGTGGGAAAGCCTTAAATATTTAAAATCCATTGAAATAGATAAAAATCCTTGAAAACTTTTTGAACAATATTTGAAAATCTTTAAAACACTACGAAATTCCTCAATTCTTGTTAATAAGTTCTTTGAAATTCATTTGAATATCTTGAGGGCCTTGAAACTATTAAAATACACCGAGATTTTTTAGAATCATATTGAATCTTTGAAAATATCTTAAGAATCATTTCATACCTTCTAAAATTCTATGAAATTCTTTACAATTACATAAAATTGGTTCAAATCCCTTGAAATCATTGAAATGATTGAAAACACCCTGAAATCTTTTGAAATCCCTTGACAGTTTGTAATGTTCTTAAAAATTCTTTGGAAATTTTAAGGTACCCTAAAATCTTCAAGATCTTTTGTAGTTTCTTCATATTACTTGAATCTATCCAAAAAGCTTCGGAATAATTAAAGATATCCTAAAATATTTCAAATCCTTTAAAATCTTTTAAATCCCTTGCAACTTTTTGACGCTCTTGGTAATTCCTTGGAATTCTTGAAAATACCCTAAGATCCTTAAAATCCACTGGAATCCTTTAAAATTATTCAAACCAACTAAAAATTCCTTGAAATTTGTTTTACATACCTTCCTTATAATATTTCAAATCCTTTGAAATCAATCGAAATCTTTTAGAACTTTTTAAATCTCTTGAAAATTCCTTGAAATTTTTAAAACCACCATAAAATCTTAAAAATCTTTTCAAATCCCTTCAAGTTATTAGAATCAACTGAAAATTCTTTGGAATCCCGAAATTATCTTAAAATCTTTGGAAATACCTTGAAATATTCGAAGATTTTTGAAAAACTACGAAATTCCTGAAATATAGTTAATAAACTCTTTGAAAGTTAATAAAATATCTCAAGATCTTTTAAATGCCTTCCAATTATTCAAATACTCCAACATTGGATGAAATCCCTAGGAATCTTTTAAGATATCCTAAACGACCTAAAACCTTAAAGGTCCTATAAAATCGTTCTATATATTCTTAAATCTTTAAAACTATGTAAAAATCCTTCAGATCCCTTACAATCATTAAAATCTTTGGAAATCCCTTGGAATCTTTTGGAATCCCTTGAAAATTGTTGAAACTCTTTCAAATTCTTCGGAAGTTTGAAGGTACCATAAAATCTTGAAACCCCTTTGAAATTCCTTTAAATTTTTGAAATCTATTAAAAGTTCTTTGGAATTTTAAAATACCCTAAATTATTTCAAATCCTTTAAAATATTTGATAATCAGTAGGAACTTGTTAAAATTCTTGAAAATTCCTTGGAATTTTTAAAAACACCCTCAAACCTATCAAATCCTTTGGAATCCCTTTAAATTATTTAAATCTATTAAAGATTTCTCGGAATGTTTTTTTTAAATGCCCTTAAATTTTTAAAATCCTTTGAAATCTTTTGAAATCCCTTAACGCTTTTTGAAAATCTTACAAATTCCTTGAAATTCGTCTTAAAAGAGTGAATAAAAACGTATTTGAGAAAAAAATTACTAATAGTGACAGTGTGGGCACTTACTTCTTACAGAAATTCCCCATCTTTTGTCATTTTTTTTCAAAATCCCTGACTTAACCTGACCAACAGACTTCCCTGACTTTTTCCTGATTTCCAGGTTTTCCCTGACCAGCGGCCACCCTTTCCCTGACCTCTCAGATTATTTTAATTTCTTAAATATGATACAAAAAGTTCAATGAAGTTAATTTTTTAGGCAGACACTACTTTCTATTCAAGAAGAAGGAAAACAGTCATCTCCTGTCACTTCAAGGACAGCAAAATCAGGTGCGAAGCGTTCAGAGAGAGACACTTCAGTAGGACCTTCAATAAAAAATGCAGCAATTAACACAGAAGCTATCTCTGAACTTGAAAAAATACCAGCCGGAAGTGAACTTAACACAATGGATGTTTATAGTTGCTACGAATGTAAAATTCAATCGATAATATTAATCGAAAAAATACTCTCTCTGTTGAGTTCTATTAGTCCAAGAAAGGACAAGTCGAGTGCCAGAAGTAGTGCCAAAAAAAAGTTTGATGACACTTTTCTTGGTATTGATTACGATACATTGAAAACTGTACTAAAATTCAGGTTGGTACTGAAATCAATAATTTCATTTCACAAACTTAGGTGCCATTCAAAAATTGCGTCAAACTGACAGCAAGTGGGGGGTAACAGTTTTTGTGACAGTTCATAATGGAGAGACGGAGAGCTTAGCGCAGAATGGGATGTCATGGGATACACATGGAAAATATAAATTTGGAAAACAGTTTCTTTAAATGGTCGAAAAAATTAAAATTAATTACTTTATTTTGCAAGCGAAGCATCTGAGTGAGGACCTAATACTCTTTCCCCTATTCCTCTTTTCACCCCTTTTTTGCGAATTTCCCTTTTTTCCCTTATTCTGTTTTTTTCGCTCTAATGCAAGCTGATTTTTTAGAACCAAATTAGAAAATCGAACTATTTTTCATTTAAATTCAATTTATTTTAATTTAAAAGTTTACTGTTATATTGTTGGTTCGCATTTCATCTATTTTGGGTAAAGATTTAACTATTTTGTTGAAGATTCGTTTTTTTCAGTTTTTTACATTTTTTAAAGGACCCCGCACACATCTATGGAAAATATAGTCCCGGTCAAATTGGCTGAAACTGTGGTATGATGTAGTTCATGATATCCTGATTAAATAAATTCTTGAGATACTGGGTCCAAGAAACGCCAGGTTTCGAGATAGGAGGGACCAAATGTCACTTTTCATGGACGTGAGAGGAGTTCCACGGACACTCGAGGACATGGCATGCCATGACACATCAAATGAGATGTGACATGTCACATGACATGTCATGACATCACATGACATGACCCGTGACATGACATGGTATGGCACATGACATGACACATAGCATGACAAAATGACATGACATGACATGACATGACATGACATGACATGACATGACATGAAACATGGCATGACATGATAAATGACATAACATATAAAATGACATGACATTTCGTGTTACGTCGTTAATTCAATTCAAATTTTTGGTTGCAGATTTATCGTTTTTAGTTTAAAATTCAACTATTTGGTTGAA
>CAKNXH010001859.1:56280-72079 GCA_932178445.1 Andricus quercusramuli | reverse complement strand
ACACATGACATAACACATGAAATGACATGACATTTCGTGTTACGTCGTTAATTCAATTCGAATGAAGTACGTCGTATCATGTGGCATGTCATGTATCATTTCATGCCATTTGTCATGTCGTATCTTGTCATTTTGCGTCATGTCATGTCTCGTGTCATGTCACGTGTCATTTCACACATGTCATGTCATATCATTTTATGTCTCGTTTGTTATGTCATCTCATGTGTCATGTGACATGGCATGTCATGTGCCATATATCATGTGGCATGTCATGTCATGTGCCATATGTAATGTGTCATATGTCATGTCGTGTGTCATTTGTCATGTCATGCCATGTGCCATGTGTTGTGATGTCATGGCATTTCATGCCACGCTATGTCGTTTCATGTCATGTCATCTCATGTGTCAAGTGACATGCCATGTCCCCGAGGGTCCGTGGAACTCATTTCACGTCCATGAAAATTGACATTTGGTCCCCCCTATCTCGAAACCTGGCGTTTTTTGAACCCAGTATCTCAAAACTTTATTTAATCAGGATATTATAAACTACATCATACCACAGTTTCAGCCAATTTGACCGGAACCATATTTACCATGGATATTTGCAGGGTCCTTTGCTTCTTTTAGTTGAAAGTCAATTTTTTGAACTGCAAATATAACTATTCCATCTTTGGTTGCAGCTTTATCGTTTTTAGTTTAAAATTCAACTATTTGGTTGAAAATGCTCTTTTTTATTGAAAATGCGTTATTTCGAGTTGAAAATTCTTATATCTTGATAGAAAATCTTTTTTTGGATGAAATATCAACTATTATAATTTCCATTGATAATTAGTCTTTTACAAATGAAAATTCATAATTTCGAGTAGAAAATTCAACTGTTCTGTTTCGCCTTTTTGGCTTGGAAGTTCAACGTTTTGGTTGACATTTGTTTCTCTCTTGGATGAAAAATCTCTCTTGGTTGAAAATTGATCTCTTTTGTTAGAAAATTTATCTTTTTTGATTGAAAGTGCAACTTTCGGTTGAAAATTAATCCATTTTGGTTAATGATTCACTTATTTTGTTGAAACTCATCCCTTCCGTTTAGTTGTTCAACTATTTACTTGTAAGTGAAACTGTTTCGTTGATAATTTTTTTTCGAAAATTCAACTATTTGGTTAGAAATTCATCTTAGTAGTTGGAAAAATCAATGATTTTGTTAAAAAGTCATGTTGAATTTCTAAAATTCAACTGTTTTGTTGTGAATTCTTTTTTATTTATAGAAAATTCGTCCAACTTATCATTTATAAATGCATTTGTTTAGCTTAAAATTATTTTTTTGTTTGTTGAAGGCTCAACGTTTTGGTTGACAATTTATCATTTTTGGCTTCAAATTCAATAATTTTGACTTAAAATATTGAGCGTATTATATTGAATTCATTATGGTATTGGTACCTATATATTAATGTTTTAAACAATTCATTCACTTGTTATACCACTTTCTTTGTAAAGAAAAACACCCTATTTCCCCTGATTCGAGAGCATTTTGAGCTGTGAAGTCTGTTCAAATTTTATTATTGTATATTTTGTGTTTTATTTTAGGCTTTTACTAAATGGAATCAAAGAAAAAATTTTAAATAAAAGGGGGAGGGGGGTTCGTATATATGACGTCACCCTGAGGGTTCCAAGCTTTTTACGTTCATTTGTGACAAAGAAGGAGAGAAATGGAAAAATGTTCAAAATAGCGTGACGTAGTTTTTGAACGACCTTTATACAGAAAGATTACATTTTTCCGTAAGAGGTACCTGATGGCCAAGTTCTATACAACTTGTTGTTACTTTTTTTTATTTATTTTTATTTTCAGACTGTCGATGCCAGATTTCAAAAATGGTTTTATACTCCAGACATTGAATAACGACTTTCTGAAGAATAATGTCACTATGTTTCATTTTTTACTCGAAATTGTAGATCATATTGAATTCTCTATGTTTGTCACTTTTCATAATTCAATCGTGGCATATAAAGACCGAATGGATCGGCTGTTTCGAGAAAAGGGTAAATTTTAATTTTTAATCAATCCTAAAAAAACAGACTTTTTGGAGAAAAATATTTTCACACCTGCGAAAATTGGATTTTCAGAAGAAAAAGCCGCTAAAGTAGTTCAAGCAAAATTAGAAAAATTGGAGAGAATGTCTCAAATTGAAATTGAGTCACTGAGTGAAGATGATAAAAGATTATACATTAATGTGATTTTATCGAGAAAAAATCATGAAGCAATTTCGAGAAGAAGAGAGTACGAGGATAAAGTTTTGAAAATCAAGAAAATAAAATCGGTTAGATTTCGATTTACCATATATTTGATTTTTATAATAATTTTTTTTGTACATGTAAAGCAAACTAATAGTTATAATGTGAACAATATTTTTACAGCGTTCACAGAAGCTACTACATCCGTCTCTTGAGAAGCCAATGAAAAGTAAAACAAAACTAAACAAGAAAAATAAAACTGCCACGATTGATACTGCAAATGATAAACCAGATGCTGCAAAGCCTGTTTCAGCACGAAAAGGCGCTGAGTCTAGACCAAGTAGCAAAAGTAGTGCTGGAATGAGTATGTGAAAGATTTTATTGTTTTATTGCTTTCTGATACACTAGAAAGAGGAAAATAATATTTTTATTCAATTCAGCTATTTCTTTGAATGAAAATCAGTCTTAACCATTAAGAGCTGTCCATAAACCGTCCAGCCCGTTTTCAAGAAACTTCTCCGTTGTCTCATTTTTCATTTAAATGCAAACTATATTAATAGAACTCAATACAAAAATCCAACTCTTTTTAGTAGAAAAGAGAAATATTGAATTTTTGGTTCTACTTTTACCTCGTTTGGTTAAAAATTATACTATTGGGTTGAAAGTGCAACTGTTTTATTAAAAAGTCATCTTTTATGATTGGAAATGGATCGTTTGTTAGGCGAAAATTCAACTATTTGGTTCAAAATTGATGTATTTTGTTGTGAGCTCATCTTTTTTGGTTGAAAATTATTTTTATGGATTGAAAATTCAACTACTTGGTTCAAAGTTGAACTACTTTGTTGAAAATTCTTTTTTTTTCTAAGATTCAACTCTTTGGTTGAAAAGTTAACTACTCCATTTTTAGAAATTTAATCTTCTTGGTTAAAAAATCACGTTATGGGTTGAATTTCGAACTCGATAATTGTAAATGAATTTTCTGTCGAAGAATCAAATCTTTAGTAGAAAATTTAACTATTTTATTTTATTTTATATTTTTGAGAAATTATTTTTTAAACTGAAAATGTAACTATTCAATTTTGTGTTGGGAATTAATACTTTTAACTAAAAATTGACCTTTTTTAATTGAAACTTGAACTATTTCCTTCAAAATTCATCCCCTTTGGTTGAAAATGCAAATGTTTGGTTGACAATTGATATTTTTTGGTTGAGGATTCAAACATTTTAATGAAAATTCGTATGCTGTGGCTGAATTCAATTTTTTTTATTAAAATGTTTTTCAGTTAAAATCACTATTAACCTTTTTGTTGAAAAATCATATCGTCGGCTTGATAATTCGACTGTTCTGTACATCAATTAGTCTTTTTGGCTTGAAAATTCAACAATTTCGTTGAAAATTCATCTTTTTTTTTTATCGAAAATCGAACTATTTTGCGGAAATATTTTCTTTTATAGTTGAGAATCAATTTTTCAACTTAGAATGTAACTTATCCATTTTTTGTTCAAAATTTATACTTTTTTCATTGAAAATTGATATTTTCTAGTTGAGAATCAAAATATTTCTTAGAAAACTCATGTATTTTGCTGAAAATTTGTATTTCAAATTGAAATCTTTTTTGGTTGAAAATACATCATTTCAGTTGAAAATTCACATTTTCTGGCTAAAAATTGAACTGTTTGGTTGAACATTCGTATTTTTCGCTTAAAAATTCAAAAAATTCGGTAGAAAATTCAAAAATTTTGGTAGAGAATTTACCTAATTTAATTGAACATACATATTTTCTGTTGCGCATTCAACTTTTCTGTAGATAATTCTCCTTTTTGGCTTCAAAATTCAACAACTTTGTTGAACTTTAATCTTTTTTTAGTAGAACATCACTCTTCTTGGTTCGCGTATTCTGTTGAAAATTCGTCTTTTTGGTTAGAAAATTATTCTTGATTTTGGAAAGTCATCTTTTAGGTTGAGGATTCAACTATTTAGTTTGAAAAAATGTTAATTCAACTGGTTCCAAATTTGTCGTTTTTTCTGTTGAAAATTAATTTTTGAGACTAAAAAATTGAGGTTTCCAACTTTGGTTCAAAAATATATTTTTTAACTGAAAGTTCAACTTTTTAGTTCAAAATCCATCTATTCTATAATCCAACTGTTTAAGAATTCGTATTTTGATAGAAAATTTATCTTTCATTGTAGAAAAGTCATTTACTTTTTTTTTTTTTTTTGAAACTGAACTTTTTTTTGAAAATTCAGGTATCTTCTAAAAAATGTCTCCTTTTTGACTTGAAAATGTAACTGTTTTTTGTTAAATTTTATTCTATTTCTTTTTTGAAAATTTGAATAATTGATTTAAAATTCATCGTTTTGGGTTGAAAACTTAACTATTTGGATTAATAATCTTTTTTGGTCGAAAATTTAACTGTTTTTGTGTGAAAAATCGTCATTTTGGATTAAAAATTCATCATTTATGGTAGAAAATCCATATTTCTTGATTGAAAATTAAATTTTATGTTGAAAATTCAACTGTCTTCAAAAAAATTCCTATTTTTGGTTAAAAAATAATTTTCTGGTTCAAAATTTGTTGGTTTGCATTGCAAATGTATCTGTTTCGGTAGAAAAATTGTTTTGGGTGAAAATTCAACTACTTGTTTGAAAATGCTTCATATTGAAAATTCAATATGGTATTTACATTAATTGTATTTCAAAGAATTTCGTCCCCTATTACTCCCCTATTATTCCCCTGTTTTCGTGAAAAATCCGAGGAAAAATCACCCTACTTCCCAATTTTTGAGAAAATGTTGTGCTACGTTACTTGGGGGGGGGGGGGGCCGAAATTGGTAACATAGTTTATGGAGTGCCTCTTATTTGGTGAATACTTATTCAGAGAAATTTCTTTCAATTCATTAATTAGAATATAACAATTAAGGAAGTTCAGAGAAGCAAAAAGAATTGGAAGATATTAATGCGGCCATAGAACAATACTTGTTTGATGTTGATGCGATTTTACATATTATTCAAGATTGGGATCCTGTAAGGAAGGTAATTTATTTAAACTATTCTCTCAGAATCATTGAATTTCAATTAATTGAGAATAAAATAAAAATTAATTTTGTTCAGGAAATGTCTAACAAACGCCCAACTAGAGGAAAGGACAAACCTCAAGCTATGAATCGAGAAGTAAGTTTATAATTTCTTGGTATAAAAAAAGCACTAAAGGATTAATATGATTTTTGACAATTAGCAGAGTTCTTCGTTTGAATGTTTTGTATGGCACATTAAATCATCTGATCCTTGGGATGAAAAAATCTACGATTTGGTGGTATCTCAGATCTCTCAAAACGAATTAATACCAACTATATTAAGTAAATTCAACAAAAATTTCAATAAACAGAAAAATATTCAGAATATTGTTAATAATTTCGAAAATACAGATAATATTTAATTTTTCCAATATTTGTTTTTAGGAACTGCTAATACATTACCGGAAGCTGATCTACGATCCAAAATATATTCAGTCTTGATACCAAAAAAACTTCGGTCCAAATTACAAACAGAATCTGGTACATTGATTAGTAGAAATATTAATATTTGTGATAATGAATAAGGTTATAAGGTTTTTGAAAATTTGGCCAAATGAAAAGTTTCATGAAAATTTGAAAACGTTTGAGAGTTTCTAATGTTGCAGATATTAAGGCGGGAAAATAAAAATATATTTAAACAATGCTATTAAGCATAAACATTGAGCATTTATCTCGGTCTCAATTTAGATTAATATTAATATGACATACATTTTAATATTGACATTAACATAAATTAATATAAATATTTAATTCTAGTGTAGGCCGACATCCAAAAGTATACAATGGGAAATTAACTTTATTTTCTAAGGAAAATTTCCACTTTTCTAATCTATGATTTTGAAAGTATTAAAAATGAACATTAATGTTTATTCAAACTATTATTCTTAAGTCTTCAAGTTATCGAAATTCTTATTTATTTATCGCAGACTTCACAGTCTTTCCCCTTTTCCCCACTTTTCACCATTTTCTCGTTTCCCACTTAAAGCCGAACTGAATTAATAGAACCCATTTTAAGAAAATCAAAATCATTTTAGTTAAAAATTCATTCTGTTTGGCGAAGAGTTTACTATTATATTTTTAGTGGAGCATTCATCTTTTTAGGTTGAAAATTGAATTATTTTGTTGAAAATTTAACAATTGCATTAAAAAGTGCATCTTTTTGGTTGCAAACACAACCGCTTTATTGAAAATTCATCATTTTGGGTTCAAAATTCAACAATTTTGGCACAAAATTCAAATTTTTGGTTGAAACTTATTATCTTCTTTCTAAATTACATTATTTTAGAAAATTCGTCTTTTTGACTTGAAAATTCAACAATTTGGTAAAAATGTTCTTTCTTGACCAAAAAATATTTTTCGCTTGAAAATTCGTCTTTTTTGTTCGAAAAATCATTTCTTTTGATAGAAAATTATTCATATTTGGTGAAAAATCAGATTTTTTTATTGAAAATGAAACTGTTTTGGTTGAGGATTCAACCATTTTGTTTAAAATCCATCTTTTTAGATGAATCCAACTGTTTCGAATTCAAAACAAAAATATTTTTTGGATTAAAATATCAAGTATTACATTTTTATTTGAAAATTTACCTTTTTTGGTTAAAAATTCAACTACTTGTTCAAGGGTTGAAATAACTAGTTACAAATTATTTATTTTCGCTCAGGATTAAAAATTTAGAAAATAGAATTATTGATTTCATCATTAGTTGAAAATGTATTGCTTTGCTTGAAAATTCATATTTTTGGGTAGAAAACTAACGATCTTAGAAGGAAATTCATGTATGTGGCTAAAATTCAACTATTTGGTTGCAAATTTGAATTTCTATTAAAATTTTCTGTTTTTGTGAAAATGTGAACTATTTTAATGAAAATTCGTATTTCTTGGTAGAAAATTAATCTTTTCTTTGTAGAAAATTCACCTATATGGTTGGAAGTTCAACAAATTGGTTAAAAAATAATGTTCTTTGGTGAAAATTCATTATTTCGGCTGTGGATTCGTCATTTTATTTAAAAAATATGTCTTTGGTTGAAAATCGAACTTTTTTTTGAGAATTAATTCTTTCTTAATCAAAAATCAACTTGCTTCCTCTACTTGTACTCCCATTATTTCCCTCCCATATTCTCTCCCCTTTCCTCTTCTTTCCCACAGTCGCTATAAAAATGATTAATTTTCAACCCAAAATGGAATAGTTAAATTTTCTGTTCAAAATGTTCATTTTTAACAAAGAAAAACAAATTTTCATCAATATATTTATCTTTTTCCTGCAAAGAAATGGATCTACAACTAATGAAATAAATTTTTACAAAATTAGTTCAACTTTCGACCAAGTAGTTGAATTTTATACCAAAGAAGATAAATTATTGACGAAGAATTTAATAATTCGATTTTCAACTAAAAATGATTAATTTTTAGCCAAAAATAGAATAATTATATTTTCAGTTCAAAAAATAAAAATATAAACAAGAAAAGGAATGCTTAAAAAAAGTTAAAGCTTTAACTAATAAAATTAATGTTTAATAAAGTAGTTCAAGTTTCAACCAAGTGATTACATTTTCAAACAAAAAAGATAGTTTCTCAATGAAAAATTTAATTATCAAATTTTCAACTAAGAACAAACAATTTTCAACCAGAAATGGATTAAATACAATTTTAGTTGAGAATATTAATTTTCAACTGAAAAAAAATTGAATTTACAACAAAGTAGTTAAATCTTCAATAAAATACACTGCAACTTGGAATTAAGCACGGTTTCGGGCATAGCTTACATTGGCCTTGTTCCTATTTTCAGACCGTCCGAACGTAAACAGGCAGTTCCAAGTGAATCATTTCTGCTGGATTTGAACGGATGAGGTAACCTGATGTAACTAATGCGCGGAGAGTGCGGACCTCGAGGCGTTTGTCACGCATGACTGAGCAGCCCCGCCCGCGTTCACCGCATCACGAAACCGCCGAAGCATTATTCTTGGAACGGCGTAAATCAGGATTGCTTCAATCCAAGTTCCAGTGTAGTACCATTTTTAACCAAGTGAGATGAATTCTCAGCCAGAAATTTAATAATAGACTTTAACATTTCTTCAAATTAGCTTCCAACATAGAATAATTGGATTTTCTTTTCGGGTTCTATTAATTTATTTCAGATTGAAGCAAAAAAAACATAAATAGGGGAAGTTTCTTGAAAGGAGGGGAAACAAAGGAATTCTTTAAAAAGAGGAAAAGAGGGGAATGGGGTAAAGAGAGTGAAGTCCGTATTTGGATGCTTTACTTGTAAAATAAAATCACCAATTTTTATTTTTCCAACCGTTCAAAAAAGTTGATATTCACAATTATATTTTCCGTGTGTGATGTCACATTCTGCGTTAACCCCTCCAACCCCACCCCTTTCTAAAGCACAAATCATCACCCTATTGAAAATTTCGACGTCGTAAGCTACGTCGAAAACGACGTCGTAAACTACGTATAAACCGACGTCGTATACTGCGTGTGGAATGACGTCGGAAACTACGTGAGAAACAACTAAGGAAACTACGTCGGAAATTTGGATAGTAAACGACGTAGGTTCCGACGTCGCTTCGTACGTAGTTTACGTCGTCGGTTTATACGTCGTTTCCGACGTCGTTCCATACATAGTTTACGACGTCGATAACTACGCTGTAAACGACGTAGTATACGACGTCGATTCCTATATAGTATACGATGTAGTTTTCGATGTAGATTCACATGTAAGGAAAGAAGATGATATTCTTAAAAAGTTATATTTTTTCTGTAGTTCAAATTTAAAAGGCAAGTCCTAATTTGTGTAAATGAAAAATCGAAGCATATTTTAGAAAAAAATTGTGTACTTAAAAAACTTTGAAAATGTTACAAACACGTGTGCTCGCTGATATTTTAGTAACTGGAACGACGTCGCAAACGATGTATAAACCAACGTCGTAAAATACGTATGAAACAACGATGCAAACTACGTATGGAACGACGTCGGAAACCACGTACGAAACGACGTCGGAACCTACGTCGTTTACTATCCCAATTTCCGACGTAGTTTTCTACGTCGATTCTTACGTAGTTTCCGACGTCATTCCACACGTAGTATAGGACGTCGATTCATACGTTACGACGTCGTTTCCGACGTCGGAATTTTCAATAGGGCAAATCACATGTTGATTTCCCCCTTCGGTCAGTGTGACGTAATTTTTGAACGGACCCTAATAGATTCATTAAAAATAAGAAAAATTGATTGGTTTATACTTATTTAAGAGTTATGCAGTCCATGTCCGACTTCCTCAAAGCAACATGTGCCAGGGGAAATGTCAATGACAACTCTCTCAATCAAAGAAGGAAGTACGATGAACATGTCAGGACATCAGCTTCAACAAAGTGTTTGCCAAAATAAAGAAAAATGGAAAATGCCAACAAATTCGATTGGTTTAGTTCAATCATCGACGTCTGCGAGGTCAGATAGCATCGAATCGAATATCTCTCTGACCCCTACTATAATCGAAGAACCTTTAAAACCGACTTGGATTTTACAACCCTACGAATGTCAGACCTACAAAGTTCGATTTTTTCCGGATAGAATTGGTCATTATAGGGAGGATTTTTCTTTAAGTATTGTCGATAGTTTTGACAAAACTTATAATATTAAGGTTGAAGGAGTATCAGATATTCCTAGGATTAATATGGACGCTTCAGTTATTTTTAATAGTGTGAGTTATGAAGAACGCCAATTATTCAATCGCAATTTCAATTTTATAATACAAATGCTCTCTTGTTAACAATAATTAGAATTGGGGTTTTATTTTATTTTTATTTTTGCAGGTAAAACATACGAAAATTGATGAAACGAATGATCCAACTTATTTTCTTGACACAAGCACCTTCGACTTTGGCTCCCTATTGATGAATCGGAAAGATAAAGGGTAAAGACTTTTTCATTCAATTTGAAAGATCTTTAGGGCTGCTACAAAATCCCATTCTCGAAATTTCCTGACTTTCCCTCGGCCAGTTTTATTAAAAAAATAAGTTTGTTCAAATTTATTCTTCACATTTATAGTAACGATTGCCATACAGAATTTTATTAGGGGTCATCTACCAATTACGTCAGACATACGTGTGATACATGCATTTCCAGCCAAATAGTTGAGTTTTCAAAGCAAAGGGATACATTTTGAACCAAAAACGGAAAAATTGAATTATCAGTTACAACAAATAATTTTAAGTTAAGGAAAAACAAATTTTCAACCAAACAGTTGAATCTTGAATGCAAAAGGACCAACTTTTCGAAAATTTTCGACCAAAACGATGGCTTTCAAAAGAAGTTCAACTTTCAACCAAGTAGTTGAATTTTCAATTCCAACAAATTAATTGCCAACAAAAAATATAATAGGTGATATTTTTAACGAAAAAATATGTACATTTTAAATTTAAAAAGCAAAAACAGTCAAATTCAACAAAAAATATGAATTTTCTGCGAAGAGTGTAATAGTTGATGTTTTCACTCAAAAATATTTCAATTTGCAATCAAAAATAGTTTAATTAAACCAAAAAATACAAATTTTGAACAAATGGGTTGCATTCTCAACCAAAACAGACTAATTCTCAAAAAAAATTAGACAAACTAGGAGACGGGAACCAACAAAAATGGGTTTCATAACCTGCTGAGCCGTTCATTAAGTCATTCCAAACTCCCTCTCCCAGACTTCCCCTCCACACATTTTCCTTCACTTTCCCTAATACTTCTCCCCTCATTTCCCCTCAATTTCCATCTTTACCGCTACTCCTCTCCCCTCATTACACCACAACCCTCATCCTCTCGTTCCCCTTCTCTCATTTCCCCTTACAGTCCCACCAAACATTTCTCCTAACCTACCCTACTCCCCCTTCCCCTATTTCACCCACTGCCCTCCCCTTATTTTTCCTCACTCCCCCTACTTCTCCTTTCCTCATTACCCCTTACAACCCCTCTTTACATTCCCCTTACCAACCCTACTCCCCCTCTTCATATTTCTCCTATTACCTCTCCCACCATTTCCCCTCGATTCCTCTTCAGAAAAAAAGAAAGACGGACGGACACCTGACCAAAACTATAAGGGTTTCTGAGTGGCGCTATGAAACCATAAAAAGATGAATTTTCCACGAAACAATTGAATTTTCAAACAAAAAAGACGAGTTTTCAACCGAATAAAAAAAAACTGAAAAAAACTAAGTTTCAAAAAAATGGTTAAATTTTCAACCAAGGAAATAAATTTTTAACAAAAATTATGAAGTTCCAATAACAACAAAACATACATTTTTACACAAATAGTTAAATGTTCTACCAAAAAAGACAAATTTTCAAAAAAATACACGAATTTTCACCTCAAACAGATAATTTTTCAACTTGAAATAGAACAGTTCAATTTTCAGTGAAAAAAATAATTTTTATCGAAGTAGTTTAATTTTTGCTCAAACATATTAATTTTTAACCAAAAAGATTCTATCAAAAAAGTTAGACTTCTGACAAAAAATGGAATAGTTGAATTTTCAGTCAAAAAATCCATTTTCAATTAGGGAAATGAATTTTCAACCAAAAAGATCAATTTTCAACCCGGAAGATTAATTTTATGCCAGAAAAGATTAGGTTCAAACAAAATACATGGATTTTCAACCAAATATTGGAATTTGTTTAGAAATTTTCAATCTAGTAGTTGAATATGTAACCAGAGAAATGAATTTTCAACCAAAAAGATGAATAAGCCAGCAAGAAGATTAATATTTTACCGTAAAATAAGAACTTTCAACAAAATACAGGAATTTTCATTCTAATAGTTGAATTTTCAACTGAAGAAGATCATTTTTTAACCAAACATGCAATAACTAAATTTTCAGTTGAAAAAATAATTTGAAACCGAAAAATAGTAATTTTTACCAAAACAGTTGAATTTTTAACAAAGAAAAGGTTCTGTAACTAAAATGATAAATCTGAATTTTCAATAAAAAAATATGAATTCTCAACAAAAAATAGTTGAATCCTTATCCAAAACAGATTAATTTTCAAACAGACATCTGTGATTTTCAATAAAAAGAGATGTAATTTCTACCGAAATAGAAGAATTTTTATTGCAAAGAGACTAATTTATAACAAAACAGTTGAATTTTCCATCAAAAAGAAAGACTTTTCAACATTCCTTGACTTTCTGGAATTTTCGGACCTGTAGCAACCCTGTTTTATTTGATTGCCTGAAAAGAAATTGATAGTAATATGCATAGCTTGATTTTGACTAATTTTTTTAGAAAACAACATCGTCGCAGTGCACAGTTTAAATTTAACAACATTTCTCTGATACCTGCCCAAGTCACGTTTTCCCTGAAAGGAGATAACACCAATGCATTTAGTATTCAGTCCGAGCAAATTATTTATATAAAGGTACTTTCATATGATATGAAATTTGCTTGTAAATTTTTTTCATTTTCGTATGTAAAACTTTTAGCCCGAAGAGACTTGCACTGTCGAATTGTCAGCAGTTGCTTTGAAACTTGGAACTAATTCTGCTCGACTAATCCTAAACATCAAAGAAAATCCGGAAGTGCATGCTATAGAGGTAATATAAAAAGTCAATTCTTTTGTTTTTTGTAAATTTTAAAACCAAAATTTTCTCCTTTAAAGAAGGCCTCGTCAATTATTTATACTACAATTATTTTTAAAATTCCAAGATAAATTTAAAAATAACAGGGACATAAATTTGCAGCTTCGATGCAATGGTACAAAAGTGGATGTTGAACTGCAAGACAATATTGTAAATTTCGATAGAGTTTTGCTTTACAGAGAAAAGAAGCAGACTGTCAGGATTCACAATAAATCCACAATTTCAATTTTTTGGCATTTGAAAACTATTGGAGAACTCAATTCCCAAATTGCCTTTTCACCTGATCGCGGCTCAGTCAAACCGAAAGATTCTGGAACCATTGATGTTACATTGCACGCTTTAAAGGTACATTAAAAAAAAATTATCTCTTCATAAATTCTCTCTAGGAATTATTTTTAAATGAAAATATGATAGGTGGGTCTCTTAGAAAAAAATGCTTTATATTTTGAAGTATTTTTGAGACAAGATGATCCAGAGCCACTTCTAACGGAAGTTATCACAGTGAATGCTGAGATTTACGACGTTACTGTTGATGTGAATTATGCAAATCCCATCGACCTGAAAAGTGTTAAAGTCAATTCTGTGACAAAAGAAAAGTTTACTATAAAAAATAGGGGCCTTTATGAAATTAAATACGCGTACGTGATTTAGTATTAAAATTATTATTTGAAAAGTTCGCATTGGATTCCCTAATGATCAATGATATAATAATTATTTAGAGTTCAATTTGAACCTGATGAGGTATTAAGCAAAATTGATTCTAATTTATCAAAAGGTAAAGCTGGTTATTTCGATATTAGTCCAGATGCAGATTCCATTTTACCAGAAAAAACTGTTACAGTCAATGTGAGTACAATGTTTTTCATTTGATAAATTTATCATAGGAGCCGTTTAAAAACTAAGTCACGCTATTTCCAAAAGTTTTTTAACCCCTTCCCATCTTTGTCACAGATTATTACACAGAGCTTGAACCCCCCCCCCCCAGATGACTTTATAAATGCAAACAACCCCCAAGCCCCATGAGTTGAATTTCCAAGCTGAAAGTCTAATTTCTTAGAAAACAGTTGACTTTTAAACCCTAAAACATGAAATTTCCACCGAAAAAGATGATTTTTCAACAAACCAGTTAAATTTTCAACAATTAATAGTTAAATGTCCTACAAAGATGAATTTTGAACCAAATAGTTGAGCTTCCAAGCAGAGGAGAAATTTTTTAAAAATAATTAAATTTTGAATAAAATAGTTGAATTTGCAACCTACAAAGATGAATTTTAAACAAAGTAATTCCATTCTTAATCAAACAGTTGAATTTCCAAGTAAAGAAGACAAGAATTTTTTAGAAGACAGTTGAATTTTCTAGGCAAACGGACGAATTTTCTATTAACAAAAAACGAATTTTCAATGAAAGAACTTAACTTTCGACTAAAAAAGATTACTTTCAAACAAAATAGTCAAAAGGTCAATTATTTGGTTGAAAATTTATCTTTTTAGGTTGAAAATTAATTTATTCTGTTATAAATTTAATTATTTTTTTAACAATTCGTCTTTTTAGATAGAAAATTCATCATGTTGACTGCAAAATTCCACTGTCTATTAAAAAATGCCCATCGTCTGGGAATATTTCAGAAGACATTCGAATTTTCTAGCCGAAAGGACGAATTTTCTATTAAAAAAACGAATTTTCAATAAAAGAGCTTAACTTCCGACCAAAAAAGATTACTTTTAACCAAAATAGTCAAAAGGTCGACTATTTGGTTGAAAATTTATCTTTTTAGGTTAAAAGTTCAACTATTTTGTTAAAAATTCACTTACTGTTTTAACAATTCATCTTTCCAAATAGAGAATTTATCCTGTTCACTGGAAAATTCCACTGTCTATTAAAAAATTCCCATTGTCCTGGAATTTTTCAGAAGCCATTCGAATTTTCTAGCCAAAAGAACGAATTTTCTATCCAAAAAGATTAATTTTCAACAAAAGAGCTAATTTTCCACCAAAAAGATGATTTATTCCCAAAATAGTACAATTTTCAACCAAGTAATTAAATTTCTAACAAATTAGTTCAGTTTTTAACCTATTTTCGAAGAAATAGTTGTCCTTTGAAGCGAAAGGACGACATTTCTACAAAACAGTTGAATTTCAAAGGAAAAAAAAAACATTTTCAACCAAATAGCTTAATTATATATAAGCAAAAGTTTAAATAGTTGAATTTGCAGTTGAACAAATTTATTTCCAAAAATAAGGACAAATTTTCAATAAAAGAGTTGAATTACCCACCAAAGAGTTGCTCTCTAAATATGAATTAGTGAAAATTTCACTAGTTGAATTAGTAAATGTATGGTTCACTAACCAAATAGTAATATTTTGATGTTTTACATTTGAAATAGTAAATATTTTACTAATAAATTAGTAAAAGTTTTACTAATCTCAATTAGTAAACATGGTTCACTATTATTTAGTAGCTTCGCTTCACTAATTCATTAGTAACCCAGTCTCATGAGATTACCGGTCCAGCGGCCACCCTGAAATTATCATATTATTGTTCTTTTTAACTATGGCCAGTAGACAAAAAGGAACTCAAGATCAATTTATTCATTTATTATCGCCAACGGCCATACCACACTGAAAAAACCAGTTCTCGTTAGATCACTGAAGTTAAGCAGTGTTGGGCGCGGTTAGTACTTGGATGGGTGACCATGCGGGAATACTACTGCGTGTTGTTTTATAATCTCCTTTCAATTTATATTTATTTTGAAAAAATTAATTTTTTCACTGAACAATTAGTGGATTTTTACTGTATAATTAGTGACTTTTCACTCTTCAATTAGTACACACTGCAATGACAGGGATTACTAATTGCTTAGTGGAATTTCACTAATTTCAC
>CAKNXH010001859.1:33289-56180 GCA_932178445.1 Andricus quercusramuli | reverse complement strand
TTCTCTCTAATTGAATTAGTGAAATTTCACTAGCAATTAGTGAAATTTCACTAATTCAGATTTAGAGAGTGGATCTTCAACTAATAAAATGGATTTACAAACAAATAGTTAAACTTTCAACCAAGTAGATGCATTTTCAATCGCGAATATTCATTTTCTACAAAAAATGACAAATTTACAACAATATAGATACACCTTCGATCAAAGAGTTCAATTTTCAACTAAAAACTATCAATTTTTATCCAAAAATAGGATTGTTCAATTTTCATTTTAAAATATCAATCTTTCAGTCTTCAACCAATCAAATCAATTTTTAACGAAGTAATTAAATGTTCAATTCATAAAGATTAATTCTCAAAGAATTTTCGACTAAAAACGATTAATTTTCAACAAAAACTGGAAGAATTAGGTTTTAACTTAAAAAATTAATTTCCAACAAAAAAAATTTGAACTAAATAGTTCAATCTTAAACTAATAAAATGAAATTCTAATAAAGTGGTTCAACTTTCAACAAAATAGTTAAATTTACAATGAAAATACCAATAGTTGTATTTTCAACTGAAAACGATAAATTTCAATCCCAAAATGGATTAATTAAATTTTTTGTCAACAAAATTAATTTTCTGCTGAAAGCAACAAATTTTCAACAAGACAGTCAAACTTTTCACCAAATATTAAAATTTTTAACTAGAAGAGATGAATTCTCAACCAAAAATAGAATAGTTGACTTTTCAATTAAAAAGAATGAACTTTTAACGCAAAATAGATGTATTTTCTTATTGAGTTATATTTATTTATAGATAGGGTAATTATGTATGGGAATAGGGTAGAAAGAGTGAAGTCTGTATTTGGATACTTTACTCGTGAAATAAAATCACTAATTTTTTTTAACATTTCAAAAAATTGTTATTCATATAGTTTTTGAACGGCCTTGTACTGTATGCATATTTGAATGTTAACAACAATTATTTTCAAGTGCAGGTTCTGTTCAAGCCACGTAAGGAAATTGTTCTAAAAAATGCCCCCATCCTGAAGTGTTACTTGTTTGACACTTTTAGAAAAAATGCAATAGTTGCGGAAGTTCCATTGACAGTATCTGTTAACGC
This sequence comes from Andricus quercusramuli, assembly GCA_932178445.1. Taxonomy (NCBI): domain Eukaryota; kingdom Metazoa; phylum Arthropoda; class Insecta; order Hymenoptera; family Cynipidae; genus Andricus; species Andricus quercusramuli. Next base: position 55,074 of record CAKNXH010001859.1, on the reverse strand, counting down.
TTATTATACAAGGTATTGTCAATTTATTAGCTTAAATTCGATGCTTTCCATAATTATAAATTTATGCTTACTATTGTAAACATTCAACAGACGTTCTATGCAAAAGATCTTATAATTTACATATTTAATAGATTCCGTCTTCATCCATTCCCAGAACTGAATTTTGGAACAGTTGGAATTCAAAAGCGAAAAATAATGTACCTAAATGTTGAAAATACTGGAAGATTTCCTCTGTATTTTACAGTTTCTACACCAGGGCTGAAATCGCCATTGCAATCTGCGAAGGGAAAGAAAAAAGATTTTGATCTCATATCAAAAAGGGATAAAAAATCGCCAAGGCATGAAAAGACAAAATCGTAAGTCCTATTGATAATATAATAAAATAATATAATGCTAAAACTTAAAATAATTTAATGTACACTCAGGCCTGAGATTATCCAAAAATTAAGTGGGTAGGCCTGATTTCTTGACCAATAATATATTGTTATTAATTATTGTTAATAGTAGCAATAATACACGCGTGCTACAGCGCGCGGAAAAAATTTTTTTGCCAATTAATAATATACAAATATAAAACAAGATTACTATGATTTAAATTAAAAAATTGCACAGTTCAATAACTCAAAAAAATAATTCAAGATGGTTTCATCTTTCAAACAAATTTTGTATATTTTCTACAGAACAATATAAAAAGGGTCTTGAAAAACAAGAAATCTAACTGAAAAATATTCAGACATCTTGAATTCTGTTAACTTTCTTGAAATCTTCTTAATTCCTCCCAATTCCTTGGATATATCTGGATACATGTCAATTCTTTGAATTATCCTAATTCCTTGAATTCATAGAATTTATATAGATTGTTCAGAAATCTATGCATTTAAAGGACTTAAAAAATTGCTAAGAACTCAGAGCAATTTAGATGAATTGAGGAAATCCCAGAAATTCTATGGATTTAGAAAATGCATAGAATTAAGGAGATTTGAAGGATTTCAGGGTATGTAAAAAATTTCAAAAATTAAGAATATTCAGGAAATTCAGAGGTGTCCGAATATTCTAGGACATCAGAGAATTCAGAGAATACAAAGAATTCAGAATATTCCAGGAATTCTGGTAATTCGGTGAAATCAAGGATTTCACAGAATTTTAGGAATTTGGAGATGTTTAGAATGTTGAGAATTCAAGGAGTTCAGAGCCCTTAGGGAATTTCAGGAATTCAGAATATTCCAGGGAATCGGGGAATTTAGAATATTCAAGGATTTTATGGGGATTCAGAGGAATCAAGGATTTTAGAGTATTCAAGTAATTCAGAGATTTGCAGGAATTTGGGAAATCTTACAAATTTTCATTTCTCTGAAAATTATGTTACATAATTAGTTAATTTTGTGAAAAAGAAAAGAAATTATTTCATTCATGAAAGCTATGCATTTTTTTAAAGTCATGATATTGTACTATTTTTGAGCGATTCAAATTAACAGATTTTCAATTTTAAACGCTTTGAATTTGAAACTGGTTCATTTTCAATTTGTGAAATTGATTAATTGTTAGAAGTTAAATATTGTTTAATATAAGTTAATATTCAATATTAAGAAAATATCATTAATATTAATTAATAATATTTTAGTTTTAATAGTTTTTAATTTAGAATTCTTTAATTTTAAACGTTTATTCAAGCAACTGTGGAAACTTTATTTTAAAATTAATTATTTAACTAATCATATCATTGGTTTTCGTTGTTTTTCAACTATAGAATATAATTATTTCCGAATGATACAATTTAAAAAGATTTTAAAATGAAGCCAAACTAATCTCAATATTTCGATATATGTTTTCAATTCAAGATTGTATAATTTTAAATGGGTAGCGTTAAAAACCATTTTAATGTTGAAAGTTTAGAGCTGAACGCTGATCAACCAGATTGAAAAATCTTGAATTTATAGTTTTGAACTTCTCTCATTCTTGAAATTGAAAAATTGTAATTGTGATAGGTTTAAGCAATTGCATTAGTTTTACGTAAATTAATATTAGAGGTAAAAAAGCTCAAAGGCTTCTTCTTTATTCCAAGCATTTTAAGTAATACAAAAATTAAAAACTTAATATCTGAAAGAGGAAATTTATGAAACATAGTAAGTTAAACGTCAAATATATTTATTTCGAAAACATTAGTTTTCAATGAATAATTCCATTTTTTGTACAATTTCAAAGATTTAAAATTAATTCCAAAGAATGTTATATATTACTTTCTCATCTAAATGAGATGTTGGTTTTGTGTAAAAAATAATGTTCTCGGATTCCATCAAATGTCGACGTTTTGAGCTCTCTGAGTCAGAAAATATAGGTTTTACGTCGGGTTTTGTCTGTCTATCGTCGTCTGTATATCGGATAATTTTTAAAATACTATTTGGATTGAATTGTGCTTTGGCACACTTTTGAGGGTGTAAAAAGAAGGACGAGTTCATTAGCCAGCTATTTTGGATAAAAATTAAAAAAGTTAGAGCTTTTTGAAAATGTTTGAGACCATTTTTTCAAGATTTAAAAATTGTATTTACGACTGTTCATAGTACTCGACAAGTCAAACAATTTATCTCAACGACTTTTTTCGATATAAAGGAAATTATGAGAGTTATAACAACATTCTTCCTCATGCATTTCTTATAAACTATTTGTCGCCACACTTTTCTGTCTTGGCATACTTCTTTAGCTTCCTTTACGTCCATGCATTTCCTAATGTAAGCTCTTATGTTTTTATGGCTTCTTATGTCTTTTCGAATAAGCGTTTCATTCAAACATTCTAACCATTTTTTCCGCGGTCTGCTTCTGGGCACGCTGCAATTTACTTGACCTCGATACACTCGTTTCGTTAGTCGATCATCTTTCATCCTCTCAACATGTCCAAGCCATCTTAATGAATTTCTTTCACATATGTCAACTAGTGTCTCCTCTACATCACATTCGTTGAGGATTATCTCAGTACTCACTTTGTCCATTAGTGCTTTTCCGCACACGATGTGCAGGAATTTCATGCTAGTCACATTAATTTTACTCTTATCCTTTTCTTGGTAGGTCTAGGTCTCGCTACCGAACAGCACAGTCTGTATATATAGAATTATATGTTGCCCTTTTAGCTTCACCTAAAATATTTTTACTTCTGATAATGGTTCCTGTTCTTCCGATAACCGTCTTACTCTCGCTTATATTATCCGCACCTTCTTCGTCCAAGAGGGTGGTAGACACTTGTCCATGAATATCGTATACAACCAGGAGGACATAACGCATCCTTGTCTAACTGTAGAAATTACTCGCTTTGCTACCCGCATATTATAATGTTGTTATTGCTTGTAGAAGCCATCCGATGACTCCGTACTCTTTCAGGACGTCACATAGCTTACTTCTTCTATCCATCTTTTGAAACGCTCTTTCTAGGTCAACAAATGCACAGACAATTTTTTTCTTCACTCTCAAACGTTTTTCTGTGAGCTGTCATAAGCTTAATATTTGATCCGTAAGACCATTCTGGCATGAATTCACTTTGGACTTACCATATCTTTTCCTCTGTTATTTTTATTACCCTACGAATAAGTATTTTTGAATATATTTTACTGTCGGTTTTATTTAGTTCTTAATTATATTCCTTACGTCACTCTTTTCAACCGAACCAGTGAAATTGCCACTGGTTGAATCAGTATTTTGAATTAACACTGGTAAACCAGTGATTTTTCCACTTTGACTGGATGAACCAGTAAGTGATTCAACTAAAATAGCGCTACTGATTCTACCAGTGACGCAAAATGACAGATTGAACCAGTGATAATGCGCTCCACGCGGGCAAGACACGAACCTCCAGTCGTCTGATACGCGCGCGACGCTGGTCAGGAATTGACATTTCTCGAGTGGAAACAAACCTTATTGTGTACTAACGTTTGTTTTATAAATATTTGGCACCTGGCTGCAACGACCAGGGGATATAATATCTTTCGCTTCATACTGAGAGGCCCCTGGCCACTTGGGTTTGACTTTTGAGTGAGGCGAAGCGTTGACATAACGGCGGATCGTCGCACAATTAAGCGCAACATATTATATCCTATCACTCTGCAGTACGACCTTCATTTATTGTTGTGACAGCAAAGTGCGGTTTTTAAAAGATAATTTCCCAACTATCAACACAATAGTAATGAATGATAATAATTGTCATACCTAAACAGCTGACAGAGAACAAGGCTTACGACCAGATGACTACTGGTACTGAGAAACCAGTAAACCTCACTGATTAGACCAGTACCGGAAATCCACTGAATGAACCAGTGAATTCTCACTGATTGTCAGTGGCATACTTCTAGCTGTTTCAATCAGTGAGATTTCACTGGTTCATTTTAATGATTTGTATTCTAACGAAGAGTATTCCATATCGCAGTTGTGCTGCCCTACAGCTTCACCTCCTAATACATACTTCCTTGAAAGAGTCTCTCAAAGCGTCTAATATCCTGTCTATATCATATAGCATTCCATCTTTCTATTTCTCATGCTGACTAACTCCGTACTTTTACCCCCCTTTAGATTGATCAACGCCCATTTATCTCTACCCATATCATCTCTACAATAGTACATCATACTATACTCTGAATTTGTTTGATTGCAAAGTAATCAATTTTCCACCTTAGGACCAACGAACCTTCACTGAAAATTGGATCTTTTGTTATAACAAAGACAGAAGGTGAAATTAAAGCAGGACAAATTGAGACTCTTCAAATAATATGCAATCCAGAAAGTGAGGGTGTTAAAGTCGAGGAAGTTAAAATTTTTGTAGCAGATTGTGTTCCCAAAGACAAAAATGGAAAGGATTTGAAGCTACTGGCAAATTGTTGTATTCCGCAAATCGATTTTCATGATTTAGATACTATATTTCATGAAAATAATGTGGTCGATTCCTTTCAGGATTTCAAATGCCCGAAAAAGGTTAGTGTTTTTTAATAATATATACAGCATAATCAACAAATGTTTGATATTTTTTTAATTTGTAATTTTATTATATACTCCCTAAAATCAGGGAATCATTATTAATTTTTTCGAAGCATTTTTCATTATTCACAATTTTTAAGAATATTATCTATTTTTTAATTTATGAATATCATTACTCTAGGGAGTAATCACACAATGATAACTACGTTTTATCCACCCACACACTTCAATGCAAACATTTTTTTCAATTACAATTTTCCCCTAGACGATCGGTTCTTGAATTGTATTTCACAAATTAATTGTATTTAATGCCGGCCAACCCCCCAAAAAGGTGAATTATAATATCTCTACCAAAAAAACATTTTTTTTAATTTGTAAAAATTATCAAGATTTTTCTATAAATTTTAAAAATTCGAATTTTTTCCTTCTAACCGGTCAGCTCTCGGATTTTATTTCACAAAGTACTTGTTTTTTATGTCGGACAATATCAAAAAAAATTAATCCCAATATCTCTTTCGGAGGATGGCCATATAGACAAACCAGCTAATTTATTTTCGTTACACTAAAAGAATAGGACAAAACTTGATTCTTGTAAGACATTCGTAATAAAAAATAATTATTAATATTTTATTATTTTATCAAATTTTTAAATGGTTCAAAATTAGCAAGTGCACGTCTCTCTGGCCCATTTCAGTTTTCCTTTTATTTGAATAACGCAATTTTATTAATTCTATTCTAGCTAGGGCTTCAAAACCCTGTTCTCAGTTACATTTCAGATGGAGAATTAATGAAATTGAAGTAATTGAACAGAATAAAAAGTAAAATGTGCCAGTCAAACGTACTTTCATTTATTTAAACCATTCACCAAAATTTCGGCATAAAATTTACATTTGTTCAAGTTATAAAGCCGCCAAATATAAACAATTTAATTGATCACGTGACTAATTACTTTTACATGCCCTAAAATAGCAGTATTTCAAAAGTTATATTGAAATTAAACTAATTTTTGTTTTGCCTGACATTAAATATATGTAATTTTTGAAAGAAAAACTGAAAACCAAACGTTTCAGAGAAAATCATATTAAAAATTTTTTTTTAATTTTACATTAAAGTGCATGGGTGAATAAGACGTTGTTGTAATAGCGTGATTGTCGTCTCAAATAATTTATTATTTTATTTCATTGCTGAAAAAATTATTTCAGAAATTGAACAAAATAATATATATTTTCGTTTATCAACGTTGCGAATCTCAGTTGAATAATAAAACTATAATCATAAAAAATTATTAGTAATTGAATTTGGTTAATTTCTGATATATTAATCTATGCCCCTTACGAATTATTTCAGAAATATAGAACCTTTTTCGTAGAAATTATATAATTTTATATTAGAACATCCTAACAATTTTTTTTAAATAATCAGAATTTGAAGCAGTAAGGATTTTTTTTCTTTTTAGCTTGGAGCACATACGGTTTTTGCACGTCAAGAAAAATGTCTTTATTTCTGCCGTATTCCAGTTTTGAGTACTCATACCACTTGCTTTAAATTGTGCAATCGAAGTGAAGTTCAATCCGCCGTAACGATATCTTTGCGTCCTGAAATGCTGACTCAAAACTCAAATATCGATGCTTTTACGGTGAATCCGACAAGAGAATTCATCCCACCAATGTGTAACAGGATTTTCACTATATCCTTCACCCCGAATTTAATCGAAGTAATTTTTCCAAAATAATCCTAATGACTATTATTATTATCATATCAGAATAAAAGGAATTATTAATACAGGTTGTCTACTCCAACTTCACAAAAAAATTCAACGCTATTTCTCGATCACCCGGGTAAAAAAAATACATTTTTCCCGGCTGACTTTTAATCGTTCATAATAATTATTATTCAAATTTATTGCTTTGGTGTATACTTATTTAAGAGAATGGAACATTTTGGAACTCCAAAGTTAAATATATAATGTAAATGATTGTAAAAGAGATTTCAGACTTCACAGCCCAAAATGCTCTCATAACAAGGGAAATAGGGTGATTTTTCAAGGAAATAACATCTTCTAAATAACATTAATGTAGGCATATTACTAAGATTTTAACTTGAAATATTCATGCATTTTCAAAAAATTAGTGAAATTTTCAACCAAAATCTTTCAAGCTAAAGAGACGACTTTTCAACCAAAAAATTAAAATTTTCACCATGCAGTTCCTACTGAAAGATTAATTTTTAATTTAAAAGGACGAATTACCTATCCAAAAAGATTTTATAATTCAAAATGATTAACTTTGAAGTGAGAGAAGTTTATAATTTATATTTATTCTGAACTTCAGGTAAATTCATTTTGAACCCTTCAAACTTAAAATTACTCAAAAAATAAGCCTTCATATTTGAGACTGCATGATTTAAATATGGAATTATTTATTATTCAATCATTCAGACTTAACAGCTCAAAATTATCTCAAAAGAGGGGAAGTAGGCTGATTAAAGGAGTTTACTTTTAAACCCAAAAGGCTAACTTTAAATCAATTAGTTGAAGTAAAAAAAAAATATTTTTTAACCATACAGTTTTATTTAGAACCAGGTAGTTGAATTCTCAACATACAAATATGAATTATTAACCAAATGGTCAAATGATCAAACAAAAAAGATTGAACTTCAGATAAATAGTTGAATTTTCTAGACAAAAAGACGAATACTTTGAAAGACAGTTGAATTACCAACCTGAACAGTTGAATTTTGAACAAAAAAGTTCATTTTCAATAGAGAAAAATGAATTTTCAATCATGAAAGATGACTTTTCTACCGAAAAAGATTAATTTTCAATACAAAAGGAGGATTCTCCTATTACAAAAAGACGAATATTCAACAGAATAGTTGAATTTTCAACCAAATGGTCAAATCTTCAAAGAAAAGGAATTAAACTTCAACCAAAAACAGATGAATCTTTAATCAAAAAGTTGAATTATCAATCTGGAGACAAATTTTTTAAAAGAAGGTTAAATTATCAACTTTTGAAGTTGAATTTTCAACAAATATATCTTTTTCAACTAAGAAAGATTAATTTATAATTAAATAGTTGAATTTCCAACAACAAAAATCATTTATAACGAAATATTTGCATTTACAACCAAATTGTTGAACACTTTCAAGCAAAAGAAACAAATTCTTAACAAAGTGATTGTTGTATCAGCCAAATAGATTATTTTTCAACCTAAAAAGGTGAATTTTAAAACGAATGATCAAATTGTGACACAAAAAAGTTCAAACTTCAAACCAATAGTTAAATTTTCAAGTCGAAAACACGAATTATTTTAAAGACAGTTAAACTTTCTACCTAAATAGTTTAATTAAAAAAGAAAAATCATTTTCAACAAAGAAAGATGAATTTTCAACCAAAAAGTTTTTGCAAAAGTGATGCATAACCAAATAGTTGAAATTCAAATCGAAAGTTCAGTCAAAAAAGATTAATTTTGAATAAAGAAAGATGACTTCACTACAAAAAAAAATGAATTTCCAATCCAAAATGACGATTTTTCTATAAAAAATACGAATTTTCAACAAAAAAGTTGAATTTTCGACCAAACTCGATGAATTTTGATCAAAATAATTGCATTTTCAATATACAAATATGAATTTTCAACCAAATTTTCAATTTTCTAATACAAGAGATTAAACTTCAACCAAGAACAGTTGTATTTTCAATCAAAGAGTTGATTTTTCAACCTGAAGAGATTTTTTGTAGAAGACAGTTGGATTATCAGCCGGAAAACTTAAATTTTCAACAAGTAGGCTGTTTTTAATCAAGAAAGCTGAATTTTTGATCAATTCGTTGAACTAAAAAAATTAAGATAATACTCAAGCAAGCAGTTATTGCATTAACAAACAAATAGTTGAACTTTCAATAGAAAATAAATATTTTTAACAAATAAGATGAATTTTTAATTAAACAGTTGAATTTTTATTTCAAATACGAATTTGTTGGAAAACAGTTCAATAATTTTCAACAGACATGTTCAAGAAAAATAAATTTTCAACCAAAAAAGATGACATTTATACCATGAAAGAAAAAGGAATTTTCAATTCAAAATGATAAATTTACCATCCAAAAAGGCAAAAAAATTTTAAAAGAAATAAGTAAATTTTTGACCAAATAGTCGAATTTCAAAACAAAAACAATGAACTTTTAACAAAAGATAGTCAAACTTTATTATCGGGTTCTATTAATACAGTTCACATTCAAGCAAAACATGAGAAAAAGGGGAAGTTTCTTGAAAACAGGGGAAAAAAGAGGAATTCCATACAAAAGGGGGAATAGGGGAGAGAGTGTGAAGTCTGTAATTGAATTTAACATTATTTGATTTCAAACTTTTTTCACATAAAAACGCCCTACTGTCAAGGCTTGTAATTTGAAAAAATTAAAGGTTTGAATACGGATTTACGCAATGAGAAACGGATCAATTTCAAACGCTAATCATTAATAATTTTCTAAGTACAAAGCTTCAATTATAAATTATTCTATTTTTATTGTTTTGAATTAAAACCATACCATTTTTTCTAGTTAAGTATTTCAATTTCAAATTCAAATTCAAATTCCATTAGTCGATTAGTCGCTTTTTTCAAAAAGACGCCAAAAATCGATAAAAGTCCACAAAGTCGCAAGATCCGTGCCCTGAAAATCCAAAAACTCAAATAAACTATTGCTATATATTTCTTTCCGGCTTTCCGTGAACGTCATCAATATGAAATTACAGACATATTCAGCAGTATTGGAAGCGGAGATTGAGTTGCCGTCGCATTTGAAAACCGATCGACTTTCTGTAAGACTGTTGGGGGAAGCTTGCGTACCGGAAGTAATCCTCATCGAGCCTTCGGCAAGGACGAAGCGAGATCGCATTATCCTGAGTTTTAATCGCATATTGGTGGGTGAAACTGGCGTCAGAAAATTAGCTTTTCAGAATATCGGATTTCTTGAAGCAAAAGTTATTGTAGAAGTATGCAACGATCCAAATTTCCTCTTTTCTTTGGAACCTTTCAATGACTCTACAAGATTGGCTCACATGTTTGATTCTGCTGGTGAAGGTAATGATCAAATTAAAATAAAAGAATCCATTTTTTATATTATTAGCAGCGATGGGTAAGTTACTTTTCAAAAAGAACTTTTCAAAAATATTAAGGTATTTCTGGCGACTCAAGGCGCAAACGCGACATTTGGTTGTTCGACCCTCGCTTGTAGACTTTGTCTCGGGGTGCGCGAACCAATCTCGTGAAGCCCCCTCCAAGCAACGTCGACAAAACGAACCGCGCGAGCCAATCCGCGTGACTCTACAAATGCACCTACGAAAAAAGTATCCACACTTAAAGTAGTCCGGCTATTAGGTCGATCAGATGGAAAATCATCAAAATTAGTTGTTTTTTTACGGAGAAATATGTCCTCCTCCATATAATGCCTTTTTTAGGGGACCTTTCCAGTTTAAAATTTGAATTATCGCTGTTTGAAGACGTGTCAAAAAACATGGGATCTTATGGAGAGTCCTTTCGCGGGCTCCAAAAATGGTTAATTTTGGCTTTAATACACGTTGAATATTATCAGGAAAACTGTTTTGGAGACAAAAAATATAATGTGAAATTTGAATTACTGCTTATTTGTACTTGCTTCCAGGGTATTTGAGCTTAATTTCAGCAAAACATACCGAGGTAAAATATGATCATAACGGTGTGACATTGACTAATGTTGGCAGGACAGCTTCTGCTAGAATTGGGAAGCGCGCGAAATTTAAAATAATGATTTTGTTGCCGTTTTATTGCATGTTATGTTTACTTTCTCGACTTTCTCGAAATATACCCGAATTCTACCGAATTTCCGAATTCTGCCCGAATTCCCGGATGCCAACTGCTGAGCGTGAAAAATGACGTTGACTCGAATTGAGTCAGATCAACATTGAAATTTACATTCTATTATTATTCACAAAATGTTTCATTTGTATTGAACAGCATACAAATTTAATACCTAATTTATTAATTGATAAGCTGGTCAAATTTTGTATTTAATTCTAAATTACAGAGAAAAATAATGGACATAGCTTTGACTAGCTTTTCCAGTAGCCGGACTACTTTAACTCCCGATTCTTTGCCGGCCTCGGGTCTGGTCGGCAAAGAATCAGACACGGTTTTTCATGTCAACACTCAGGACCGCATTATGTAGTCTTTGACCTTGGAACAGTATGGCACAGCAGCGCCCAGAGTCGCGACATGAACAACTATATAGGCGTATATAGGCAGTCGAGGGCGGCTCAGGGAGGAGAAAGAAGCAGTCAAGCGTGAAGCCAACCATTCATTGGACGGCATTGAATTGGGAGTTCAGTATAGTTATCGTTATTGCTGTCGTTTCAAGATGTGATTTTTTCATAGTTACTTTTACAAAAAAAAGTAATTATCCTTTCTTTTTTAGTTACTTGGGTATCTAGAAATATATATAACATATATCAGTGATGTAAAGTAACAGGTTTCTTTTAACTAGTTACTTTTTTTGGTAGCGAAAGTGATAACGAAGTTACTTCTGTATATAAGTAACGAATTGGTATTATAAGTAAATAAAACCACCAATTAAGTAAAATTTGAGTGAACTTAGAGAAATTGAAGGAAAATGAGAAAAATTCGATGGGATTCAGGAAAATTTGAAGTAGATTAAAAAAATTCAGATGAATTGAAGAGAAGTCATAAATAATTTATAAATTAATTGCATTACGGTTAAATGATTGGGAATTCAGGTTTAATTCCAAAGGAACTGAAATTAATTAAAAGAAATTTTAAAAAACCCAAAATAGTTTATTGATTTCAGTAAAATTAGAGTGAATTTATACATATTCAAGGGATGCCGATGGCTAGACATCGGCTTGTGAGTAGCTCTCCGTATTTTGCCTAATTGGTTCATAAAACTTGCTCTGATTGACTGAAGCGGCCGTAGTCGCGTGATATTAGTGCCTCCAATTGGTTAAGTAAACTTTTTCGGTTGATAACGTATGGTTAATTACAGTGGCGTAGCCAGGATTTCATAAAGGGAGGAGTTTGACAGGCTGAACAGAATGTACGTTACTACTTAAGGGAAAAATTAGGATAATTCAAGACATAAAAAATTTATAAATGTCATATTTATCATCCTCAGGGGAATATTGTTTTAAAATGATGAAAATTCTACAATATTACGCACATACATTGAACTTTCCTAACATATTCTCAATTATCCATTAATTCAGACCGCATATTAGAGCTATTTGGTTCTATATAGGGGGCCAGTCATATTCCATTTCGTTTTGGCTTCATTCTTTGTATCATTACTCTCTGAATCTGAATCAGCGATAAGTATAACGCTAATTCAAATCAGCGTATATACGCTGCTGAAGCAGCGAAATGTAGCTGATCAGTGAAATTTCACTAATTAGCAGCTGAATTTCGCTGATTTGCCAGCGTATATACGCTGATTTGAATTAGCGGTATACTTATCGCTGATTCAAATTTAGAGAGTAAGCTTTCGTTTTCAAGAAAACCCGAATGCCACACTGACAGATTACCTGTTGCCACGGAGTAGTATAAGGAGATCCAACTCTATGGATCATTTCGGAAAATTGTACCCCTATTTTTCCGTGCCCATATCCTATACCACTACAGATAAGGTATTCTAGCGCCTCTTGCGAAAACCCGTTATAACATAGGTTTTGCAATTGGTTTTCAATAGTTTCAAATTTTCCCATGAGAGGCGCTACAATGCTTAATCTGGTATTCTATGGGTATACGATAGGAAGTGGGCACGGGAAAATGGGGGGTATCCTTATATCAGAGCTGGATCTCCTTATACTACTTTGTGCTCGTTCCACAAATAGCCACTGAACGTCGCACAATGTATTCTCTGACCGTACTGTACACATGCACACACACACACCTATATATCTGCAAAACTCTATCTCGTAGGGTTACACATGTCTTCACATCGAATTCAAAGTAAAAACCCCCTCCTTAGCTACATTACTGATTAATTACATTAGTTCTTTATTTTCTAAGGATGCTCACGAACCAGTATGACGTAGTGTAGCTCAGACCTGCCCAGATAGGAGAAATCAACTCAATCACCACATGTTCGAGTTCCACCACCACTTCCCTCTTCTCAGGTCCAGATGCTTGGGGTGGTCGCACTCGTGAAGTTGAATGCGTAGAGATCGGTGGTTGTTGGAAAATCCCATCTGGCAAATCAGTCAGTTTCTTCTATGTGGGCAGGCCTGCTGTAGCTTATACATGGGTCAGTGAATTCAAATGTCAATGTGTCTATGAATTTCTATCAGTTTAGATTTTGACTATTTTAAACTAACAACATGCCGGACAGAATGTGCAAACAGTGCAATTCAAAAATAATAGAGAATGCTTCCTCATGTGCTTGTGGAGTCTTTGATCACCCGATCTGTACAAAGGTAGCTACTATTCTAGTACCGGGAATAGACAATGCTTCGGATTTAAGCCAAAAAGGTCCCCCTCACCTAGTCCAACCCCTGCTACTATATCTGAGGATCTAGTAAAGATCTAGCGTGACAATATCTACAGTCAAAAAAAGGATTCCAAGGAATTTATATCGTCTCAAATCAATGTATTTTTATCGAAGCTCGATTATTATTCTGAAAAATTAAACTATGCCTTAAAAAAATTGATTATCCAGAGTTAATGTTACAGGAGATTCAAGAGGCTGGTAACCTGCATTATTCTCTGAACCAGGACTTAGAGAACTCAATCGCCTCTCATTGCATATCTCTCGTCATTTTTTAATTCGCATGATCGCAATTCAATTATAAAGGTAACAAGAATTGGTAAATATCAACATACCTCTTATCCGCCTAGAACAATCATCATCTCGTTTCACAAACATACGATTGTGACTATGATTCTTCAGATATACTGGAAAAGTGTGTGCTCTCGTCCACAGAAACTAAACTCTGAGAGCAAAATTATATTAGCTAAGGACCGCACTCCCCTACAAAGGGTGCAATACAAAGAGTTGCGAAGAACTCTTCAGGAACGCCGGAGCAGAGAAGAATAAGATATTAGGCACCAAGCCAATTCAAGAAGGAATTCAAAATTATAACGAAGAAGAAAATAACTGATCACACATCTTAGAATGCAAATTTGATCAGAACTTTAGAAAAGTAGACAATACATTTAATTATTCACATTTCATAGACCTTGATTTGTTCAACGATCTATCTATTCATTATGAGAACGTTCGCGATCTAATAGGAAAATGAGCGATTTGAGTATCTCACCCGATTTAACTGATTTTGATTATATGGTTTCATTGAAATTTGGCTGAAAAGCAATGTCAATAGCTCTAGACATTTTCACCTAGATCTACTCAATGTTTATCTCGATGACAGATTACACCTTTATCTCTGGAAATATTAATGTTTCCTCTATTGTTAGCGCGGTACCTAAAATGAATACAACTGCCGCTAAGATCATTGCTGATCAAAACTCATTTATTCTTATCGCCACTTATATCTCCCCTGAGATTTCTGCCAAGGGATTGGAGTACTTCTTCAAGACTTTTACAACTTTGTCTCCAATATGGGATTATAAAATATTGATACTTAGCGATTTTAATATACCAAAATTAATTCACTTTATTGTAGATCGCATTGCATATACAAAATCACTCACCTTACAAAATTTTATGGATATCCACCAATTACAACAGTATAATGATATAAATAATATAAATAAGCGATATCTGGATTTAGTTATCTCAGCGTTCCTATGCAAGGTTACTGCTAATGTTTTACTTATTTTCCCTGCCGAAAAACACCACTCACCCCTTACAATTAGATTCGAAGCTTCGTTGCCTTCTTCGTCAGCTGATAATAGATTCCGTATCAATCCCTCAACGCCAAGATATAAATTTAAAACTTGTGATTATGGGAACCTTATGTTAGACTGAGTTCTAATGATTGGTCATTCTTATATATCTCCGATAATGTGAATACGTTTTGTGATGAATTCTATAAAAAATTATATGACATTCTGGACGATATAATAGACAAGAATTCGATAAAGCCCAGTAAGATAGCATACCCTAAATCTTACACTATTAAGAAAGTTATCAGCACTATTACTTGTGAGAACAAAGACAGAGTTCAGTTGAAGTCAACAGGTAGCATAATTTATTCAGAAAGATTTATACAACTAAGAAAATAATGAAAAAGGAGTACTGAGGAGGCATATAAAATTTACTTGACAGATGTTCAAAAAGATATTAACAAGTCTCCCTCGACTCTGTGGTATCATGTTAATAATATTAATAAAGTTTCAAGGATATACCTGGTATCCTGTTCTTTGAAGGTAATGAAATTAAGAATCCGCAAGATATTGTCGACTTCTTCGCTTCTCTGTTCTCCAGTGTATATAAACTTTCCTCAACTATACCTGACAGAATATCTAGGAACTCACATACGTCATCACGTGATTCTCTCTGCATTTCAAGTGAACAAGGAACAGTTAGGGGTCGTGCATAAATTACATAACACTTTTTGAGGGCCGGGTGTCTAGCTTAGTGTTAAATAATGGTGAAAAACTACAGGGAAAAGTCGTGAAAAGCGTTACAGGGAGGGGGGGGGGGGGGTGTCGAATTGTCGGAAAATTGCGTTACGTAATTTATGCACGACACCTTATGTTGAAGTCTATGCCAAACAAGTTTACTTACGGGCATGATGGAATCTTGAGTCTTCTACTAAAAGAATGTGCTAAAGAACTTACGCAACCGCACAGAAAAAACTTACGGTAAATACTGTTGCAGGTAACTTCGAATTTTTACCTGTTCGTATCGGTAAAACACAAATATTAGCCTCGATGGGCAGAAACTGTCTTTCGTTCTCATAAAAGTTGTTACCACCGTCTTGAAAATTGAAAGCCACAAGCTTTGATCGCTGAAGTGAAGTTAACTGATGATTGGTGTAACAGGCAAATCGGATAAGTGCGGCTTCATAAAGGCTGACTTGCCGAATCGTTAGAGCTGTCAAAAGTTCCTTACAAGCGTGAGTAAAAGCAGAAAAATACCGAGACGTCAAGGAAAGCTTACCCAAAGTGGGTAATTTTTGTTGTAGGTAATCTCTACTCAAGAATCAGGGTAAAGATTAATCTTAGTTTTTTCTGTGCACTCGGTGCTATCTATAATGTTTCCCTTTAATCTGGGGTATTTCCTTCTACCTCAAAACTATCGAAAGTGTGCCCCGTGTTAAAGAATGGAGATAAATCTTTTGTTGGTAATTATCGATCAATCCATTTGTTAAGAAATTTTTCAAAAGTCTTCGAAAAGATATAAGTGAATTAATTTGGTCTTAAGTAACTCCCACCTTATTATCAACTCAACATGCCTTTGTTCCAAAAAGATTGACCATTTCTAATTCAACAACATTCCTTCAGACTATTGAAACTCTCTCGATAGACCACAGTCAGGTAGACGCAGTCTATACGGATAAATCTAAGGCCTTGGATTGTGTCGACATTGGCAGAATATTAAGTAAACTCCACGACCTAGGCGGACTGGAAAAGCTATTGAATTTATTGCACTCTTACTTATCTAATCGTCCAATGGTAGTTCAGTACAACTGTTACACGTCCTTCTCTTTACACCTACCTTTGGAGTTCCCCAAGGATCTAACCTTGGCCCTTTACTCTTTGGTATAGTAATGAATGATGCTGATGCTGTGATCAAACATTTTTGCTTATTTTACGAGGATGATGCTAAATTATACAAACCATTAGACGGTTTTCTGGGTTGTGCTGAAGAACAAGTGGATATTAATAATTTTATTGATTGGTGTATGCGAGCAATAATATAGATATTAACCCTCGGAAATATAATGTGATGTCAATTTTAAGTAAAACTGAATTAACTGAATTCGAGTACAAAATAACCAATCTGGTCATAAATAGAGCGAAAACAGTGCATGATCTTGGCATACATATTAACACAAGATTGAAAGTAATCATTCAGATAGACAATATGGTCCGCGAAGCAAATCGTTCACTAGGATTTTTATTTAGAATTTCTTGCAACTTTGAAAACGAATCTTCACTGAGAACGTTTACTCTGCTCTCGTTAGGTCTAAATTAGAGTACAGGTTTGATGTCTGGAATCCGAAAGTGACATATTTCTCTGAATCATTCGAGAAGTGCCAGAAACGTTTCCTTAAGTTTTTTAGTCTTAAGTCTAAGGATGAATTTATACCCCCTGGATATGATTATAAACAACTCTGTCACAAGTTCAACGAATGGTCTCTAGAAAGTAGAAGGCAGGTCCGAATGATTATATTTCTGTTTAAAATTATAAGAGGATACAGGGATGCCTTCCCGCCCCCACGAGGCGTTGAAAAAGGGGTAGGGGTGTGACCTTTCCTTATTTATGAGCCCAGTCACAGGGGTGCTTTCCCGTACCCCACTAGACATTGGAAAGGGATAGGGGTCAGACCTGTATTATTCGTTTATTCAATTTAACATAAAAAATCGATATTTCGAAAACTATTCGAGATATCGATTTAACAATTTTAGATCCGCTTTTCTCGCAAAAAAAATCCCATCAAAATCGATATTTAGAAATTATATTAATCAAAAATAAAAGTCAATAATTTTAACATAAAAAATCGATATGTCGAAAAATATTCGAGATATCAATTTAACAATTATAGATCGGTGTTTCTCGCAAAAAATCTCATCAAGATCGATATTAAGAAATTATGTTAGTCAAAAACAAAAGTCAATAATTTTAACATAAAGAAATCGATATCTCGAGAACTATTCGAGATATCGATTAAAAAATTTTAGATTCGTGTTTCTCGCCAAAAATCCTATATAGGAATCCACATAAAAACTTTGTCGCCACGGATATCGTAATCTCCCCCGGTCTGTAAATTGATTTGTCTCCGAAATATGTAATTACGTCGAACAGTCCTTCACTTAATTTGTATCAGATTTAGAATAGGAACGCGTCGATGTAGAGCCTACTAGGCATCACACATATTTACACATTCTCTTTATCGTTTACATCAAGATATTTATTTATAATATAATTGGTCCTCGGACTGTAGATTTATTAAAAATTCAATGAAATGAAATTCAAGAGAATTCGATGTAATTAATACGAAATCAGGGTAATTCAGATAAATGGGAGTGAATAGAATTAGTGAATAAGAATCTGATAAAATCCATAATAATTCCAGGTAAACTTGAAAGTCTTGAAGGTGAATTGAAAAATTGATAATCCAAAATAGCTTCATTGAATTCAGTGAATTTTAAGGGAATTTAACGAATTCATTGTAAATTCAGGGCTGCGACAGTCACTTAAGTCACTTTTAGTAACTTTATTTCTTAAATCACTTTCAGACACTTTTTTCAATAAATTGAAATAGAAAATCCAAGTCTTTCTGAATTTTATTGAATGTTTTGGAATTTCTTCGAAATATCTTGCATTCACCCTGAATTCTCGGATATCCTGTGAATTCAACGGATTCTTTTTTAATTATTATTTTTCAATCCACCCTGGAGACTTTTATATTCTCCTTGGATTCTTATGGATTTTGTCAGATTATCATTCAATAATTCTACTCACTCACATTTATCTGAATTCAATTCATTTTTTTATTCTAAAAATTTTGTTGTATTCACTTGAATCATTTTTATTTCACATTTATTTCTAATGAGTTTTATCGAATTTCCTTAAATTTCCTTAAATTCACTATAATTTTACAAAAATCAATGGAATAATTTGGATTTGAAAAAAAAAATTAATTTACTCAAATTTTTTTGGATTCAATCCAATTGATTTTTTTAGTTTTTGCTTGATTCGCCCGGAATTAAACAGAGAAATAATTTTAAAATTTGTATTTGAATTCATCTTTCCATTAATTTATTCTTCAAATTCTTTTGAATTTCCTCCAAATTTGTTTTCAATTTACTCGAGATTTCATGAACATGGAATTCTTCTCAAATCCCTCAAATTTCTATATTTCTATTTCACTCTAATTTTATTTAATGTTTTAATTTTTTATTGTTGTATGTTTTGAATTCAGTTCTATTCACTCTCATTTATCTGAAGTCACCGGATATTTTCAGATTTCAAAATTCTTGTTCCATTCATTGATTTTATTTTCAATTTATTCTGAATTCTTTTTGGAAATTTGAATTCTTTGAAATTCTCCTTATTTTTTTAACTTTCAGTACATTTTTATGTAAAAAAATGTTGTTTTGATTGACTCTGAAGTCTTTTAAACTCATCCTGAATTCTTAGGAATTTTATCATATTCTTTCAATTCCCTTGAATGCATCTGACTTCTCTCAAATTTTACTGAGAATAGTAGAATCTTCTAAATTTTTTGTATTGTTTTTCCTATTTGTCCCGAAATCGTAAAAATTCAGCTAGACTTCTTATAAATTTCATCGAATTCTTTTGAATTCAAAAGAACATAAGTCACACTGTTAATGCCCATTAGTGAATTTAGGTAAAATTTAGTCATTTTTTGAGTTAGAAATGAGCCACTTATAGTAATTTTTTAGTTTGGATAGGTCACTTTTTCAATTTTCTCAAGAAAATTAGGTCGTGGCAGCCATGTTTATTCTTTTATTTTTATTTTTAACAGCAATAATTTTTCGAAGCTTGTTCGTTCAATCTACTTCTTCCCAAGTTCAATATTATTTTTATAGTTGTTATTACTACTGAAAAAATGTTAATAGTCACCAGTTCGATACTTATTTACAACAGTAATTTCGTCAGCACTATCGTTACTAACAAAAAAGTAACAAGTTAGAGTCACTAGTTTAAAAAAACTAATTACTTTCCATACCTGATTGTTACACTCCACGTACACTATAAAAAATGTTGGAAATAATTTTTCCTGATACATAGTAGGAAACATTTTCGAAATCGACACATAAAAAATTTTTCCGAACAAAATTGGAAATTTTACCGCAAATATTGGCCAATTTTACGAATTGATTGATTAAATTACGAAAAGGTAGGCAATACATCATAATGCTTAGGCTTGTACAAGTTTCCAAAAATGTAGGAAATTTTTCCAATGTGAATCAGGAAATTTTCCCCAAAAAAAATCAGAAGTACTTTACAACTTTTCGGCATTTTTTCTACTTCGAGTACGAAATGGATTTTTTCGATGAAATTTGATGACATTTCGGAAGTTTTATCTCGATTATTCCCCAAATTAGTAAATTTCCGAAATTTAAAAATCCGAATATACAATAAACTAAAATATTATTCTGACAGATACAAAATATTAAGATTTTTTCGGAAATTTACTAATTTCGGCATCTTCAAAATTCTGGTTTAAAAATTTCGGTAATTATTTATCTTCAGGATTTTAATAATTTTGGTAATTAGTTTTCTAGTTTCGTTAATTTTTACTTTCGGAATATTTTAATTTCGTTAAAAAATATTTTCCATAGTTTTATTTATTTCCGATGATTTGAAATATCGGAAAATATCCTTTTTCTAAAATTATTTATTTCGGTAATTATATATATCCAATATTTTTCAACTTGGCAGATTTTGCTTTTTCGGCAAAATTATATTTTCCCATCCGTGAATGATATATTTTGTGATATCGAAGGCTTCCAATTTTTCATATCGTACAATTCAAAAAACTTAAAATTTAAAATCATTCAATTTGCAACGCTTATTTTATTCTAACTGGTCAAATTCTAAATCGACAAATTCATTCATTTTTCAATAATAAATGCTCAATATACTGAAATTAGTTAGGGTGAGGAGGGTCAGCCCCGTCCGGTGGGGCAAAGGTATTTTGCTTATAACATCGCTATTATTCAACAATTTTGATTCTAATTCGCATTGAATAAATTGATATTATTATAAAGATAGTGCTACTTATTAAAATCTTGAAAATTGACGTTTTAAAAGAAAAATTATGAAGGAAACAATTCTTATTAACTTTATCACAAAACACATATTATTAACTTTAAAAAAAATCATTGAACTGTTGACTGGTCAGCGTTACCCTCCTTACCCGACATGTGTGTAAGCTTAAGTATCAGACTTGGGTAATTATGACACTCAACTTTCAATGTGCAAAATTGTACATTTTTTAAATTTGTGAATCATGAAATTTTGAAATCTTCGACTCTGTAAATATTGACTTTCGGAAGCTATTAATAATGTGACATGAAATTTAAAATGTCTCTTGATCGAGTGTAATTACATTTGAATGAAAATTTCGGGTTAAATATATTCTACTTCATGCGTATAACGTTAAAAATATGTGGAAGGATTTCCTTCAATAACTTTGGAAAAATCTTCAGAATTTTAAATAATTTCGAACTTAATGTTCAAAATTGCATACCCATATTTTGAAAAACTTTGTTGCTAATTCGGAGAATTGCAGTGATAGGAAAAAAAGGACCATTTCCCTGGCCCCACCACCCACGCAAATTCCACTTTTTCTGGGCCCAATACTTAGTGCAGAATTTGTTCAAATTTGTTCAAGCAAAATTAGAATTTGTGCAACACTGAAAGTACCAGATAACTCAAAAAAACACTGACCGGGCCAGCGAAACGTTTCGCTGGCCCCGACATTACCCAAAATTAACTTTATATGAGCGTATTATTTTCGTCTTAATTTTTTCAAATTTGTGCAACGAAAACCCATCCCAAAAAACTACCCCTTATGCGGCCAACACTATGGCGGGGCCAGCAAAATATTCCACCAGTCGCGACACGTTTCGCTGGCCCCGACATTATCCAAAATTAACTTTATATGAGCGTATTATTTTCGTCT
>CAKNXH010001859.1:0-24179 GCA_932178445.1 Andricus quercusramuli | reverse complement strand
TATATATATATATTTGTAATTTCGATCCTGAAGATCAATTATTTGAAAGAAATTATTCATTAATTTATCAATTATTATTAATAATTGAAGAAAAAATCGTTGTGAAGAGATTTTGTTAGATTTGTCTAAATGCAGCTAAGCGGAAGCCTCTTCTACCAGGACAAGTGTTCAATTTATTGTTAAGGTTCCTTCAACATCCTCTGATCATTCAATCAAGGAAACAAACAATTCCAAAAAAAAACAAAAACTACCGGAGATTTTTTGAATAAACTATTACGGTGGAGAATCATTCAAAAATAAGTGTGAAAAGCGTTCTCTACCATAAGAGTGCGTGCATTTATTTATGGTTTGTTTTAACATCCCTTAAAGATTCGACCAAGGAAATGAATATTCCCTGAAAATAAAGATCACTACAGATTTCTTCATTAGGCCATTGAGGTCCGGAATCACTTCAAAGTAAATGTGCAGAAGGTCCCTTAGCAGAAAAAGGGATTAAATCCTTTTGCAAGTATTGTTATAACATCCCTTGAAGATTCAAGAAAGGAAATCGATATTTCCTAATAACCAAGTTACCGGATTGCTCACGCTATCAAAAAGTCTTTGTCAGATTTGTCTAGTTCACACAGGTTTTGTTGTACGTCCAAAGAAAAACTTTTTACTTGAAACCCACACAAATTAGTTTTTTTTTTACTTGCAGGACCTTTTGAGCGATGTATTTTCGACTGCTATTTGATAACTCATGAAAATAACACCCGAAAAGTATTTAAAGGCATTCGGTTGATTGAGTAGTTTTCTGATAATATCCTAAAGTGACTTTGTGTGCTTATATGTCAATTAGAAAATCTCTTAAGATGTAAGCTGTTTAACATCAGCAGTTTATGTGTTTCGCCTGTTGAAAATTGAAAATAAAACTCGCTAAACAAATTTAAAAGCATAACCTAATAGGACTATATTTCTAATTATATATCCAAATGTGATTTTGTATGTTAACATTTCAATCTGAAAATCAGCTAGTTTGTTAGCTATTTATTAGCTCATGTAATCTGGGTTTTTGGAAATATCATCATCCTTATCTGAATATTTAGAAGATGTTGAAACAACGCTTAAAATAAATTTTACGACTTTCCCTGCTAGGATATGTTTTGCACATTCATTGTTAATTAAGTGATTTTCGACCCCAATAGTATGATAGAAAATCTCTCGTGATTTCGGTTGTTAGGAAATGTCGGTTTTCTTAATTCTATAATTAAAGGATTTCAACACAATCCCCGAAGGGGCAGAATACGTCAAGTATACCCACCCAAATTAATTTTCTTTTTTTTTTTGAGCGGGTTGAAACTTGGCTGAATTATAGTACTAGTGGACCTATATTCATTCACCAAGCCACAAGTCCATTTATCAACCGGTTGTCATTAAACAGGAGGCTGGAGTTTCCACTTCTTCACACGTTTTTTCACATTCACGTTAGTGTAACTTCTTTTAGGATAACCCAATTTTATTGTACTCTTTTCATATACTTTCATATAATATAAGACTATCATAACGATACATAAATATATATTTCTTCATTTTTTTGAAAATCAAAATTGAAATTGATTTTTTGAAAAAAAAACATGTATGAAAAAATTCCATTAAAAAAAATAGCATGTTTTAAACTCTTTCAAAACATGGAGAATAAAAAGTGGGCCGGAAATTTTTTCGTGGTCAAATTGAGACTTCAACGTTCGAAGGTGCGCAAAAGTCTAAATTTTACCTTGAAAAAATTTTCTGTCCACTCTGTATTGTATATGATTTCAAAGAGTTTAAAAAATCTTTTTTTTGAGATAGAAAAATATATTTTCAAAGTATGGTTCTTTCAAAAAATCAATTGGGGGCAGAATACGTTAGTGTTCCCATCTGAATTTTTCACCTTTTCACGCGTTTCTTCACGTTCACGTTAGCGTAACTCCTTTTAGGATGATCCGATTGGACTTTTATCATAGTGTTTTGGAAAGCTCTTGCCATACACTTCAATACTATAATACCTATAAATATACTTTTTGTATATTTTTTTCGAAATTGAAATCATATACAATTGAAAGTGGGCAGGAAATGTTCTCACGGTCAAATTTAGACTTTTACGCACCTTCGAGCGTAAAAGTCTCAATTCAACAAAGAAAAAGTTTCCGGCTTACTTGGTATTCTCCATGATTTTAAAGAGTTAGAAAATATATATTTTTTTTTTAATAGAAAAAAAATTTTAATATTTTTGTTCAAAAAATCAATTTTAATTTTGATTTTCAAAAATATATCAAAAATAATTAGAAAATATATATGTTTATCGTTATTATAGTCTCCACGTACATAAAATGAGCTTTCCAAAACACTATAATAAAAGTGAAATCACGGCATCCTAAAAGTAGTATTACTACCGTAAAGGTGAAGAAACGCGTGAAAAAGTAAAAAATTCAGGCCCCTGTATATTAACAACCGGTTGATAAATGGACTTATGTTTTCGTGAATAATTATAGGTCCACCAGGACTATAAATCAGCCAAGTTTCAACCAAAAAAAAAAATTAATAATTTTAGGTGGGTACAATTGACATATTCTGCCCCATATGTTAGTTTCAAAGACCGAAAACGGCCAAAGACCGAAAAAAACAGCCAAAGACCGAAATACACGACCAGAACGCGTTTTGGTCGTTTTCAAAATAACCAGAACACGTTCTGTCCTTTTTCAAAACAAACAAAACCCGCTCTGATTGGTAGTTTTTAAAAGGGCTGACTTGAAACTGTCGTTTAGAGTAATCGAACTGTATACGACGCACAGTGGGAAAAAATACTTTTTTGGGACAAAAATCCGCCGACTTCTCGAATCTGAACGGATCAAAGTATTTTAATTTTATATTCACCAGAGCTTCGATAGAGGAACAATCTCGGGGGTTGCCTGAAAACAGCCTTGTTCATATAGCGCGTGCAGCGAAACGTAAACAGGCAAGGCCGCCTGAACCGTTTCCATGATATTGCGCAGTCTACTTGGCTGAGTAGTAGTGAATGCGTCCCTTCATAGGCGGAGTCGCAACCGTCTCTCACCCTGCCCCCTGAGAAACTGCGGGGACCAGCAATTCTAGGAATTCATATAACTTGTGCGATCGCACGTTCAACTAGCGAAACTTTGGTGTACTTTGAAAGGATGGTACTTCGATGGAGTATTGCACGCGTTGAAAAAGTTGTATTGATTTGTTACTTAACATTAAAAATGCGATTGTTTCTATTTGTAGTATCTACTTACGGCTATTTATTGATATTTCCCCAAACGAATCTTTATATTCGAACACATATACAAAATAGAAGAGTAGCAATTACTTGAATAAAGAGCCTCGGTGGCTCAGACGATAGCGCGTCGGACTTCCATGCAAGGAGATCCGGGGTTCGATCCCTGAGCCGGGTACCAATGGAAATTTTTCTATGTACTTCTACCGGGGCTACGGTGGTTCGAAACCCACCTTAAACTGTAGGTCCCCTCAGAAAAAGCTCGTATCGTACCAAGGTGGGGCCTCAAGTCGAGGGGAAATAGTCTTGGAGGTCGAAGCCGATTCTGTGAAGACTCGAAAATGAGTCAGCATTCATCTGACTATGTGCAGGTAGGCGGAGCCAAGCAAGTAATTGCAGGCAGCGCTCGCAGTGGCGAAACTCGAAAGTACTTGGACGCAGCGAGATCCGGCTTTAACGTTGCTTAATATACGCGAGTGCCACGATTTGTTGCAAGAAATATTAATTATTACTGAAAATGGCCCCTCCCCCAAAAAGTGGATCTCTGTGTTGCGTGGTCGGGTGTGTCAAGAATCGTTTGAACTCGCCGGAAACTCATTTTTATAGTTTTCCAAAGAGAGAACACCTCAAAGACCAGAGGTTAAGGTGGATTGCAGCTGTCAAAATCTCTTTTGGTAACAATTTATTTATTCATTTATTCTTTTTTTAAATTCATCTCTTTCTTCGATGAAGTTGACAGTCTTTGATTTAAGGTTATAAACTTCTTGCATCTTTTTGGATTGAAAATTCATCTCTTCTGTTAACAGTTTATTTTTTTGGTTTAAAAATTCATCTCTTTCTTCGATGAAATTGACAGTTTTTGATTCAAGGTTATAAACTTCTTGCATCTTTTTGGATTGAAAATTCATCTCTTCTGTTAACAGTTTATTTTTGTGGTTTAAAAATTCATCTCTTTCTTCGATGAAATTGAGAGTTGTTGAATTAAGGTTATAAGCTTCTTACATCTTTTTGGATTGAAAATTCATCTCTTCTGTTAATAGTTTATTTTTTTGGTTCAAAAATTCATCTCTTTTTTCGATGAAATTGACAGTTTTTGATTCAAGGTTATAAACTTCTTGCATCTTTTTGGTTTGAAAATTCATCTCTTCTGTTAACAGTTTATTTTTCTGGTTCAAAAATTCAACTCTTTCTTCGATGAAATTGACAGTTGTTGAATTGAGGTTATAAGCTTCTTACATCTTTTTGGATTGAAAATTCATCTCTTCTGTTAACAGTTCGTTTTTTTGGTTCAAAAATTCATCTCTTTCTTCAATGAAATTGACAGTTTTTGATTCAAGGTTATAAACTTCTTGCATCTTTTTGGATTGAAAACTCATCTCTTCTGTTAACAGTTTATCTTTTTGGTTTTTGGGTTGGAAAATATTAATTAATATATTTTTTTGTATAAAAGTCATCTTTTTTGGCGGAAAATTATACTTCTTAGTTGAAAAATTATATTTTTGATTAAGGATTTATTCCTTTGGTTGAAATTTAAACTATTATTAAATTAACATCATCTTTCCAGATTCAAAAGAAGCGTAGAAAAGGGAAGTATAAAAACTTTTTAATAAAAATGTTAGTTCCAATCTTTCATTCAATCATACCTTTACAAAAAACGTTCTCATACTTTTAAAAATGAATGTTGAAAATCGGCACTTCGTGTTTTCGAAGCTAAAGGATCACCCTATTGTTTTCTATCAGAGAAATTTATTTTGGATTAGAATTGTATTTTTAAACAAGTAGTTTCTGGAACACACACACATACACTTACATAACACACCAGGACAGTGCTTCGAATCTGTGCATCTACCTGATGACCTCAGAGGGATCGCTCCGTACACCCCTAGCCTGCTAGGGAGGCTGCCGAATGGCAGAGTGGGTGAGGATCACTTTGCCTGATCAACAAAGGAGGACGTCGTTTACTGTGCGATAGGTATGCCTGGCACCTGAGAGGTATATCTCAGAACGTTGATAACAACGGAAACCCCCGAGATCCAAAAAACACTCGGTGAAGGATGGCCCGGTTCGGAGTACTGCCTTGAGAATAAACACGGGTGTGGCACAATAGGCTTTATAGCTTGAGCGCCAAGGGTCGGGACCTCACGTAGCCCTCCCCGCCTACATTACAAACTAACTAACTGACTAACTAATTACTTGAATAAAAACTGTCCATTTTTTTGATAATTTTCTTGCGAATTATTTATCCGCAGGTTCAAAATTAAAAACAAAATTCATAATTATACATTTTGACAAGAAGCCACTTTCATCTTGATCTTATAAATTCAAGTAATATTCTTGAGAATATGAACACTTAAAAAAATTCTAAAAAATAAGACTAAAGTCGGGGTCAAAAGTCGAGGCCCCTCACTTCTTTTGATTGCAACTCTCTCAAAAAAAATCTTTGAATTGTTCGATAAAAAGCATCTGAAAGCTCAACTTTCGAATTCAACGATATGGTTAATTTCAACCTAAAAATTGTTGTCAATAGTTAGAGGGTAAAACATCCCAAAAGAACAGGGTTTTTCAGTCTCCTTTTTCAAGCGTCGACTTTCACCTGTTTCCAGAAAGCGGTCGGCGTTAGGAAAAATCTAGAAAATTTTTTTTAAATTGTAATGATACTTCAAACGATTTCAAGGGAATTATTTGAATATTTTGAAATATCATCATATCCCTTTAAATATTTGAATACCCTGCAATTTCTGGAAATCATATGAAATTCCGTGTAATCTCTTGAAATCCCTTGATATTTTTAAAAACCCGATAAACCGTTAGGATTTTTCTTAAACTTTCCTAAATCTTCGACATATCCTGAAATCTCTTATAATTTTCTGAAATTCTCTGCAATTCCGTGAAATATCGGAAATCCCTCGAAACTCTTGAAATCTGATGTAATCTATTGTAATATTTTCATAACTTGTTAAATCTGTGTAATCGTCTGAAGACCCTACAAATCTTTTAAATATTTTAAATTCCATAAAATATCATGGAATTCTCTAAAATTCCTTAAAATTCAATTACATTTTTCAAAGTCCCAAGGAATTTTTTTTTATCATGGACCCTTCTACCTATAAAAAAAACATTATTTCATAACGTGATATTTATTTTTCAAATCTAATACCATTTAGGAAAATTCGAAAATTCACATTCGGAAGAAGGCTTATCAGACAGAAGTTTGGACAGTTGGATTGACAGTGAAAATTGTCCATTTGAAATAAAACCAGAAAATGGAATTATACCATCAGGCCAGTCACTCGAATTCAATCTTAAATTTTCACCATTAGACGTTTTCGATTACAAGGCCTGTCTCAAATGCGTGTAATTTATTACAATTTTGCATTAGATTTATAACTATTCATAGTTGAAGATTGTAGAGGCCGTTCAAAAAATACGTCATGATATTTTAAACAATTGTAGAAAATTGTAGAAACATTCTTTTCAGAGACTTTATTTTTGGCACGACAACTGCCTTAAGCGAAAAAAAAAACTAGAAAAAGGGGAAGTTTTTTGGAAATAGGGGAAAAAGATAAAGTAAATAGGGGAGAAAACGTAAAATGAAACAACTAATTTTACATTTTGAAAGTATTTAAAAAAAAGGTTGTTCACATTCATATTTTTCATGTGTGTTGTCACATTCTGCATCAAACGCTCCCCACCCACTGGAAGTGTGACGTAGTTTCTGAACGGCTCTATTTGAATTTTATTTATTTTATCAGTACCATACATTTATGTAAGACCCATATTCATTCTAGAATAGAAAATCAGAATCCAAAGCTGTCACCTTTGTGTATACCAATCAAAGCAAGAAGTTTGTTACCATACTGTCATTTTGACATACTTGAAAGTGATTATGTTATCAGCGGTAGACGAAATAAAAAATTACCAGGACCAATTGGTTTTGATATAGAGGATCCGAGCGTTTTCGAAAATATCAGAGTGATTGAATTTAATGTTATTGGTGTCGGCCAATGTCATACCAAGTAAGAATTTTTAAGAAAATTATTAAATATTAATTACTCAATTAATTAATTGAGTTAATAATAATTTAATTAAGTATTCAAGGTGATCACTGGACCGGGAAACCGGAAAATGACAGTCAATTTATTTTTTGACTGGGACTTTTACAAATGTTTCAAAGAGAAGTCTGTTCAATTGTTACTTTTTCAAATATGAAATCATTCAGTTTAAAAAGCGTAGTTTTCAAATCTTTTACTTGAACATTTCTCCATTTTAGGTCTCTATTTTTTATTCTTAAGCGTACATTTTCAGTTCGAAGAATTTTAAAATGCAGTTTTGAAGAAAAATTAACAATAATTTAATACATTTATCTTTTTCAATTCAAGAGTCTTTGAAGTTAAACAAATGTAAACGTCCGATTGAAATTTCATAAACTATTTTCAATTTTTAAATAATTTCAAATTATCGAATTTATCGTTAAAAACGCCTATTCTATTCCAAATCCTATTCAGGTATTTTTTTCAGTCTCAAATATTCCATTTTTAATCCATTCAATTTAAAATTTCAGAATATTAAGAAATATTCAACTGTTTATTTGAAATGCGCAATTATAAATGAAAATTGAGAACTAAACAATTTGAAACTAAATTCTTTGAAATAAAAAGCCTAGAAGCGATCAAATTGCTAAATTTAAACATTAAACGTTATAATTTTAATTGTTGCATTTAAAAAATTTTTAATTTGTGTGTGAAATTTGAATTTTCATGTATAAATAAGAATTCGAAAATTAATAGTTAATTGACTTACACTTTCATTGCGTGGAAGGCGGGTATATTTGGTATTTTTAACACATTTATTAAGTTTTGAATTCGGAAAATTTTGTTGTCAATTTTTTTCGAATGGTGAAAGGGCATTTTATATTTTTCAGATTTTTATCGAGCTAGAAAGAAGAAAATTTTGGTTTTCAACATTTTATGATTTGGCAGAAGAATAATTTTTTTATTTTTAATATTTTTATTAAGTTCGACGGGAGGAAATTCTGACTTTCAATGTTTTCTCAATTTCAAAGAGGCACTTTTTTTCCTTTTGAAGTGAAACTTCTTTTGGGTCGGCAGTTATCGCGTCTCCCTTTTGTGCGGCGATTCGCAATTTGCTCTAAACTCTAAATACTCCTCTTCGATATCCCCACTATTCCCACGCTGAGCAAAGCATGTATAATATGTATATGCTCTCTCTCTCTCTCTCTCTACACTCTCTTAGTATGAGATCTCCCCACTACTCCACCACTATGCATTCCACTTTTGCACTCATGTGCGTCCTCAATGCATTAGTATACTCTATATGACGCCAAGCTTAAGTAAAGTTTCACTTACGCCGTGTAGCCCCACTGCCACATACATATTTACCATTTTTACTTGAAATTTTTCTTGAATCAATTTTTTTCTTACTTGGAAAAAATAAATTTTTTTATTTTCAACGTTTTTATTGTATTGAATGAAAGAAAAATTTGGTCTTCAGATTTTAATAATTGGAAGAGAAAAAATTTTGTATTTTCAAGATTTCTTACAGAGTTGGAAGGGCCGAAATTTTGTTTATTTTTTTTCTGAAGTGAAAGAAACCATTTTCTTCTTTAAACATTTTTATTGGGGAAAAAATTTGCATTGTTTTCTTAATTCAAAGAAAGAAATTGTTCATTTTTAACATTTTCAATTGAGTCGGAAGACAGGAAATTTTTATTTCTAATTTTTTCTGAATTAAGAGATGGGAATTTTTTATTCTTAAGATTTTTCCTAGAGCTGGAAGAGACGAGATTTTGATTGAGAAGAGGAATTTAAAGAAAAATCTTTTTTCTGAATTGGAAGAGAATCCTTTCTTATTTTTAAAATGTTTATTGAGTTAGAAGGGAGAATATCTCAATTTTCCATTTTTTCCTGAATCGAAAAATGTATATTTCTTTGTTTTTAGGAGTTTTTTCGAGATGGAAGGGAGAAAATGTTAGTATTAATTATTTTATATTTTGATTTGATTAAAGTAAGGGGGAAGACTTTACATTTTCAATCATTTTTTCTGAATTCTCAGAGGGTGATTTTTCATTTTTAACGTTTTCATTATGTCAGAAAAGAGGAAATTTTGGTTTTGAATTTTGCTGAAATGGAAGAGGGACTTTTTTTAGAGTTTTATTAATGCAAATTGAAAGGGAGGATTATTTGGAATTTAGAACATTGAAAATGATAGCGTAGATTTATATTTATTAACCGGAATTCTTTGAACTGTTAAATTGATCAAAGATTGAATTGAAAATTTGCGAAGCTTCTCTCTAAATTTGAGTCAGTGAGCTTTTACTGATTTTCAGTGAAAATTCTTATAGTAAACAATTTGTAGATATTTGAATCAGTGAGATTGTATTGTGAATCTAAAATTTTTACAGATTTTATTCAGTCACCCATTTCTCACTAATTTAAATTTCATTGTTTAAAGTTTAAGCATCAAAAGTGTTCCGCTTTGAGTGCTTTGATTTGCAGTTCACTTTTCCTTATTTCAAATGAAAAATTTTCAGCTCTAGGAGTTTGAATTTTTAAATTTAATTACGTGAATAATTTTTGCGATCTACGAAAAAACCGGGAAATGAGCAGGAATTTTTTTCGAACTATAATTTAATTCGAATCCAATTTAAAATACCATGTGTCTCAATATTTCTCTGTGGTTTATCAGGGATTTTAACTTGGTTAACCCAACTATGGATGATTATAATTTTTCTTGGAGTGATCGAACAATGCACAAAATGGAGGATGTGCCTAATTTTCAGTGCAGAACCTTGGAAGGTATTGTTCAAAGAGGAAAACGATCAAATGTATCATTTACATTTCACGCTGAGGATGTGGGAACTTTTGAATCGTTTTGGTCATTTACAATAGACAAATATAAATTGGAAACTCTTTTCCTAATTGTTGCTCATGTCGTTGAACCAGAAGCTTACTGTCTCCCTGTACACTTGCAAATGAAAGCCACAGCTTTAGGTAAATAAAAGTTCAATATTTATTTTAAATAATTAATTGCATATGATTCTGAGTTTCAAAAAGTTAAAAAACAACTAAAAATGAAGAATGAAAACTCAAATGAATCTTCTTTCATATCTTTTTCTGTCCTATATACAAATTTGTTATGTAGGTTGGAAAGTCAGTGACAAAATAACAATCGTGAACAAAGAAGATTTTGAACTTTCTTTCAAAATTTTGCCAGAGTCTCTCTACTCGGAAGGGCGATTTCATAATTTGATCATTAGGCCAATGTCTGGCATCTTAATACCAAACTCCGAACAAACTTTAAAGTTAGTTTGAAATTATGTCTTCGTAATTAAACTTTAACTATTTGCATAAATTATTATCAATATTTCCTAAGGTCCGTATAACATCTTCAGGATAGTTACATAATACTTCCGTGATGTAAAATTGCAATTTCAATAAGGCTGCATTATTTATTTTGCAAAAATGTTTCCATGAATAAGAAATATTCAGAAAGATTTTTACACTGTAACAATACTTTTTTTACTTTCTTAGTGTTGACTATCAACCTAAAATGGACGGGGAAGTCACATTTTCTGTACAATGTCAAGTTGAAAAAATGAAAAATCCCATTACCACATTCGTAATGACCAAAGCCTACAGTATTGAACCACAAGTTTTTTATAAAAATTCTCAAGATGAATTAATAGAAATTTATGAGCATCGAGATAACTTTGTTGATTTCGGAAAAGTAGGATTTTCACTATTCAGTTTAATGAAAATATTTTCTGATGTAATTTATATTCAATGTTTCCATAGCTCAATTTGAATAAACCATCAACTATCGAATTTGAAATTTCAAATGTTGGAAAGATGACATTTTTCTATACATGGGACCTGGGTCTACAGAATTTGAAAGAAGAAGCTTATAATATTACTCTTGTTGAAAAAGAAGGACACGTGGATAGTGAATCTGAAATTACTTGTCACCTTAGTTTGACTGCTTTAGAAAAAGTCAAAATTAAGGATCATCTTCTTAAATTAGAGGTATTTTGATCACTGACATCAATTATTGAAATACAGCAATAATTATAAGTGGCGGTTCGTCATTTTCTGACCTATTGAAAATCCCTAATTGACGATCGTTTTTATATTTGAAAAATTGATGACAAAAAAACCGTTATTTGTCCAAATTTCGACCTATGGAATTCCATTCCCCGGAAATCCGGCCTATGGCATTTTCCAATTTTCCATACCTCCCATTCAAATACCGCCACGCCGCCCATGCTTTTCTGGTCTTCGAGTATTAAAAGCTATATCCTAATGAGTCAGAAAAATATATATAAACAGGATTTTTAAATGTCAGGAGACAAGAAATATTGACATTATCGGAATACAAACCAAACTTGGATCAAAATGACCCCGAATTAAGTCCCCTTTCACGTCTTCCACTATTAAAAAATATTACCCTAATTAGTCAGAAAGAAAATTATGAACAGAATTTTTGTATTTCAGAAAAATAGTTGGATTTTCGAAATGCAACCAAATCTGGCTGACACTGACCATGAAACTCCGCTACAGAGCCTAGTACTTAATTTTCTAATTGAGCCGAAATTAAGTCCCTCTACTGATCTTCCAATATTGAAAACTATCATCCCATTGAAACCGAAAAAAATTATAAACAAGTTTTTAGAAATTCAGTATAAAAAATTGTATATTTGCGAGGTGCAACCAAATTTGTCTAAAACTGACTGTAATAAAACTGCTACCAAGACTAGTAGTTAAATTTCCGAATGGAACCCAATTTGACTATCTTTTCTGGTTTTCAAGTATCAAAAGCTTATTACTCCAGTTAGTCACAAAAAATTTCAAACAGCATTTGCGAGTGGAAGAAGTTCAAATAGACGACCGATTTTGTTTCTGAAAAATCAATTACGAAAAACCCGCTCACTTGTCCAAATTTTTGCCTAGGAATTCCATGTCGGTCGATCCGGATAATGGATTTCTCCATACCATCCATTTAATAACCGCCACCCATGATAATAATCAGAATTTTAATCGAATATTATAAAATATTTCTTACATAGATAAATAAAGGACCACTCTATTACATATATTTGAAAGCATCTGCACGTAAACCATCAGTGGAATTCAGCTTCTCTCAATTCGACTTTGGTCCTCGATATGTCCAGGAAAAAATAGCAGCTCCTTATCATGCAGATCTTCAGATAACAAATTTTGAGAAAACTCCTTCAATGTTTGTATATTTTCATTGATTGACTAATAAGTATTTTAAAAGAAAATGTTGTGTATAACAAGTGATTATTTTTTCTTCTCTTAACAGAATCGAGTGCCAATTTGAAGATTTGCCTCACATGTTAGTAGATTTGGAAAATATTTCCCAAGCTATAGATGGCAATTCTTCTGTTACTGTTCGAATACATTTCCGACCGATTGCATATGTTCAATATCAAGAATGTCTAAATTTCTTGATAAACTCGGCAAGTGAAAAAAACGTTATTATCAGAGGTGAAGGAATTCCTTATGAGGTAATAGGTCACAAAAAAACTTGATATTTGCTCAAAATGTTGCAAGTCACCTTAATACCTTCGCCCAAATAATTTAATATTGCGCGAATTAGGTACGTTTAGAAAATCCTTGTGAAAAATCCACAGACCTTGGAAACATACCAGTTGGCAAAATATCAAGCAGAAAAATAAACATCCTAAACGAAGGACGTGCTCCTATAGAGTTGAAATTTGGTCTAATAAAAATCCTTGAAGCTTCTAAGGAACCAACAAAAATTGACCCTTTAAATCAAGATTTACAAAAAGAACAGAGTAAACAAATTCAGGAGATAATGGCCATATCTCAAGCCTTATCTATTCAACCTAGAGATCCTGTGGTTCTTCAGCCTAACAAGAAACTTAATTTGGTTTTAAAATTCAAACCAAAGAAGCGTATTAAACAGTTTTTGGAAAAAATTGGTGCTCAAATGGATTGTACGATTTTACCATTGACGGTTGTGAAAGGAAGTGGAGTGGGGGCTGAATTTCAATTAAACAGAACTTATATATCATTTGGTAGTATAGTGGAAGGATGTACTCTTGATTCAAAATTGATGCTGTTGAATACTGGAGATGTGGGAGCTAGGTTATTTTTAAAATCAATATTTTGCTTTCTATTTTCAAAAAATGAAGTTTTTCTATTTATTAAATTAAGGTATTGAATATTAAAAGCAATTTTATATGAAAGATTCAAGTGGAACACTTCAAAACTCGGATCTAATTTTAACATAAAGCCAGTGTCTGGATATTGCTCCCCTGGAATGGACGTTTCCTTTGTCGTCAGCTTTCAGCCCATTCATCAAGCCAATTTTATGGAGGGTGAAGTAAGCTCCATGAAATTGAATTATTTTGTTTGGTCTAATCCAATAGTAAGATATGAAAATATTGAGTTTGAAAATTAAAGGCCTTCAAAACTTTAGCTCAATGGAATTACTAGTGAGATGACTATCCTCTGAGTATAATTAAATTAATCACAGCATTTTTAATTAGTTATTCTTTTCAATAATTGTATAAGCTAACGAATTCTGTGTCTTCAGTAATGAAGAAGTGTTGCTGTATAAATCTAGCCTCCGAATCTAAAACCCTCATAATAAGGTACCATTAATAAACTACGTTAACAATTTGAAGAGTGGAATCCCCTTCCACGTCGGGTCGCGCCCAAAACTACGGTTGGTGGGAGGGGGAGGAGGGGATCAGTTTAAGTAACGCCACGAACTTAGGTAACGTTTAGTACGTTTCCTGATGACAAATTTGAACAAAGTTTGCGAATGTTGCGAATTTTACGAAATATGGCCCTGCAACGGTACGGTTTAATTATAAATTAATAAGTTTCAAAATCACTTTCATATTTCAGGCTATTTTTGGTTAGAATTTTGTTTTGGTTGAAAAGTCTACTATCATATTTTTAGTTCAGAATTCATCTCCTGAGGTTAAAAATAAGCTTTTTGGTCAAAAATTCTACTACTTGGTTAAAAGTTGAACGGGATTAAGTTATGCTTACCCTCGGCGAGTCACA
The DNA here is from genome assembly GCA_932178445.1 of Andricus quercusramuli. NCBI lineage: Eukaryota > Metazoa > Arthropoda > Insecta > Hymenoptera > Cynipidae > Andricus > Andricus quercusramuli. Next base: position 9,848 of record CAKNXH010001859.1, on the reverse strand, counting down.
TTGTGACAAGTCAGATTTGCGACAAGTCAGATTTGCGACAAGTCACATTGCGACAACTCTCATCCCGAAAAATTAGCTCACAAAAAATTGGCAAAAGTACGGGAAGACACACCTGTGATAAGTCACAAAAATAATTTATTTCTTATCCCTAAACCTTTCCAATGTCCCGTGTGGGGTGGGAAGACACCGCTGTGATTGTTCACAGAAATAATTTAAGGCACCTCACTACTTTTTGCGAATTTTTTGTGGGCTCCACATTTTTTATGAATGAGAGATTCCACTGTGTGATTTTTCGCAAATGTGATTGGCCTCAAATGTGGTTTGCCACAAACGTGACTTGCCGCAAATGTGACTGGACACAATTTGATTTATCGCAATGTGACTTACCGCAATATGACTAGCCGAAAATGTGACTTGCTGGGGTTAGCATGAATCGAACTCATTTGAACTACTTTATTAAAAATTAATTTTTGATGTAGATTCATCTGTTCGGTTGAAATTTTTTTTTCATTTTCGGTTGAGAATTAATTTTTTCCCTGCAAATTTAACTAGTCAATTTTTGGTTAAAAATTCATCTATCTTAATTCAAAATTTAACTATTTTCTTCGAAATTCGTCTTTCCAGTATGAAAATTGATCTCTTGGTAAAATTCTAATCCTTTTTGATTGTAAATGCAACTGTTTGGTTGGAAATTAATCTGTTTTTATTGAGGGTACAACTATTTTGTTGAAAAATCGTCGTTTTTGGTACATTTCAGATATTTTTGAATTAAAATTTAAATCTTGTTTGGTGAAATAAGATACATGTGCCAGTAATTATGGAGGTCTTAATAATCATGAAACATGGTTATAATTAAAAAATATTGATTATAAAATGTGTAAAAAGTGTAATTTAATGCTGAAACCCATTTATTTTTAGCATTTAATAGCAGTAAATAGAAATTAAATGAATTTAAATAAAATAAAAAACAAGATAATTGGAGTCACGATTACTGGGACGTTTACCTTATCAAATCTTACATTTTTCGTTGAAAATAATTCAGCTTTTTTGTACGAGATTTCAAGTATTTCATTGAACATCTGAATTTATGGATGGAAAATTCGTCTTTTTGGATTGAAATTCCATCTTGGGTAAAAAATGCCATTCATTTTAATTTGAAGTTAATACTTTTTAATTGAAAAGTCTACTACTATATTTCCGGTTGAGAATTCAACTACTTGGTTGAATGTCGAACTACTTTGTTGAAAATTCAACTATTCGGTGGAAAATTAAAGAATTTTGTTGCAAATTCGTCTTTCTGGCAGTGAATTAATCGTCTCGGTCCTAAAATCATCATTTTTGTTGCAAAATCGATTATTTGGTTGAACTCTTTTGTTGAAAATTCATTTATTTTGTTGATGGTTCAATATTTTAGTTGAAAATTTATCTCTCTGGTTGAAAGTAGAATTATTTTGTTCAAAATTGATATTTTTACTTAAAAATGTATCTATACTAGTTAAAAATTCAACTGTTTGGTAGAAAATTTGTCTTTTTGGTAGAAAATTAGTTTTTGTAGCATAAAATTCATACTTTTTGGTTCAAAATGCAACTGTTTGGTTAAAAATCAATCGGCTTTAGTTACGGGTTCAACTATTTTGTTAAAACTTCGCCTTTTTGGGGGAATTCAACTGTTTCTTATATTAAATTATTCCTGTTTGATCGAAACAGTGTTTTGTAGAAAATTTGTCTTTTTGGCTTAAAAATTCAACAGTCCGGTAGCAAATTAAACTACTATTTGGTTGTAAATTATATTTTTTGTTGAAAATACATATTGTTGGTTGAAAACTCAACTATTTTGGTAGAAAATTCACAAAACTGTTTGAAAAGTTATCATTTTTGGTTAAAGTTTCAACTATTCGGTTAAAAGTTGGTTGAATATTCATGTCATTGGTTGAAAATTTCACGATTTCGTTCCAAATTCGTTTCTTTTTGGTGGAAAATTAACTTTTTTGAACTGAAAATTTAATTATTGTAGTTCTTGTTGAAAATGTATCTTTTCTTTCATTTGATTGCAAATTTCTCTTTCTTGATGAAAATTTATCTTCCTTCGTTAAAAATGTATGTCTTCTATTGAAAATTCGTATTTTTTAGTAGAAACTTAATCTTCTTACTTTCTTATCAATTCCACTTTTTGTTGAGAATTTATCCTTTTGGTTTGAAAATTTAATTACCTGCTCGCAAGTTGAACTGCACGAGAAGTCCAATATAAGGCCAGTTTCGGGGATTGCCTCGTAGTGGCCGTGGCACTAAACTCGTCGCTGGAAACGTAAACAGTCAGGGCCGTCTGAAACATTTCCGTTAAATTTTTCTCCCGCTTTTGTCGCCCGCACTTTTACTGCTCCCCCGTACTGCTCGCTTTTCTTGCTCGCTACTGGCGGCGACGCATTGTTGACATTGCCTTTGCGCTGAGAAACTGCGTGGGCCAGCAGTTCTAGGTAGAACTAAATCCGTCGGCCTTATATTGGTCTTCTTGTGTACTTTGTTAAGAATTTTAGTTGAAAATTCATATTTTTAGGGGAAAATTCAACCATTTGCTCCAACTGAAAACATAAATATTCCATTTTCAACTGTTTTTTATTTCAAATTAAAACAGTTTTTGGTTGAAATATTAAGTATTACAGGTTTCGTTAAGAATTAATTTTTTCGGTTTGAAAATTGAACAACTTAGTAGAAAATTAAATTACATAGTTCAACATTTTTTTTTCTTGAAAATTAATTTTTAAAACTGAATATTTAACTATTTCATTTTATTGGTTGAAAACTTATGTTCTTTTTTTAATTGAAAATTCAACTATTTGGTTGAAAATTCACCTCTCCTGATTGAAAATTACATTATTGTTAAAAATTCATCTTTGTATGTTTGAAATTCAATTATTTTGTTGAGTCCTCCTTTTTGATCAAAAATTTAACTGTTTTTTTGAAAATTCTTCCTTTTAGATTGAATATTCATACATTCATACATGAAATACGAAATATTAAATCTTTAATTGAGAATTGATCTTTTTTATTTGAGAACTGAACTATACTTAGTTGGAAAGTGATCTATTTTGTTAAAATTTTGATTCTTTTTTGAAAATCCTACTATTTTTTAGAGTCTTTTTTGTGGTCGAAAATTCTACTCATTATAGAACAACTTATTAGGAACGCGAAAAAACACAAAATAAACATGAAATCCACGTTTAGCCATTAGCGCCGTTACTTTCAGAAGGGGGGGGGGGGGATAAAGGAAAAACTAGGGTTATCAACGAGGGATGACTGGGGGTCAAAAATAACCGAAAATTGTTAACGTAGTTTATGAATGATCCCTTATGGATGGTACCTAAACTACAATTTGTATTCTACGTCTAGGCGACCATTGAAATTGAGAAATATGGAAATATGCTTATAACCGTTTGTGGTGGTTGTGCAAAGCTGCCTGATCCACTCGACACTCTAAACTTTGCCATTCAAGTTCGCCAGAAGCAAAGCAAGCAAGTTAGCATCACAAATGACACTAGCGAAACTTGGGTTCTAAAGCCGGAAGCGAATGGAGACTACTTCTTTACAGAAGAGGTCTTGAGAATAAATCCAAAAAATACAGGGCTCTGTTCTGTGTCCTACTGTCCTCTCGTTATGAATGCAGAAAAAAGTTCCCACAAGGTAAACCAACAATAAGGATGTCTAGCCAAGGGAGCGTACACATTAGGGTGGTCGAAAAATTCGACCTTCGATTTTGATCAAACATCCCCCCCCCCCCCCCCCATTTGCTCGTTTTCCGTAAAAATGAATTTCCTATTTTTTTCAAATCGGTCAACATTAACTCGTGCTCCTGGGCTTTTGAAATTAACATAGAGTTTCAAATAGGAGATTCTAGGTTTTCGAAAAAAGAGATACAAGAAGTTGTTATTAAAGTTGTTATTATCTTTTTTCAACTCGAAGTTTTGTCACCTCTTGATGTATTTTCAAGGAATAATTTCCACCCAATAACTTTTCATTTTGCCCCTTACCTGTACCCCCTTGTATTGTGCCCGGCTAAAGGCTAAAGGCGGTACTTTTTTATTTTTTTAAATCAATTATTCATATTCATTGTAATTCCAAGAATTTTCTAAATGATTTTCAATTTTTTAAACTCAATTTTCTATTTTCTTCGTAAGGTTGGGATTACAAGGGATTGCAGAGGATTACATGGGAATGTACAAAATTGTATAAAATTGCAGAGAGAGTGTACATTAGATTAGAGGATTAATGAGCCCCTCGTCTTTTACTAAAGTATGATAACTTTTTTTAGGGAAAGTTGATAGTAAAATTACCTGGAGGACGGTCACCGATTCTATATTCTCTCTCGGGAACAAGTTTACCTCCAGAAGTTGTTGCCAAGATAGTTAGACAGTTTCCTGCTAAAACGAAGTACACTGAATCCTTGTCGGTTTATAATTGGTTAAAAAGGCCACAAAGATTTGACTGCAAGATTGAACTAGTCGGATTGAAAACGCCTGCGAGTAAAGTAAGAATTTTATGATTTAAAATATCGTGATGAAGAAAACACTATTAATTAACAGTGATAAGAAATAACTGGTTTCTTTGAACTAGTTAATTTTTTAGTAACGAAAGTATTAACGAAGTTACTATCTCTAATCTCTAATCTCGCAATCATTGTTGTTAAAAATCTGATTGGTTTTTCATTAATAGATATCTTAAATCAATTTTTTTTAAATATAATCTATGAACAAAAAAAATGCTGAAAAACCTTATGCGAATTGAAAAACATTTATGCTTTTTAAATACTCTTGCGAGGTCAAATTAAAACTTTCGAAATAGCTTCGTTGGAAATTAGTATTTAAAAAAAGTATTTTTAATATAAAAAATATTATATTTCAAAGATTCAACATTTTTCATCAATTTACTTTCTTTGGTGTTATTATTTTTTACCGGAAATTTAAAATTTAAACGTTCATAATTTTTTAACAACATTAGGTTATGTTGTTGTGTTACATATAAAATTGGTATTTTCAAGCAAAAGTCATTATAGTTTGAACAATATTTGCAATATTTCAACAGTTTCAGGTTATATTAAAATTTTTTTTTTAGAAATTCGTTTTTTTTTTAACCAAAATCCTTAAAATTGAAGGAATTGAATTCGGGATATTTTCTAATTTACATTCTTCTCAACCGTCAAATAGTTTTCTATTATGTTATGTCAGGGTTTTTTTTCTCGGAAACATTTTTTTTTTCGATTAATTTTTTTTAACTTTAGGTTACTTTGTCTTTTTACATCGAAAATTTGTATTTTTGAATACAATTATTATAATTTGAACAAGATTTAGCGTCTTAAACAATTTTGGATTATGGTCATGTTTTTTGTTTAAAATTGGTATTTTCAATTAAAAAAGATATATATAAACTTCAAACTTTCCAAAGAAGATTCACAACTTTTTAACCATTTTAGGTTATGTTCGCGGTAATTCAAAAATTAACAATAACAATTGGCTATAAACAGTTTCTGTTGCAAGATATTCAAATTTTAGTTTATTCAGATTTTAATTAAAAATAATGCTGATTGTAAATAATTTCTTAATATTGGAATAAATGTGTCTGAAAAATCTGGAAGATTTGAAGACAATGTTTGTTAATTTTGCAAGATTTTTAGAACGTTTAGGGAAACACTGAAAACACCAGTTCCCGTCAGATCACTGAAGTTAAGCAGTGTTGGGCGCGGTTAGTACTTGGATGGGTGACCGTTCAGGGAATACTGCGTGTTGTTGACCCGTCGTGGGTGTGGTGGACCCACACTGGTAGTATTTATCCACCTAGAAACACTACCCGAATCGGGTAGTGAGGCAATGAACTTTCGAGTTCGAAATGCTAATCAATTTTTTTTTTTTTTTTTTTTTTTTTTTTTAGGGAAACTTTGAAATATTTCAAAAGATATTTTGAAGTCTCAGGAGGTTTGAAATGATTCCAGTGTCACGTCCCGCGACTTTTATAATAATAATATATAATTATAAACAATATATTATTATTACATAACATTCATATTCAATAGTTTATGACTATATAACATTTATATTCAATTGATTATAACTACATAACATTTATATTAACTAATAAAACAACAAGCTGAAATATCATATCCAATATCCAATTATTATTGTCAAAATCATATTATATACAAACCCGACATTGTTAAAATCATTCGTGAAGAACGGATTTGTAACGAACAAAGCAATGGACCAAGATGAGTTGTACGCATCAATTTTTCGCACAACAAACAGGTACACGCTAATCAAAAACACATAAATTAATCAACAAGGCAACCAGAAAAGCTAGCTGCATTTTGTTTCCCATACGCTTACAAAATGCTGGTACCTATAGCACTTACATAGCACAGTAAACGAAAATAAGCGATACACATAAAAATCTCGCCTATTCAACACAAGAAATGGGCACATAATAATCAAAGGACCATAAATTAATCAGCGAAGTAACCATGAGAACTAGCCACATCTTCAAATCCTATACACCTCCAAATGCTGGTACCTACAGCACATATACAGTACATTAAACTAAAATGAGCGGGCTACATAAATTTGCAGAACTAACACAGCCATAAAACACACATTAATTGAAGAGCTATAAATTAATCAGCAAGCCAACCTTATGAACAAACCAGATTCTCAACCCCATACGTTTACAAAATGCTGGTACCTATACTACTCATCTCCATGATTTAAGCATCTTGACCTACTTATGCCTATGCAAGGGACACCAGCATCTTCGATACGAAAGCAATAAATATCCCAATCAAGGTGACAGTTGTAGGAGGGTGAACCTCTGACAAAGAAGACACGCAAACCTTATGCCCCTCTACATAATAGAATATCTCAGCCTTTGTCATCTAGGAAGGGATACCATATATTTGGTAACTGCCCTATTCTCCATATTTGGGCACATTACGATTCATCATCACTGATTGGCTATCCTATCAATTAACCCTTTGGACTAGGAAGGGATATAGTGCATCCTAGCTACTGCGACACTTTCCGTATATGGGCATACATAAAAATCTCGATGCCCATTGGATAATTAAATCCCTACCACTCATTTACATAATTAATCATCAACGATGATTGGAACCATGATGAATCCCTACTTCTAATACCACTCACCCCTACGGGAATCTTAGGAGGGATCTCATGAATAAATACAGCAGATTTGGAAGCAGGAAGTCAGTTTAGGGACTTTAACGAGTCTGCACAGTTTTTAGAAAGTTCAACCAGTCTACCTAGTTTAGACTCTCCACCATTAAAGAACCACACCCAGTACTACAATCAAATTCGTAGAAACCCTAAAACTCCGGTCCCAAATACTCGGCCCGTCAAAATCTTCTTCAAATCTAACTTCTGTGCGGGAGCGTCACATCGAAACACAATAAACCACTTGTAACAAAGAACGAGGGAGGCCCGGATCCACTGACCTGGTCAGCGCAGCCTCCATTGTTGTATACTCACCCCCTACGGGTCCCACAAACAGCTCCGGCCAGAGGGTACAACACATCAACCACACATAAGTAAGTAGTAAATTATCTCGCTTTCTCGTTTTCCTTTCTCTTACTCTATCGTTTACTTAATTAGTCATCCCTGTTTAAGGTGGACTAAAACTAAACGACAAGAGGCAAGCCAAAACAAGAGTACTCCAGCTGCATTAATCTCAAATCAACCTTTTTTGTACTTCATCTCAGTAAAATTGCTATTGTCCTAATAAACTTTAATTAATTTATATTCAAATCTTATTAATTTATTTCTGTACACCGTAGTTATCCTCATCCCAGTTTTTTAATTTACATTAAAATCTAAAACGAGGAACCATCTTTATTTAATAAAATATAAGGTAAGTTATGTCGATTAAGACGTAACATACCTCGTATATTTTTGGTGCATCGGCCTTGGAAATTATAAACTACCAATACAGAAATAAACTAAATTTTTTTTTTCTTTACTCCTCTATTTTAACGTAAAATCAAGTTCAAATTTAAAAACAATTCAAAACTCTTCTCATCCATTACTTCCAAAATTTATCTGAAACAACCTACACAAATTACCCATCCTGCTTGTGCTTTGTAGCAGAGTATCCTGCCTGTGCTTTGTAGCAGGGCATTATTTCCAAACAATCCTCCTCAATCTACCTGTCAAAAACTACCTATCCTGCTTGTGCTTTGTAGCAGAGTATCCTGCCTGTGCTATGTAGCAGGGCATTATTTCCAAAAAATCCTCCTAAATCCACCTGTCAAAAACTACCTATCCTGCTTGTGCTTTGTAGCAGAGTATCCTGCCTGTGCTTTGTAGCAGGGCATTCTTTCCAAAATTCACCTAAGGTCCTTACAAATATGTAATTTTATAATGAATTCAAATATTAACAAAAGCATAAAGCGTAAATTCAAATCAAGAGGAGGTAAAAAGATTAAAGAACTTGTTGACAAAATAAACATTTCAAGTTCACAAGTAGAATCCGAAAAAGAAATCTAAAACGATAACGAATTTCAAATTATATTTAACTCTTTGTTTGTCAGGACTGAAGCTTTCATGACAATCAAAAGTTGAAAGACTGAACCTAATTTGCTCGATAATCACCTATCTTTCTATTTCAAAAAGTTATGCCAAAATTTGTTCTGTCTCTTTTACGTATGGTTAAGAACTCTATTAAAAAACTGAGATATAAAAAACTTGACAATTAAAGAAAAAGCACTGGAACTCAAACTTCGAATTTCTTCTATTACTTGTCTATGATATTTATTTCTTTATGATATAAACCTGTCTATATTATTTCTTTCTCTGTGATCTGAACCTGTCTATATTATTTCTCTCATTCTCACCTGTCAATGATTTTTATCTGCATATTATATTTACATGTATGTGTCCATATTTATCATTTATAAAACGTGTGTGAACATCTAACCCAAAAAGTGTCAAAGTATTCAAAAAATTAAGAAATGAAAAATTATAAATGTCCGCCCCAGGTTTAAACACAAACTTTGAAAAACGCGTTACAAGAAATCAAGCACAAAAAGACCCCGCGTTAGCAGAAATAGTGGAAAATACCCAAAATCTTCCCATACGAACAAAAAAATCTCTAAACTTTAATAAAGAAATTTTAGAAAAACAAGACTCACCGATAGTCCAAAGACTAAAAGATAATAGTGCAATTTATGCTTCAAACTCGAATTTCGACGAAACATTAGCAAACGATACCCTTCTAGATGAAACTTTAACAAACAGCAGAATAAACTTCAGAGCGAATTCCACTGTTGCAGATTCAGAAAAATCAGTAGAAAACCAAGAAACTTCCATAGAAAAATCAGTTAATTCATTTTAAAACTCTTTTTCCGATTCGCAAGAATCACAAGAAAAGCAAACAACACTTTTTTCAGAACATATAAATTCGAATATCGAAATAAAAAACGTTGATAAGCAAATTAAAATCGAAACTATTTTACCAGAAATAATAATAACAAACCCTTACGGAGACAATTTCAATCTATCAGACTCAGACTCTGAAATTAAAAAAGACAGTATGAGTAAACTCCCTAACAACCAGCAAATCTCACTTCGAGATGCGCTCGAAGTCGTTCCCTTGTTCGACGGAACAAATAACGTCCCCTTTTCACATTTCATAGAATCATGTTTCGAAGCAAGATCAATGGTCCCTAACGCCGAAGCCGAAGCAAATCTAGTAAAACTACTTCGTTCTAAAATCTCGGGAGAAGCAAGAAAATGCATTTATGGTCATACATTTTATTCAATAGAAGAATTAGTAAATAAACTCAAAACGGTATA
>CAKNXH010001858.1:258621-279504 GCA_932178445.1 Andricus quercusramuli | reverse complement strand
TTTTTTTTTAAATTAGGAAAGGGCACTAATGCTATGAACTAATTTTATGCTATTTTCAAATTTCTTTCAGATATTAACCCACAAGCTTTTTTGCTAATCTCAAATTATTTGATTAATTTGATCATTTTCACACTGCCCTATTAATATATTTCAAAATAGAAACTGAAATATCATTGTAGTTTTTAAATACTTTTAAAAATTATTATTATAGGGAGAAGATAGTGTTGTCGAGTGTGTTGATGAAGGAGGTCAAGTTGGTCTCTACATGTCCTGGAATGATGGAAAAAATAATAAGCGTATTTTCACGGTAAGAGGATTGTGAAAATTTTTTTTTATTCCATATAAAATCGATATGATTATTAAAGAATGAAGTATTATTGATTGTCAAGATTTATTTTCATCTAAAATGACAATTCTGTGACAAGTACTGTCTTGATACATATTCTGATTAATTTGAATTCCGAAGCAAGAGCTGTTCGGATTATTATTCAATTTACGAATGGAGGTCTATTGTTGCATCAAAATAATCCTGACTTTAAATGGAATCATGGAATGTGCATCTCGATAATGAAATGAGAACTTATTAAACGCGAGCTGCTCATGAAATTTAAATTAAAACGTCATGTCATGTCGTATAAAAATAATATAAGAGTGAAAGGAAAATTGATTTTTTTATTCACTTTTTAATACAGATCCTGGCAATAATAATTTCTTGAAACGAGTAATCAATGAAAGAATTCTCATTTGCAAATAGATAGATATAAAACAACCTTGCATTTAAAGAATTTTTTTTCTAGCCTGAAGGAACAGTTCGAATGGAATCAAGCTCCATTCGGGATAACACAATTTCCTGCAAATTTTCAAGGGAAAAAGTAAGCAGTGTTATGCAACAAACTTTTGACCTTGTCAACACACCCTATACCCTCCTGTTAGCAGCCGGAACAAAAGCCTCGAGTAAGTTAAAAAAAACGATTTTTATTCATTTTGAATTTGAGTGAATTTTCAGAATAGGGTGGCCAAATGACCAAGAAATCCGGGAATAAGCGCTTTCTAACTGTGATTTTTTTTCTTTTATTTTTACTTCTGCAATGAATATCGTCCCGCTCTTCGAAAAAATGTGTTAGGAGTTGTGCTCGGTGTTATCAAGCAGCAGCGTTAGAATATTGAAGATTATTTTATATTTCAGACTGTAAAGTTAATTACTTCAAAAAGGTTCCTCTTTTTCCCCTCTTTCACGATTCTTCGCCTGAATGAGAACCTAATTATTATAACCCAATATGAAAATCCTAATAATTTTGGTTGAAAGTTAATACTTTTTAATTGAATAGTCTACTAATATATTCTTGGCTCAAAATTCTTCTCTTTGGCTCCGAAAAATTCAACACTTTTATTGAACATTCATCTTTTTGGATAGAAAATTGGTTCTTTTCGGACTGAAAATTCGTCTTTTGGTAAAAACATCGTCTTTTCTTGGTTAAAAGTGAATTCTTTTCCTTTAAAAAGTCAACTATTATATTTTTGGTTTGGAATTTATCTCTATTGGTTAAAAATTCTACTTTTTGGTTGAAAATTTAATAATTTTGTTCGAAATTCTTCTTTTTGGATTCAAAATTCATATTTTTTTGGTTAAAAATTTCACTATTTTGTTCAAAATGCAATATATTTTCACTTGCAATCTTAGGAATATGGCCATAGTTTGACATACACTTCCTTTGCTACTTAAAATCGAAAGGCGTTTCTACTGAATCTAGTAGAAAATGCTGGTTATGGTGGCATATCATTAGACCGTTATTACATCAATTTTGGAATCACTGTGGAGGGATCAATATTTATTTGAATTATTGTTCAGTAGCTTCAATTTTGTTGTAAAGATCAGAAAGAGACTATAAAGTCGAAGCTTGGTCATAAACTTGGTTATTTATTAAAACTCGAAATGTTTTTTTTAGTGAATCTAGTAGAAAAATTTGGTTTTGGTGGGATTTTAATTCTGAATAAACTACAGATCGATCAATATTATTTTATTTCAGTTACTTTTCGGTAGCTATAATTCTTTCGTAAAAATTGCAAAGAGATTATGAAGTCGAAGTCTAACCTTTCAATTCCTTATCTACTATAAATCGTAAAAATCGAATTCAGTAAAAAAGGTTGATGTTGGTGGGACATTTTCAAAAAGTCATTATCTTAACTTTGGATCGACTGAGGAGGGTTTAGTATTTATTTGAGTTACTTTTAATAAGCTTTAATTCATTTGTGAAGATTGGAAATAATTTGAACGTTGCGTCTGACAATGAACTTCTTTTTCTACTGAAACTCGAATGGGCTTTCTACTGAATCGAGTAAAAAAGGTTGATGTTGGTGGGGCCTTTTTATAAAGTTGTTAATTTAATTTAGTATCAAATGAGGAGAGATGAACACTTATTTGAGGATCACTCCAGCTAAATATACTTAAATCACAAAATATAATTTGGATGAAAATTATTATTGGCTACACTATATGAAAAGTAAATTACTCATATCTTTAAAAAATGATAAAGAATTGTTTAAATTTCTTTAAAACTCTGTAAATAATTTTTTGTCACTTTGACTTCTGAATAATGAACGGAAATAATGCCAAAAAAACAAATTTTGGCCCCTGACTATATTTTACCACATTTCAGAGGCCCATAACACAATAATTGGCCTATGCTAATCATGATATTGCCGCCGCCAATCATTGTGTTTTCATATTTATATAATCAATAATATAAAACTCTAAATTTAACTCAAAAATATAAATATTTGAAGTAGGTATCTAAAAGTATACTAGTTGACGTTAAATAATGATTAAAGGGATTTACATAAACAAAAAGATCATAATTTTAATAATGATTTCAATTTGCAGATAATAATCTCATACGCCACGATCTAGTTGCCGATGTCTCGTCTGCACCTATATTACTATCTGACGTTGGTAAAATTGAAGCAGCAAGTGACATTTTGTATCGAATCCATGGTGCTCTTATGTTGGCTTCCTGGATTGGAACAGCCTCAGTTGGAATCCTCCTGGCGAGGTATTACCGACAGACGTGGGTTGGCTCTCAGCTCTGTGGAAAGGACCACTGGTTCGTCGTAAGTATCCTTATGTTTAAGAATAAAGTATAAACTAGTACCTCACAATTCTTTCTCAGGCCAATACTCGTAATCGGGAAAAATAAACAAAAAAATTCCACTCTTCTGACAGACCAAACTCAATAATTCAAAGAATAGAAGCTTCCCAAATTTTTCAAAACAGAATATCGTGGAGAGAAAAAAAAACTATGGAAAGAAATCCTATTTAGTTGAGAAAAATAAATAGTATATTTCGATACAAGATGCCAAGAGATGAGCAGTGAGCATTCGTCCGTGAGGTTTCTTGCGTATCGAATAATATTTTTCATTACAAATTAAAATGCATCCCTACAAGATGTCAACTTAATAATCGTTTATGATGGCAGGTGGTATTAGGAGTAAAAACAGTGAGTAAAACATTTTGCTCGCCGGAAACCGATTAGAAAAATATTTTGGCCACTGCTCACCGATGCGGTACGGAATCGGCCATTTTTTATGTCTGCAAACGGTGGACACATGAAGATTTTGCATATATGTGTGAATAAAAGCCTTATTTTATGATTTAAATTTATTAAATTCATCTGCAATTATTATCAGTTTTCTGATAGTGGGTTTCGCTGGAAACCTCGGTAAAATGTAACTAGGGTGGCTGCATCGGGCGATATCCATAGACTGGGCGCAAACCCCAAGGGGGGGGGGGTATATACAAAAATATAAAAGCTTGAATAAATAAATTTTGAATTTTTAATCAGAATATCACAATTTCATTCGAAATATGCAATCTTTAAATATTGACCTGCTGCGCTACTTGGTTTGTGGAGGAAGGGGTGCGCAAAATTATCGATACTGTTACGTAATGTATTTAAAAAATAAACCATACAGGAAATGCATGTATCACAAATCATAGTATAACGTAAAAGTTCAGTAATTATAATTAACAGATTAACAGATTGTAATTAACATTATTCGGACTTCAATATCGATATAATTAGATTAGTATTTTGATTTTTTTTCGATCGCTCTGTAGAAAAATATTCATAAAACCAATTGAAACCATTCATATTTTTGGAAATTAGTACAACGCCCAAGATTATACAACATTTTTAAGCTTATTGAGCTTTGCACTGTTTATTAAATATACCCTGAGATTTGGCGATCTACATGCACTCTTTTAGATTTGAGTTGGCCAAAAAACTTAATTTTGTTAATTTCCTGACTTTTCCCGGAATTAAAAAAAAATTAATACAAATTGACACTTTCTAAATTTATTATTCTGGGCAGTTATTTATAGTTCATTTTATTACATTTGATTGACGTTAGTTATGAAATTATCAAAAAATTCAGAAAATTTAAACGGAACCAGTTCCTGCGAAATCTATAAATTATAGATTAATTATATAAAAAATATAAAGACATTTTTTTAACAAATTCTATAAATAGAAGTGAAAATAAATACTTTCTTCGCTTTTAATTTGGAACAATAAAAACATGAGGTCTACCGACTTTGAGCAATCGAATTTGGAATGATCAATCTTAAAAACTTTCCTGCAGTAATGCTTCCAATTTTTAGGAAAAAACTGATTTTTAAACCTTAATGAACATACAAAGTATCAATTGACACATAAAATCTGAACTGATAAAGTTAAGTGAAGCGAATTTTCTATTCTTTAGAGATGATCAAAATCTAGGCAATTAATCCTTTTTTTTAAGTGGATGAAAAACTTGAAATTCAGTGCAATCTTAAAGTAATCAAAATTCGAAAATTTCTAAAAAGATAAGTTTTGTTGATCACCATTTTTAAAGTCACATAATGTAGATATTAGATTTTTATTATTATTGTTCTTCCCAAATTAAATAATTTCGGAAAAATGTTCTTTTCCCGTTTTTTTACTTCTCGATTTTTTGTCTATTGAAATAATGATTTATCATTTTTCTTGACAGTGGCATCGATTTTTCATGGTACTCACATGGCTAATGACACTGGCCTCATTCATCGTGATTTTCATTCAATTGGGAAGATGGAGTAGTAACACAGAACATGCTTCAATAGGTTTAGCAACAACAATTTTGTGTTTCATTCAACCTTTCATGGCTGCCTTTAGGCCCCATCCTGGTGCACCAAAGAGGCCCCTTTTCAATTGGGTCCACTGGTTTGTTGGAAATGCTGCTCATATTTGTGCAAGTAAGTCTACTTTCATTTTAATTACAAAAAATGACAAATACAATCACGATTCTGATTTTAAAAAATAGGATGACTAGAGGAGTTCTGAAAGATGAATCAATTTGCTGATGAGAAAATTTTTCAAATAGAAAAATCCAAACATTAGAAAATTGACAATAATGCAAAATTCCCAAATCGAGAAAAAAAGTTGTTTTAATAAATATGAATTTATTGTCTATTATTAAGATGCCAAAATATTTTTTAATTATTGTTATTTTGAACACATTTTTTGACAAACATAAAATTGTATTTTCTCTTTTCTAATAATATAAATTAATTTTGTTTAGAATACATTTTTAAATTGTTTTCAGATGTTTATATCTGCTATTTTGTTTTATTTTTTCACAACAATTTTATTTCACGAAAAATGTGTAAATCGTCTAATTGGAAATGGGATATGGATTACTTTCCTATTCATTTGTAGACTCGTTAGCCCATGTGGCATAACAATCTTCGGTCATATAGTCTGCAGGATGGCATAGAAACAGACACAGTTTTGGCATCTCTGATGTTTTTGAATAATTTTTTATTGTGTCCGTCCTGCAGCCGGTGTCAAAATTATTAATTTAACTTTTTGATATATATTCTTAAATTACACTTGATAGAAACTCCGTTCTTTTTTCACTTACTTGCATTTTTAACAATAGATACTATAATACTTTTTACAAACGAAAGGTCAAATGTATAGTCTCTATATTGGTTTTCTGATGAAGACCGTCGGTTAGTTTTTAATAAAAGTATGGACCAGTGATTAACAACATTGATTAATTTGAAATTAACATCTTCACTTATTACTTACCCTGGTCAACACTATAACATCTTAAGGACATTACAAACAGATTTGCGAATAACTCCTATGTTATGATTTTTAATTTTTATATTTCTGTTTCAGTTGTCACTATTTTCTACGCAATTGGAATAAGGAAAGATTTGACGCCAGAATGGATGATTTGGGTGGTTGTCGCTTATGTGGTTTTCCACATTGTGACTCATCTCGTCCTCACGGTAAGGAAACTTAAATTTATCAAAGGCAAATTTACATATTACTGGATTAGAGGCGGTGACAAATCTGCATTCTTTTCTTGAATTTTATTTATTTATTGTATTTCGAGGGCGAATATGATCACGCCTTTGCTCCTGACCTTTCGATCTCAATACCATGAACTTAAATATTCTTTTAAATTAATTTTTCAATTATTTTATCCCACGAAAGTTGTTAATAAGAATTAAGAGAGGCATCTAATTTAATTTTGCCATCTAAGATTAAAATAAGGAAACTTTAGGGTGAGTTTATGTTTGAAAAAGCTTTTATGAGGGAAAATGCTGATAAGCTTGTTTTGCTGGGTTGGGTGCATAAATTTTGAATACGTTCTTGTGTTTAGAGTGATATATGTGGCGTGTACGTGCTCTGGGAGGGAAGAATCAGAAAAGCTAGAACTGAAGAGATTTAAATATTACAAGAATCGTTCACGCGACGTTACCATGACGCGATTTTCTTTTA
Organism: Andricus quercusramuli; assembly: GCA_932178445.1. Lineage (NCBI taxonomy): Eukaryota > Metazoa > Arthropoda > Insecta > Hymenoptera > Cynipidae > Andricus > Andricus quercusramuli. The sequence continues at coordinate 272,695 of CAKNXH010001858.1, read as the reverse complement.
TTTCCTTTTTCAGTTTACTGGATGTATCTCAGACAGGCAAGGAAGCCAGAGAGTGAATTCCTTCCCCATGAAGGACATGCATTCTCGAGGTCCAATGTCACATCCCGATGCAAGGCGAGATGCACCTGTAAGTATTATTTGCATTTACAATATACATTTAATGAAACATCCTTCATTCTATTTTCAGATTTTCTTTCACATTATTATTATAATTTCATATACTGACTTTTCTATAATAGCTCTTCTTTCATTTTTATTTGTTTAATTCCGTTTTTTTTTAAATTATTACATATTTTTTTCGAACAGTATGTAACTTAATCGACATTGAAAAATATTAGAATATATTTGAAAAATTGAGTGATCCACTAGATTTAATTATAATCAAGGAATTATTTTATTATTAGCAAAAATTGCGCGTCACGCGCACTTATTACACGATTCTTAATTTTACAACCTAATATTATCAAAGTAAAATACCTACAAGCTTCAATGCAAAGGACTGTAATAAAATATAATTTATAACCATGAATTAAAATAAATATTAAAATAGCTATTCATACAATTTCAATTTAATTTTAAGTTTAATTGGCTTTCAGTAATCTATTACTTTGATATCGTGATAAAATGTTCTTAAAAGGCATTCTGGAATTCTAAAGTTTACTGATGTCTTCCATTTTCGATACTGATCAATTTTTGAGAAGTTCAAAATTGAAAATTTGTCAACTTGTTTCGTTTACAAAATTTATAGTTTAAAATCGTAAAATTTGGAATATCTTTTTCAATTAGGTCTATCTTGAAGATTTGTAATTAGAACTTGCATGATTTTTAATTGTAGATTGTCAAAATTAAAAAATCATCAATTTTTAAGATTTGAAATTAAAACTTCTACAATATTGAAGAGTTACAGTAGGAAACTCTTTAATTTTAGAAAGGAATTAATAAAAAATTTTAAATTTCGATTATGTTGAAGATGAAACGTCAGATTTCCAATTCTAAATCTTCCAAATTGGAAAAACTTCGAATGTAAATCATAACAATTACCGATTTTTTAGTTTTTTAATTTAAAACTTGCATAATTTGAGATTGTAAATCGTCAAAATATAAAATTCTTTAATTTTAAATATTTGAAATTTTAATTTCTACAACTTTGAAAAGTCACAATTGAGAACTTTTGAATTTTTAGGAGGTATAAATAAAAATTCTTAAATTTGAATAATTTTGAAGAAACAAAGTTAAGTTTTTAATTCCATATCTGACAAATTTAAGAATTTTCGAAAATAAATAATTAATATTACTGCATTTCAAATTGTAAATTTTCAAAATTTAAAGCTCTTCTTGAATTAAAAAAGTTTAGAATTGCACATTTATCAGTTTTCAAGATTTATATTCAAAGTATGTAATTTTTAACTTTTTTCGAATAATTCAATTTCGAAGATTTACAACTGAAAATTCTTCAATTTTATCGATTTGCAATTTCAAATTTATCAATTTTAAAGATCTGAAATTGAAAACACTTCAATTTGAAAGAATTTTAATGTAATTATAATGTAACAAGTTACTATTCTTATGAAGTAACTGTAGCAGTAACTAGTTCCTTTTTTTTGAGCTGACAATGCGGACAAGGTGAATGAATGAATTTTTAAGATTATTATTATTATTTGGGTGAATATTTTTATTGATCATAATAATATTCCAGTTGAATTGACAGTCCACAAGAAATGCAAATAAATTTCAGAATAATTTTTTAAAAATTAAAGAGGTTTTCAAGAAATATAAGGGGTCATGCATATTTCAGAAGTTTTAAGATTTCAAGAGATTAGAAGACATTAATAGGGATTTTCCCGTGAGGGGAGATTATTAGAAACTTATTTATATTAATCCACAATAGAGAACTGATTCTTTCTCAATAACATTAAATCCGCGTCAAGTAGCTAAAAAATTATAAATGGTAGGCTCAGGATGAAATATTAATTTCATTGAAATTGAAATAAGAATCTTAAATATAAATTTAAAAATTAGAATTTAAAAATTAGAATTTAAAAATAGCTATTCTCGAGAATTCAGCTTGAAGAAAATATTTAATCGATATTCCATTTCGCCTAACTTACTTTTTCTTAATTTCTGTCTGCAGCATTCGGGACTCCGGAAGTTGGTCTTCGGTATCTACTTCGTCGTAATTGCCATCTTCGCAGCGGTGCTCATAGTAATAGTCGTCCTGGCGCCGATCGAGGATACGATACGAAACAATTCGTGGAACACCTGGATGCGTAAAATGTAAATTTTTTTTTTCAAATCAAAAGAAAGCAACCTAACTATCTTATTTAGTCTCCAAGAAATATCTATAACGATACAATATCTAATCTTGCAAAATAATTCATTTTAGATTTTCTGTTTTCTTGTTTGTCAAGATATATTGTTTATGTTATAAATTAATTTCTTCCTGAAAATTTAAAATCCCAAAATTAAGTCATTGCATTCTCCATCCAATAAATTTACTGAGTCTCCGAAGTTTGCCTCGAAATCGTTATACGTCTTTTTCCTTGGTTGCAAAAAATCTTGTTTCACGCTAGACTGATTCGAAGGTAGCCTTGAAATTTTACTGAACAATATTCTAATCGAGAGAAAAAGTATAACGAATGTACATTAGTTGAGATTCGTACTTAAAAATAAATACTGTAAAGTTTTCACCCCGTCTAAGGACGTAAAAAAAGTTCTCTGAAACTTTCATTGATATTATAGTTTATATTGTTGATAGGAAACTGTTTTGTTAAAAAAAACACAATTTTTGAAATTCTTATATTTATTTTAAGTAATATTTAAGTAATCTTGATACATATATTTTAATTGTTTTTAATTTGATAGTACTTAAATTCGAGAGGAGGGTTATATTAAGACATTTACAGTATTAGACTCACACTTTTTCATTTATACACTCCTATCGAATTTTCGACCTGTAGGGCTTCGAATAGTTAAGTATTTTTATGCAATAGATTTTGTAATGTTATTTAATTATGTACATACAGAATACTCGAGAAGCTTCTAAAGAATTTATATTTAATAATTTGGAAATATTTTGTCTCGAACGTATGCACAAATTAAACATTTGATAAAAACAATAAAATACATTTTGTAATCCACTGTTTAGGTTAAGTTAAATTATTCCTTCCGTTCTATAGGTTTATTGTTTATTGTTATACTAGAATATCATATTGAGATTCCTAAAGCCATAATGACAATGGAGGCAAAATGGTTTCTCGCAAACTATTTTGCAATAATATTAATATAGACGAGAATAAATGATAAATTATTAATTGTGTTTGAAAATAGGAGTAAGGGTATTATTAATAAATTACACATTTTCAGTAAAATTTGCTAAATTTTTTAATGTAGCTACCCTGGCCTATTAATTATATACCATTTGTATGAAGAAGATAAATAAAATTTACTTTTAGCATATCTAGCCTCAGGGTCGTTTAGGTGTTCGTCCATCCGTATTTCACGGCTCACAATATTTAAGATTTTAGGCTCAATTTTTTTCATGAATTATACAGACTTCGAGAAAAAATATTTAGAATCCAAAAAAACTTTAATGTGCTAAGACTAGCAATCTTCTAGTACCCGTTGCCATGAGAGTGAAGGGGTTGGATGGTGGATGATTGGAGTGGTGGAGTGAAGGGAGTAACTTTGTGGGGATGTAGGGACTTGAGAGTTGTGGGGCAGGTATATGAAAAGGGGAAATGAGAGCGGGGAGAGGGTATGAGATGGTTGAGTATTTAGGAATGGGAAGGGCAGGGAGAAAGACGGTGTTTGGGGAAGGGGAGGGGTTATCGGGCGACAGTTTAGGGAAAAGATATAGACGGGGGAAATTAATGGGCGGGTGAGAGTGAGGGTAGATTAAGGGTGGGAGGAGCGATCATGAGAAGAGGGAAAAATAGGTGTGGTCTGGAATCTAGGAGAAGATTCGGGTGAGTTTTATGAATGAGGAAGGGGGAGAGAAGGGTTTGAGAGAAGTTGAGGGGAAAGGGTGAAAAGAAAGGTAGGGGAAATAGTTTAGAGGAAGGGATATAGGAAGGGAAAATGTAGCGGAGGGGAAGTATTGGTTGCGTGTAAGGGATGGGGAATGGCGAAAGGAAGGGTTATGTGGAGGGTGAGGAGAATAGTTGTAGCTGGGAGTTGACGGGAAGAGATATGGGAGACGAGATTGCGGGGATGGAAGGTTCGGGTGGGTGCAATGGTTGAGGAAGGGAGAGAGAAGAGATTGAGGAAAGTTAGAGGGGAAGGGGTAGGATGAAATGTAGGGGCAAGAGTTTAAGTGAAAGGGATATAGATAGGAAAATAAAGTGAAGTGGAGGGATTGGGTGAGTATAAGGGATGGGGGCAAGAGAGAGAAAGGGTTAGTGAGAGGGAGTGGAGAATAGTTGTAGCTAGTTGTGGAAAAGAAGGTATATGGAAGATGAAATTAAGGGCATATTGGGAGGGTGCGGTATGTGAGGAAGGTTGAGGGATAGAATTTGTCATTGCTTGATTTGAACTGAAATGATAGTTTTTAAGGGGGTAGTTTGAGGGGCTATTCACTCGGAATTCAAGACTGAAATCAGCAAATTAAAGAGTGAACTCAGTGAGTTCAAAACTGAAATCACTTGCACTCACTGAGCAGTCAGGAAAACACGTCGCCATGGCAACCCATGCGTCGCCTTCTATCCCATGCATAGAAGGGAGACGCACGGTGAGTTTCTCGCTGAGTTCAAAAATGAGCTTACTGAATTCAGAAGCGCAAATCAGTAGAGATCAGGTGAAATCACTGAACTCAGCGTCGTCTGATTTCAGAGTGAATCGCCCCTCAGGGTGGTCTGGTAACCACGAAGGAATAGTAAGGAGTGGTATCACCCTATGTGTTTGGTGAGCAGAAGTGGGACAAGTTACGTCCAAGAATTCGTTAATGCTTTCTACGAATGAAAACTCGTATGCTGCCCCGTGCACATGCGCAGAGCTGTTTTCGCAGTCACATGTTATACCCACTCAATAGGTTACCTTTTGACATCTCGATGCACATGTAGGTTATGTTCGTTTGTTTATGTTCGTTCAATACACAAGTTCGAAACTTCAAACGCGGGTTGACATCGTTGGCATGGCAACCGCCAGTGCGCATGTGCACGGGGCAGCATACGAGTTTTCATTCGTAGCAAGCATTAACGAATGCTTGGACGTCGCTCGTCCTACTGCCCACTTACTCCTTACTATTCCTTCGTGCTGGTAACTGACACTTTTTTTAAAGCTGCTTTCGGGATTAAAGAAAATAAATAAGATGCAATCATTTCAAATTTTTATATGTTATTATTGATATCTAAAACTGTATACACATTTTTTTTCCTTTTTACAATATTTATTCAGTTTTTTTTACGGACAAAGTGAGCATCTCAGAAAAAAGGTATATCGCTGGCCCGGGTGATTGCGGCACTTCCGGACATCTGAATCTAAAAAATTAAATTGATTTTATTGTTCTGTAGGCTTGTCAATCTGTCTTGAGCTAGGATAGTCACAGATGCGTAGAACAACGTGTTGAAATTTCAGCCTGATCGGTTCAATAGAATATTTTTAATTACCCGGGCCGACCGCAAATTTTTTTTTTAAATTCATACTCTAATCGGCTATGCCTGATGCATACAGCAAACCTTCCGTTTCCTCATAGTAATTATTCTCAGCAACTTTTTCTGCCCTACGACTCGATCTGGCTATTTTAGGAGCGTCAGACGTTGCCTTATCCGCCCGACCGTTTGCTGTTGCGCGCAACTACGAAGCGCTCTCGACTATGCTTCGTAGCTTCGTGAATTTTTCATATTTCAGTCTAAAATTTTCATAATATACTCGCAATATATTTTACTCTCGAAATATGTAAAAAAAATCCGATTTTTTTAAAGTTAGACTACCCCCTTAACTGGCTAGAAAATACTTTCTGAGGCTCACTTTTATATCTTTTTTACTTGTTTTTCATTTTCCCTTTTTCTTGACGCTGGAAATCGTAAACAGGGATATGTGGAGGCGAAAGATACGATTACAAAGCAGATTTTTTACTATCTTCATTACACCCCTTCAGTTCTTTTTGGGTCATCGAACATCATTCACGTACTTTATGTTAGACGTATTTCGTTCATCTTCAGACTGAAACGACATTTTTCACTGTCACATATTTTTTACCAGCACTTTCAACTGACCTTGTAAAACTTTTCTACAAACAGATATTTAGAATGTGCGCTTTATATTCAAGTTTACTCAACTTTTAAAATAAAACTGACATTATATTAGTAGATAAAAAACTTACCTGTAAAAACTGAATATAAAGTTTAAAGATTAAATTGCAGCATTATACTGATATCTGAGAATTTTTTGATTAAAATAAGTGCGGCAATATGTTGAGGACAGGATTTTTAATTGGTTTCAAAATCGTAAAAAAATTGATTTCAACACTGGTTAAATGTCAGATGGGTATGTCATATTTTGTGCAAAGTAGCGAGTGCCAATTTCAATAAAGCGGGGAAGTTGGAAAACGCGTTATTACTGTGCTTATTGAAATTATCGATAAAAGCGTAATTGCTTGTCACAAGAGTAACAAGAAGGGTTGATGGGAATATAATGCAATGTTAATAATGAAGTTGTTACTCGCAAGCTTTGCGTTTTGTATCAGTTATTTGAATTTTCTACATTTCGCCAAAAATTTATTTATTGAATTTATAAGTTATTTGATAATGAAATAACAATTATTTGACAAAAGCTAAGAGTTTTATAAATGATTCCTCTCGTAAGAATATATGATACATTTTATATACGAAATATTTTTATTATTTTAAGTTTTATAATTACCAATTGTTCAATATTATTAATATTAATTTTCTCGAATTCTTGGTGCTTTATTTTTCAACTTATATATCGAGAGGCTTAAATGCGTAATTTGTGAATTAAAAATTTTGAAACATCCCAATAAAAGTTCACATAAATAAGAATGTTAGAAAAGTAAGTTTATTATTTCCAGGAAAAGATTGATGGATACGAGCGGATTTTTCATTGTAAAATGAAAATTCCTTATTCGCCAGAAATTGTTTATTTTATCTTGACGCGTCTTAGAGCGCATAATTGTAAAGCGAGTAAGAGTGGGAAAATCCATAAATGAAACCGTAAACGCCTTTGCTGCTTGTTTATGGTTAAACTTTAACACATGCTGTGTTTTGCTGTTCCCCTTTGACTGCGTTCTTAAAACTGCAGAAATCGAAATTTTAAGGACGTGACTGCAATTTTGTAGATACGAGTTTTTCTTTTTAGTTTTATATTCATGAGTATTTTAGTTCTAATAAACTAAATGGTATATTCACATTCCACATTCCACGCTTTTCTGCACACGTTCGAAAATCGGTTTTCGATTTCAAAGGAAAATATAGCTTCACATAAAGTTTTATATCTCTTAAGGAATATGAGTATATGAATTTATTTTCCGTCTTCTCATTTTTGTAAAGAGGATATCTCGCTGACCCATCTTTTTGGTTTAAAAGCAAGAACGGTGAAAAGCAATTTTAACGAGACGGTCAACAATTCGTAACGTCAAAGAATACCATGTGTCCTGTTAAGGATATGAAAGTACTTCAACCAAAAATATTTTTCATATTTTTATTTATTTTTGTCAGATGGAAAATGTTTAAAAACAAAAATATTTATTACATTTACATTCGTGTTTTAAGGCAAACTGATGAAAAATGAAATTTTCATGTCCCACGAAAAGTTTTTTATAGTTTTCAAACTGAACAAACAAGCCTCAGGTTGTGGATACTGAATAGGGACCTGAAGCCATTTTTCAAAGTTGACGAAATGGTGCGGTTTCCGGATTGGAAAACTCCTGAGACGGAAGCAGTATGGTTTAGAAGTTCTATTCTACCAAAATATGTCCGACCTTTCGTTGTTTCCAACTTTATTCTCCCTTATTTAGATGGTAGAATGTTTAATCTGGCTGAAATATACAAATGGTATTTTCTCTATGGAAGCTATATTATTTGATCTTTTAGCATTAGTTTGAAGAAATCGAATCGTTTATAAGGGAACGTCCATTAATTACGTAAGGATGATTTTCAAAATGTTAGAAACCCTACCCCTAATGTAAGGATTCGTAAGCTGTATAGGGGTTTCATGAGGTCTTACGAAATTTATGAGATCTTAAGGAATTTTATGAGATCTTTAAGAATTTCAAGAGATTTAAGGGATAACAGAATTTCTAGGGAAGGATTTCAAAATATTTTAAAATATTTCAAGAGTTCGAAGAAATTACCATGTACATTTTCAGAGCGAATCTTTTTTTTGTGGATTTTACAGGATTTTGAGGAATTCGAAGGAGTTCGAAAAAGTTTAATCAGATTTACAGAAATTTTACTGGATTTCGGAGGATTTCAAGAGAAACCAGGGAAGAACTTCGACGGTTTTTGAGGGATTTTAAAGAAATAAGAATGGTTTCCGCAGATTGCAAGCGATTCTAAGAGATTTTAAGGGATTTTAGAGATTTTTAAATACTTATATGTATGTCACTGAGTTCTGAAGGATTTTAAAGGATTTCATGTAATGCCAAGGCATTTTCACTAATTTTGAAGAATTTCGGAGGATATGAATGGGATTTCAAAGATTTGAATTGATTTAAAGAGATTTCATAAGATTTCAGGGTATTTGAACAAATTCCAAAAGATTTGCATAGATTTTAAAATTTTTCAAGGGATTTCAACGGATTTCAAGAGATTTCAAAAAATTCCAAAATATATGTATATCCACGGATTTTAAAGGATTCCGTAAGATTTGAAAAGATTGAACGAAATTCGTAGGAGTCGGAATATTATAAACAATTTTAAGGGATTCAAGAATTTGAATGGCTTTTGAAATATTGTAATAGATTTGCACATATTTTTGAAGGTTTCAAGAGATTCGGAAAGATTCGCACGGGTTTTGAAGATTTCAAGCAATTTTACAGGGATTTCAAAGATTTCAAGGGATCACGTGAAATTCCGACATATTTCACGGAATTTCAATGCTATTAACAGATTTTTAGTGATTTTGAGGGGTTTCTGCGGATTTTAAAGGATTTTGAAGATTGTAGGCGATTTCAAGGATTTCCATAATTTGTGAAGGGTTTTAAGGGATTTTAAGAGACTTCAAAATAAGGCAGAGAATTTTGAAGGATAACAGACGATTTTTATGATAGTTCGAAGATATGAAGGGATTTCAAAAGATTTAAAAAGATTTAGAAGGATTTTAAAAGATGTAAATGGTTTCCTATAATTTCGTAAGATTTGCAAAAAATGCACAGAATTTCGAAGGGTTTCCGAATATTTTGAAGAAATTTAAGAGTTTTAAAAGGAAATCACGTAATTTTAAAGAATTTGGAAGGATCATGAGGTACTCAAATATTTTTACGGAACTCAAACCAGAGGATTTCAGCATGATTTCGAAGATTTAAAGCGATTGGAAGAGATCTGATAGATTTAAAAAGATTTCAGGGGATTTGAACAGATTTTAGGGTATTTAAAAAGATTTGGAAAGATTGCATAGGATTTTAACGGATTTCAAAAGATATAAGTTGGTTTCGATGATTTTAAAGGATTTTAAAATATTATAAGGGATTTGAAGTCTTTTCAATTAATTTTAATGGCTTTTAAGAGATTTTAAAGAATTTTAATATAATTTAAGGGGTTTCAGGAGATTCGAAAAGATTTCAACATATTTGAAACATTTGAATTAACTTTAAAGACATTTGACAGGTTTTAAGGGACCTCGTAAGATTTTAGAATATTTCGCGGATTTTCAAGGATTTTGATCGATTTTTAGAGATTTTAAGTGATTGCCATAGATTTAAGGGATTTTTAAGTTTTCAATCGATTTAAAGGGCTTTCCTCGTTTTTAATGTTGTATCAGGGATTTCCACGAAGCCTAATCACTTTAGAGGGGTTATAAGTGATTACGTACGATGTATATCGAATCCAAAGTATTTCAAAGAATTTTGCTATGATATAATCAGTTTTAATGGATTTCTAAAATCTGAACAGCATTAACAGAGTTTCAACAAGCAAAACAGGATTTGATAGCATATTAAAAAAAATTATTTGAAGGAGGAAACTTTAGCTCCCCCCCCCCTCCCACAAAAATAATGATTCTGAAGATTTTTCGGACTCCCTCTGTCCCAAAAAAACCTTACGCGATTAAAGGACCCAATATATTTTAATATTTGAGGGTCCTTGAAATTCTTTGTGGAAGTTTGATTGCCTTTAAATTCCTTGCAGACCACAATCAATAAATTATGATATACAGAAATTCTTGGAAGAGATTCAAATACCTCAAAATTCTGTATAACCGCTTGCAATTTCTAAAAATCTTGAAATTCCTATGGAATTTCATACACAAATTCTATTTAAATCCTGATATGATAATTATTATATAAATAATTTCACTTAAAATTACTTTTAATCTTCATAATTCTAATGCCTAGTAGTATTTAGAAATTTTTTAATGTAAATGAGGTTCTGAAATCTTACGGAATCTTGGGTATTCTACGAAATCCTTCTTATTTCTTTGTAACTACTGAAAATCCTCAGAACATTTTATAATTTTTTACAACAATCTTCAAGAATGATTGATAAAATTTAAGATTTCTTTGAAAACAATAAGATTTTTCTAAACCCTTGAAATACCAGAATACACTCGAAATCCTCTGTGTTCCTGTAAATTCATATAATTCCATAATTTCCATTAGCCGCAAACCCTTCATAAACCTGTCCATTCTATTCCAAAATTGGAATAACTTGTAATGCATTCCATTTTTTCAATTTCCAAAAAATTTTCTGTCACTGCTTAAATTCCTTGAAAGCTCTGGAAATTATTCAAATTCCTTCCATTTCTTTGTAAATCCAAAAAACCCTTCCAATTCATTCTAAGACCCTGTAATGCTTTATAAACCCCTTTAAGGTCGTTGAAACCAGGACCAAACCTCATACCCAACCACAAAAAAAAAACCTTTAACACAAAAACTATTGAAATTAGCCAATCTTTCACTCCGAATACAGATTTGATTTAAGAAAGGAATAGGCCCTAATTATCTAAACAAAAGCCTAACACTAATATTCATGGAGTAAAATGAGGCTACTCAATTTTGAGATTGGATCCTGGTGTCAATGCCCTTAAGGCCACATAGGTAACCGCAAATTTTGTTTTCACATTTTTTTCGTGTAACTTACGTTCTCACGTAATGAAATATCCAGTTGAAAATTCAGAAACCGTAGTTAAAAGCACTAAGAAACGTGAATCTCATCCTAAATTTGTATCATTACAAAAAAAAAACAGAAACAAACTTTGTTGAAAAGAACTTTGTCCGTCATTAAAAATTTAAAACAAGATAAAAGTTTATTAGTGTTTTATATTTCCTTGTAGTTTCACAAATATAATTACGGAAAATTATATACATTCTGTAACAGTTCTGAGAAAATTATGTGTTAACAATTCTTATAGAATTTTGCTGCAAACGTAATAAATTTCATATTTTATTACAGTCGTATAATAGCATTTCTGTGTCAAACGATAGTCCTGTAACATTTATGTAACCGATATAGAATAGTGTTTCATCAGAGATATGTAACAGGGTTATGCAACAAATATATAACATCGTTATCAGTTCAGTCCTCGAATTATTATCTCATTTATCAGTGTTATCAATTCAGTTTATCAATGATTGATATTGAACTCTAAATTCAGTTGTAACCGAATTAGGTAACATTCAACGCACACTGTCTTTGGTTACGGAATTTTCCTTAACTCTAACCCCTTTTTCAGCTCCTTCAGGGTTAACTTTACGGAAAATTCCCATTGCCTAATATAAACTATTCAAACAAACAAGATAATTAATTACAGATCTTCTCAATTTGCACCAGCAATAAATATCCATTTGCCTACTTAACACTGAAATCTCAGTAAGCTTCTTCACCTCGACCTTAATCGCAGCAGTTTTCTCTCCATACAAAGGCACATTTTTCGGACAACTTACGTCTCTTGTGTAACTAAGTAGTGCCCTATTTACAGCCCTCCCTTTCTCTTTTCTCTTTCTCTATTTCTCACCCCTGTTTCCTCCTCTCCTTGTTCATCCCCCCCCCGTTCCTCATTCACACTCGCGTGTTTCCCCCTTTCACCCAACCCTGCTTCCACCCACTTCCTCCCACTATCCCCACCACCCCAAAATGCGCGCGCACTCGACTACCCTCGGTTTAGTTCGTCATGTTTCGCTCTCATCCCTCGGTGCCGCCACCGTCGCTCCTGAGCCGCAGTTCGATTAAAACCACCGGCCCGGCCGGCGCTTACGACGCGGTATCGCAAATCCGGCGTCGATCTCGCGACTCGATCCTGCACACTTTTTCGACTTCCGATTGTTTATTGTTTATTTATCAGTGGATTCAGATAATACCATTTTCTGAGGTCCCGTCTTCTCGAAGAAAAGGATATCTAGTGTTGAATCAAGAATTCCGTTTCGGGAGTTACGACCAGTTTTCAAAGGTTACGATTTGGATGATTCCCGGGGTCGCGTGAGCCCGGCGAATTGTGTCGCTCGCCTAACAGTACCGACATTTTCGTTTACGGCGAGAGGTCAGTGCATTATCGATGATGATCGATAAAAGGGGGAGTAACGCCAAGTTTTTGTCGTCTCTCGTCTTTCGCCACCTTCGCTGGAACGGGGAAACATTTTTTATTTTACGCTTCGATGAATATCTCTTATAATATCAAATCATGTTTTTTTTATTGGGAAATAAAATAAAATCAACCTGGACATTTCTTTTGGCTTCACTTATGCTTTCAGGGAAAAATGAATGGGGGTTGTGTCTGTTATTTTTTTTTAATGTGAGTCTAAAGCGGTTAGAGTCCAATGGTCGTTCTTTATTTTATAATCAAGGAATAACGAAAATTATTTTGACTACGTTAAAGTTTTGTTCCAAGCTAACTTCTAGAAATGTTGACAGCATTTTTACCAGGACTGAACCTAGAAATTGTTTGAAAATTTTTTAATATTTCTAGTAGTGCGAAAATTAGCAGGAGTTATGTTTGTTTACTATTTAACACGTGCACAAACAAATCGGGCCTTTAAAATTACCAAAATGGTAAAAGTTTTCAAATTTCGATATAAAACCTTGAAAATTGCCTAAGATTCTTTAGATTTTTACAACGGAAAATCGGCAAAAACATTTGAGGAGTATTGATGTCTCGGTAGAATATAAAATGACTCGACATGAACATTTTCCTTTTAAAAATATTATTCCACGTTCCAAATTTTAATTTACTTATATTCAGCCTTTAAATCATTTAAGTTTCTTTATTTTGAAGTTTTCATGTTTATCTAACATTTTTGATCCAGAAATCTTTTATATTTCGATGATTTCAAACTCAAAAATATCTTGCATCTTGAATGCCTCGAATATGAAAGATTCTTTTTTTGAAGTTCTTAAATTTGAAGTTTTTCAAGTTTGTGAGATTCAAACCTAGCTGTGTTTCATTTATTACCGCTTATTAAATTTTCATTCTTCAAACGTGAGCTCTTTCAACTTTCGTATCCAGGAAACCTGTATCACGCAAATTCAAAGACTCCTGCATTTCCTGTATCTTGAATTTAAAATCGTGTCTGCTTTGCAATTGAAGCCGTTGCTCATATTGCCTGACTCATTTTTCCTTTATTAAAAATTTTTTAAATTTTCTTAACGGTTTAAAAAAATAGGAAACTGATTTTGAAAGCCTCAAAAAGATACGTAAAAGAGAAATAGGATTATCCGTCCTGAATTAAGAGTACGTTATTTATTTCTACATTTTCGTTAATAAATACAGATCCGCAAAACCAATTACTATTGGCCTAGCTCTTGAAAATCTGTGGAAAAATCTTGACAAATTGAGCGAGGAACGTTTCTGAGTTCATCCGTTTGCCTCGCCAAAGACGGCAGAAAGCTCTGGCAAGAGCCAAAAGAATCGATTCTAGCCTGGGGGGGGGGGGGGGGAAATAAACAAAAAAAAATAACCACCCCGAGTA
>CAKNXH010001858.1:240489-258521 GCA_932178445.1 Andricus quercusramuli | reverse complement strand
TAAACTACAATATATAACCTCCGCTAGTAATTATATCAGCTCGATAATGTAAACAAGAGAGAAATTGATGATCCTTTTAGCTCAGGATTCTAAATCGAAATGGCCATTCTTCTTACCAGGAGAAGCAAATACTAATTAAAATCGATAAAAAAGCTTTAGAAGAAACCTTACTCTTATATTCAGAGATTGATGTACATAAGATTTCAATTTTCAAATTAAAAGTGCTTAGAGTTAAACAATTTTAAATGAAATAAGAACTAATCGAATAATTTCAGATTGATTTGAAATTACTGATACAATTATCGAGAGCACTTACGGTAATTGAGGCCATTTAATTATCCAAGAATGTAGGAATTAAACCATCTAAAGAATAATTTTCTAACTAACGATGAACAATTCAGTTGATTAGCAAATAATAATAATTATTAGATATTGTTTACTTTTATTTGGAATAAGTTCTTTCGAATGATAAATAAATCGTCACTTCAGACTAAAAAAATGTCCTTTTCCGTGATGTATTTATTAATAACTGGATTTTATTGGAGGAGAAATAAAGAATGAAGCGGAAAAACGTTATTCCGCGTTTATTTGTAGGGCGTCAAACTATTCATCAGCCCGTGTATTTTTCTGACAATTCATCGTCTCTGGAGGGAAATGGTAATTGTTGCGCTTGCAACCCAGACACGTGCAAAACTGAAAAAAAACTATGTTTTATAGAGTTATCGCTCTCTTTTATAAATTCCATTTATTCACGAATTCATTTTTTTTTAATTTTATTAAATTCGAATTTTAAGATCTCCTAATTATTGTACATTGCACATTGTACACTTTCAAATCTAAGATTTCAAGGTTAAATAATTTAAAGGAAGCGTTTGATATTTGCTGTGTCTATTCGTCCCAAAAAATTGGCAGAGATGGAAAAATGAATTGAGGAGTCGTCCTGAAATTTCTGGACGACCAGCCAAAGTTATGAAAAATATTCGACAACCTTCCCGAATTAAACAAACTCAAATATAAGCATTCGAAATTGAACAATATAAAACTTGTATGGTTAGAAAAAATTAATAATGTCAAATTCAAGTTTTAAATTAAAGTTTTGAAGAAGGAAACAATTACAAATTTTAATTTTGTAATAAAATCTTTTCAAATTGAATTTTTAGACATTTTACTATTTTCAGTTGGATACGATTGGTTACAAAATGATTATAAAGTGATTGAAATACATTTCACTAGTTTATTAAACATTCTACTTCATACAGTACCGTCCAGAAGTACGAGGACATATAGATAAAATAATTTCTAAAAAAGTATCAGAAAGGTTATTATATTCCACGTCAAATGAGCTCTACTTGAATGTTTTTTTATAAATAGAGACTGAAATAGTGAGTAAGAAAGACCGGTCTGATTTGTAATTTTGGCAATTTTCAAGATTCATCTTCAACTCCTGGTGAAATGTAGAAAAATAATGGTAAAAAAATAAAAGTCTTGCAAAATGAACCTGATTTTCGAATTATCAATAAAAAGGTGCAATTTAAAAAACGCTCGACCGAGCGTTTTTCGTCTTTGGCATGCTTTTATATATTATAATAATTTGAGAACCAGTAAGAGTTTTGCAGCATCTTGAGCTTATTTCAAAGAGAAGATTTCAGGGTTCACCTTGCGTATTTTTAATTTTTAATTTTTAATTTTTAATCATTATTTTCCTAAATTTTGTCAGGTGTTGAAGTTGAATCATGAAAATTGTCCAAATTAGACCGTTATTTCTATTTCACTACGCCAGTCTATATTTATATATATTCAGTATATATTTGAAAGAAAATGAACCTCAGGAAGTCTTTTTTTTACTCAAAAAGTCAGGGACCTTAACTTTTTAATTCATTTTAGATTCCCGTAGCCTAATCTGCTTTGAATTTAGTATAAGAAAATATAGTAACACGTGAGACCCTTAAAAGCTTAAGTAAAAGCAATTTAAAAAAATGTGGAAGGATGCTTATTGACAATGCAGTACTTTCCCTGGAAAATAAAAAAAAATTTATTCTTTTCACCCACATGATTGAATTTTTAGACGAGACAAGAAGTACAAACAATTTTGTAGCAACGATGAAGTGCCGGTCAACGTGTCGAGGGGCGTCTTTCATTTCTCATTCAGCGGAGAATAATTCAGTTTTAAAATCGCCGAGATTTCTAGACTGCAAGTAATTTTCATCTTTTCGTCTCTTTTTCTTTCTCGTTCTAGCCGTTGTTTTCAGAGACAAGTGGAAGCTCGTTTCGTTAAGGAAGTTTAATTGAAAGAGATATACTCCTGGAAATTCATTCCCCTTCCTATGTATATATTTGCTTCGATCTTGCTAAGATTTTACGAGCTTGTTGAGTAGACAGAATAACGTTGGTAGCGGCAGGAGGTGCTGTTATACCCATCTGACCGAAGTAACGACTTAAGTACCAAGAATATGAACCTTACACATCCATGAGAAATCAGAGGCACTTAGAAAGTAGGATTTGAAGTTTAATTAATTTCATAGTTGGGAAAGAATATCTCTGGAATTTTTTTAATTGTTGCGGGTTTTATAATAATAAAAGAGCCCTCTGGGTTGGTAAAATATTTTTCTGAACTATGTAAATTCTCTTTTCACGCAAAAAGAATTTCATTTCCTCGAAATGAAATTTTAATTAGTGCAAGGCACACTTTTTAAGCAAAGAATTTATGCTACTGTAACAATTCCACATTCGTCAACTTGACGAACATAAGTTTTTTAAAACGTGATTCTTTTGGGGGAATTTAATGAAGGCAGAATTAGAAATATTAATTTTTGTGAGATTAATTCAGAGATCGATCCTACCTGGTTTCAATGTCTTTATGAGTTTTTTGTTTCTATTATATTTTTTATATGAAAATATTTTAAAATACATATATAATATGTAGTAACTTTATCAATAGAATATAATTTTTTTAATACAGCTTGAAATTTCACAGTTGCTAAAACTGATAATTTTAAAATCCTTTCTGTAATTGGTCCATTTTTTAGATTAAGAATTGAAAGGTGCTCAATTTGAATACAAATCTTATAATTTGGAATTTTTCAATTGTATAATTTAGAGTCTTTCCATTTTCGATCGTGTAATTACATATTAGGGTAGTCAAAAGATCTATTTTGTTGGTATTTCAAAGTCTCGACCCCTCATTTTGTGTCATTTAGTGAAAAAAACTTTCCTAATTTTTCTACATTTTAAAACAAATGTTTAGAGTTAGGGCGTGACTCTTAAAGTATCCCAAGGCGTTAAAAATTCAATAAATCCGTTAATTTTATAAAGAAACGTAAAAGCTTTACACAGGTGATGCAAAACTGTTGTGTAAACAACACAATGGCTACATATTTAATTTTATAAACAAATTCACCCGAAAATTCGCCAAACCTCACCCCTTAATACACTTCAACGTAATTTTTCAGTGTTTTCTGGATTTTATGAAATTCAAATGAAAATTTTGGGCGTAAATTAAATAAAAATGATTGATAAATATGTTTGGTCAGTAATACCCTTAAAATGAGCATTCTTCTCCTTTTCACCCTTAATAATTCATGAAAAATTGCATTTTCTCTCTTAAGAACTTCTTAATTTAATATACTTATATACTATATATAATGAAATAACAATTTTTAAAAAATGTGATTTTTTATGAATTATTAAGGGTGAAAAGAAACAAAAATTATTTTTCATAGGAATTATTTCCCACACTTGTATAGTAAAAATTATTCTATGATTTACGCTTAAAATTTACATTTTAATTTCATAAAATTCAGAGGAGACACTTACATATTACGTCATAGTGCCTTGAGAAGTAAGTTTTGGCGAATTCGAGGGTGAATTTATTTATAAGATGAAGTTTTTGGCCTTTGTATCCTCTCCGTGAAGTTTTACGATTCTCTTTCCAATTGAATGATTCATTGATTTTTTACCGCTTTGGGATATTTTGAGGGTCGTGCCCTACCTCTGAACATTTCGTTTTCATCTCAAAAAATTAGCAATCTTGTTTTCACTAAATGATAGAAAATGAGGGGGTCAAATTTTCAAAAATAAAAAAAATCAATTTTTTGGACCACACTAGTAATTATAAAAGTCTAATGTGAACAATGTTTCACATTTAATGGTTTTCAACTTCAATGATTTGAATTATGAATTGTCCTATTTAAAATTGTACGAATAAGCTATTACTTAAATTTGATTTTTTCGCAAAATTTCACGATTCCAATTAAAAACTTACTGGATCTTGAATTTGGAAAAGTGTTCAACTGAAAATGTTCAATTCTTAGCGTTCTCGATTTGGGAATTCTAAAATTTTGAACGTTTCAATTGGAAATCATAAGTTTAAAACTTCAACATGGAAATTGTCAACATTTTTATTTTAAATAGTCAAATTTCTAGTTATCTGACTCAAAGCGGTTTAGTTTAAAATGTATAGCATATACGATTTGATGTTAGAAGTTTTTTAACATTTATATCGTACTATTCTAAAGTACTTCAGCTTGGAATTTTATACGCTCTTAGTTGAAAATGGTTATTTCAAATTTTTTGTTTGAAATTTACTCAGTTTTAAACCTTTTGAATTATTAATTTCATCGAATGTATTGAATTTCATCTCTTTTTAAAAAAATTTGTTTTGAATTTCACAAATTATTGCCTGATTGGAAAATATTTGAAAATTCAATTTTGTCTGAAGTATTCTTTAAAGTACGAGTAGAAATGAGGCTCATTTAAGGTTTTTTAGACTAGACGGTAGTTTCTTTGTAAATCAGGTTTATTTAGGACCAATATTAGTTTTTAGATCAAGCAAAAAAAATATTCCTTCATTAGAAAATTCGGAACTTCAAGCACACTAAAAGGCTGTAATAGAAGTTTTTCAGTAGAAATATTATTTCTAGTTTGTAACTCACAAAAAAGCTTCAAATGCTTCTCTACTGTTTATTCTGCATTTGATAACTTTTCAGTATCACACAGAAGACCCCTGGGGGATGAACAATTCTAAAAGTATTTCGTGAAACCATGGCTCCATGAACCGGAAATAGGTTGCGATATCTTTTGAAAGAATGAAATCTTTAAAAAAAATATTACGACTCGCGTAAGCCGCGCTCACAACACGAAATAGTGAGATATTTTATTGCGCTTCATGCCTCTGTTAGGTAATCAGGGGTTACAAATTGTCGGTGGAGTCGGGGTCAATACCACCTCTGCAGAACAAATTTTTGAATGGATTACGAAGCCTAAATTTGTGGCCTTTTAATTTTTGATGTAGGAAGCGTAACTCCCCCTTTATCGAAAAAGACCAGAACTATCTGTGATTAGAATCTTCTGAAGAGTGCTTTATCGATTACAGATGATTCACCGAAAAGTGCTTCAAGTTCTTGGATCTTAAAAAGTGCGTCAGAAAATCGAAAAATCGAGTGTTTTATATAAATAGGACGACGAACATAGGGAAGTCTGTGCTGGCTTAAACAGCCTTTGGTTTCCTCTTGTTCGATGAACAGGAGAGCGGATCAAATCGCTTAAAGTACGTGAGCAGAGCGAGTACATGTTATGGGAGGTACGATGTCCGGACCCTCCCGCTGTTGGCTCTTCCTAATCCTTGGATATATGACTATAGCGACGTTTGCCCAAAATCCTGTTGAAGAGAAAACAACCTTCGAAGCTGCTTTTCAAGGTGAGTCGATAAGAAAACATTAAAAAATATTCATTTTTGTTCCTCAGATATTTTTTTTTTCACTTTTGAAATAAAAAAAATCTGCCCGCTGCGCGGTCACATTCTCATCGCGCGAGGATCGTTATGCCTATTTCAAAATCTACGAGGAAATTAGAAAAATCTTAAAAATTAACAAAATGGCGGCAGTTTTTCTGAAAATGTTAAAAGTCGATTTTCTCAAAAAACCCACACTTATATTTTTTGCCAATTTTTTGTTGAATTTGTACTATTGTAAGGAAAACACCTTGTGAGTTTAATGCGGGCTAAATAATTTTCTTTCTAATTTTCTCGTGGATTTTGAAAGAAGGTGATAAACTCCACCAGAATCTGAAAAGAAATCGTAAATATCTCAATTAGGTCAAAAGTTATACGAGTTTAAAGAAAAAATTGGTGTGTTTTTGAAAAACAAAGCCAAAAATTCAAATACGCAGAACTCTGTAAAATTTGTTTGTTTTCACAAATCGCAAAAATATGTATCGCCTAATTTCCTCTAAAAAACAACATCTTTTGTCCCCGAGAGATTCTGCTACTTCACGTGTAGAACCTGTCTGATTTGAAATGGATTCGGTCATAAGTTAAATTATTTTTGCAATCTTTGAAAAGTATCCTTGTTCAATTTTGCGCTGCCAAATGAGGCATTGCTGATTAGGCGGAAGAGCAAAAATAGTGACCAGCCAATCAGTATTCCAAGCAAGCCAACCATGCTTTGCTGAAACAGATTTTTCCGGATGTGACGTGTCAGGGTCACCAAATTGTTCAAATATGATTTTCGATATTTTTTTTCAAATATTTGTATTTTAGAAATTAAGTATTCAAAGCTGTTTGTAAATATACTATATAATTTGTATCATTAGTCTTCTAGCAATTAATTGTAATCAACAATAAAACTGAATTTGCCTTCAGATTTCAGTAAAACTTGATTCAGTCTCATCAAAATTTTCATTAAAAAAATCGGTCAACTGTAATGCCGAACCACGTACTCCCTTCATTAGGGTATTCAGGTATTGACTCTCCTTCACCCCCTATCTTACACAATTTCAGCCGAATATATTTTTTCGTGAATTCATTTAGGGTGATCCAAAAATAACAAATATCAAAGTAGTTTAACCAAGTAGTTGAATTTTCAACCAAAAGAAGAAGAATTCTCAACATAATTTGTAATATTTAATATTTTAACCCAGAAAATATTTTTATCTTGGATCAAAAATAGTTTAATTAAACAAGAAAAAAATTAAACCAAAAAATATGAAATCCTAATCAGAAATTTGCTAGTAAACTTTTCGGCCAAAAATAATTAACTTGCAACCACAAATAGTTGCATTTTCCTATTAGGTTCTGTTAATTCAGTTCGCATTTAATTGGAAAACGATAAAAGAGAGAAAGACTGTAAAGCCTGTGATTAATGAATAGGCATCTTGATCATTTATATACAGAGCAATAATAAATCAAATAGATATTGAAGTTTGTTTTCAATATTTAACATATTAGGCGAGAAAACTGGAAATTTCACTTGGAAAATAAAGTTTAATTACCAAAATGTATGCTCTTTAATTAACCAATTTTTTTCAACAAGCTATAAGTATGTTCGTTCCTTAGGCCTATAAAGTCTTAGTAAAATTTGTTTGGCAGGGGAGGGGACACATCTCACGGTATCTTATATGGGGGGGGGGGGGGAGTAAACATTTTAGAAAATTACCCCATTTAGTTTTTTGCATGACCCCTTATTCATTTTTTCATTTATCATCACTTGGTGAATTTATGATTATAACATTTAATACTAGTAGTTATGTAACTAGGTACTACTAATAATATTAGGTACATTACGGTAACACTCTGTTATAATTATCAATCAAGTAACATAACTTTTTTGAATTTAATTCACGAGGTACTGCAGTAGCACTTGCCAGTAATAGATACATAATACTTAATATTTTCCACTATGTATATCTTTTCCGTCTGGAAATTTTAAATTTCCACACCTGTGCTCTTTTCGACAGGTATTTTTTTTAGATTACAGATGTGTGATTTAATAAATGTTTTCAAAATGGACTTTTTGGAATATATTTGAAAATAAATTAGTTTGGACCTAAAAATGCTATAAAATTTCAATTTTCGTGTTGATAATTAGAAACAATCCATCTTTGTGTAAATTTTGAATTGCATCAAAATGCGATAATGTCTCAGCTGATTAGTTAGTAGCCGCTTCGTAAACCGCAATTATAAGTTAACAGTTTCACTCTAGGGAATGAACTATATTATATCACTCTGGGCTCTAACTTCAGCCTATTTTGCCACCACGTGTCATTCCACTGCGATTCAAGTTTTGTCTTTAATTCGAGGCGCGTATCTAATCACCACTATCCAGCAAACGGAGTGACGTCTGTTCGAGTATACTATATGCTTCTTTTTTTAATATTAAAAATGTCGTGAAAAATTCTTTTAACTTAATAAGAGAACTTTCAACCATCAATTCGAGAGATACTTTAACTACAGCGTTATTTTTGTTCGAAAAGTTAGGTTTATAAATTTAAGTACCAATAGGGTAAGCATAGATATTACCTAAACCTTAAACAAGCTTTCAGAAAAAGAACACGGAAAAAAAGGCTTTGTCATTTTAACAATCTAATAATTTGTTACTGAAAATAATGTTTTTTTGTCAAATGAAATGATTATATTGACAAATAAAGCATAGTTAAAATAACAATGCGAACTTTGTTAATTCCATAACAAAACCTGTTTACTGAAATAACAAACTCACATTTTTACCATGAAACCAATTCATAACTAACAAAGTTATTTGTTACTCTGACAAACAGGATTATTTGTTACATTAAACATTATTTATTAAAATTAAAAATATTTCTTAATAATTATATATTATATTATATAAACAAATAACTTTGTCACTCTTACAAAGATTTTCCTAACAATGCCAACTTTGTTAATTTAAACAATTTTTTTTAATAGTCCAATCTTTACAAATTTATTTTGTTGAAGTATCAATTTTTTTTTTACATTGACAAAGTATTTTTTTCCGTGAAGAATACTCATTTATGTGTTTCCTGTCTTACGAAGATGACTTCATGTGAAGGGACTAATGTTTTATTTCTTGAAAAGTACCTATTAATGTGGTTATTTTTTGTCAAACTCTTTTTATATTTATTGAAAGATATTTTATTCAAAATGAAAGAACGATACCATACTTAGAGTGAACGAGACCTATATTAATTTTGAATTAAGAAAAAAGTAGAGTGTTTTTTCGTTCAAAATATTATATAACTTTAATGACTGTAGACAATTAAGAACACAGTTTCATATAATGAGTTTTTTTGAAAGAAGAGAAAGTCAAAATTTTTTTCCAAGATTCATTCGGAGTGTCGGTTATTGATTTTTGAGATTCGAATATCTGAAAGTAATTAAAAAGCCAGTACTAAATATTTGAAGAAAACAATGTTTTAGAAAATAAATAAATATACACAAATCATAATAACATGGATAACATAACTGGAGATCCTGAAAAATTCATCAACATACCTTTTTCAGAATCCTAAAATCCTTTAAAATTATTAAAAGCCTAGGAAATCTGTTAAAATCCAGTGAAACCCGTTGAAATTCTTCAAAACTCTTGAAAATCTTCTCAAATTTCTTGGAATCTTTTCAATTATGAAAAATTCTTTAAATTATTTAAGGCGTTTAGATGTTTTGGAAGCATTTTTGGAATCCTTAACTAAAATATATTCATAAACTTGGAATCATTTGAAACACCCTAAAATCTTTAAAATCCTTCGAAATCTCGTTAACTTCTTAGAATATATTGAAATTCCTTGGAATATTTTGAAATCTCTTAAAATCATTGGAATCCCTCAACTCTTGTAAATGAATTCTTCAAACTTTTATGAAAATATTAATTTATCGAAAAAAATATAAAAACATGTCGCACTTAGCCTCGTCTAACGGTACTGAACGAAGCCTCAAATGCAACTTAAGTGAATAATAGAATAATAACTAACGTAAGGCGGTCTATTTTAAATTCTCATAATTTAAGTAAATGCATTTTTATATCATGGTTGTCGCTTATTAGAAGGGTATCTTTAATATCCCTCTTTACCTTACATCCAAATTCCTTTGACATGAGAGAAAATATTTTTTATGAGCGAAGAGTTAGTAATTGCATATTTTGGAACAAGTGCGTATCTATAACACATGATATTTTTTGTAACAAATTCAAGGAATTTTTCATTTGACAAATGAAAATAAATTGTTTTCCTTCAGTAAGTTATGGTAATCTATCGGTAATTTATGTTTCTTGAACTTCGAAGAGCACATGAGCAACGGTGTGGAAAAATTGCCTTTGCGCACTGCTCAAGAATTGGCCAATTTATCCACACTATACATGCGTCGAAAAGCAAACATTACGTGCACTTATTACAACAAATAAATTATAAATTTTCATTTTTATGAGTGTGTTTCACTATTTTTAGATAGTCACAATTCAGGGAACCAACCATGTATGGCTTCCCTTCAGTTTTATAATGTCACCTTCACTGGTTATGAATCATTGCTTCTGTATGCGGGTATATAGCCGGGATTTACTGTACTTCCACCTGTTTTCATCGCATTAGTTCGTATCAGGTGAAGACAATAATTCATGGAGAATGGAACAAAATTTTTAAAACGAAAATAGTAGTCTTTATTTATGACCAGATAATTGATCAAAAGATGAATAACGCTTGATTAGCTAGTTAAAGACAACTATATGTAGTATGAAAGTAAATTTTGAAAATCCACTAATTTTTGCGGTTTTAATACAAACTCCTCATGTTCATTCCTTTCGCAGGAAAAGGGAAAATCGGTAGAACAAGCGCAGCGAAAGAAGCAGACAGGCAGTAGAGCAAGTTTTATACGGTCAGACACGACGAAAGAAGCGTCTCGTTTCAGTTTCCTCCCTTCTTGCACGTCTGTTTATGTAGAGTTTATTTCCGTACCTAACGAAAGTTCCCTTTCCATCCATTAAAAAAATGTTACCTACGGAGAAAATTAGTAATATATGTTATTTTGTTTTAACAAAATATTAACAATATCTAATTGACATTTGTTTATAGTATAACATTCTTCAAATTACATGGTTTCAAAGGTTTCAAATTTGAATTTTGTAGTCAGCGATCCAAAAATTTTATAAAGTTGATTTTTGACTGTTTTGGATTTTGTTAATTTCAAAGACATTGTTTAAAATTTGGTAACTTCTGAAGCCTTGCATTCAAAATATTTTAATGTTAAATTACTGTTTTGGCTAGCTGTACATTTTTTTAGAATATTAAATGGTGTTAATTAATTAAATGAATATTTTTCGAAATATCCAATAATAAAAAATTCAAATATGAAATTAAATCCTCACTTTCGCCGCTTGTCAAACACACGACCGCGGCTTGTTGACATCTGCGGCATCTCTCTCCTGCAAATTTCCACTTCTGCGGCATGTCTCGCAAGAGAATTGACATTTTTGTGGCTTCTATCACCGAATAAATATTTTAAGTCTTTATAAAAGTGGAAACATTACAGAACTCAAGAAAACTTTGAATTTTATCAATAATAGAAAAATTTGAAAATTGACGACGTCCTTCTGGTCAAAAAACTATAATGCGTACGTTTATATATAGCAATTTTCTGTAGGGCCAATAAATACGGAGTTGAAAAAAGGTACAATATTTTCAATTGTTACTAACTTTTACAATATTGAAAAATCGTCTTCCAGAAATTCTCAGCAGTCTAAGCATCAGAAAATAACAAAAAATCAGTTCAATAGGAGGTGAGCAAACCTCATCAAGTCAGGGTTTTGTAGGCATATGCTTACATTTTTGAAAAAATTGTATTTTTTTGCCTATTTTTCTTATCAAATCGGACTTAACGAAAAGCTTTCAGCAGAGAAGTCTAAATATAAAAATTTTCATCATGTTTCTTCTTTTGTAACTACTTATATTTAAAAAAATAGTGTGTGGCAGTGGTGCCACATGGCAGAAGTGAGAAGATCGCATAGTAAAAGAGTGCAGAGAGAGAGAGAGAGAGAGAGAGAGAAGAGAGACAGTAAGAGAGAGCATATACGGGGACTACTTAGCGTGGCAGTAGTGGGGATAAAGAAGAGGAGCCCTTGGAGCAATTGCGAATCGTCCAATAGAAGTTTCACTTTAAATAATAAAACTATAACATAGCAAATATTATTTGTTATCTTAGTTCTATAATTTTTACGTACCCAGAGTTTCGGTTTGAGACATCCCTGAAGAAAATTGGACTAAAAGAAAAGCTTCCACAAAGGGTTCTTCCCATCTCTGAATTTCTGCATTCCTTTTCCTTTCCTCCAAATGATTGTTTGCATAAAATTTGGAATATAAATAGGAAGCAGATTTCTCCCAAAGTTCTCATCATTTTTCTACACTCCACAATAGTCACTATACAGGACGAACACAAAACCTCTTAGGGGTAGCCGTAATAGTTATTTTTTAGACGAATTAAATTACGGGCAGACATTAGGACTAAACTACGAAAAAATTTAGTGTTAAACTAAAGAAATATTATACCAAAATGTACAGATTATAAGGGCTTCCTAGTATACCCTAAAAATGAAAAAAATCGACGAGTTGACTTTTGTCATTGACGTGGAAGGCCCCTGGAGTGATAATAATAAGTACGGATCAAGATATTTGAATTTTGTGAAACGTTGAGAGAATTATTATTCATTTCTTTGAAGACAGAGAGGGTGGGGGGGAATTTTTTTATTCGATGTGTACTGGCTCTATTTCGGATGAATTTAACTTTGTATGGAATAAACAATTTTTGACTTCCCTGTTTTCGACAGATTTTTGAACGATCTATCGAATAGTTGCAACCATTTTTCCTAATTTTTATTTTCACCTTCATTTTTCAAAATTTGAAAATTGTTTTTTTTTTAAAGATCGACCCTTTTTTGTATTTTTTGTACTCAAAGTAAAGCTCGGTATTTTACTTTGAAACTCTTGAAACACAAAGTGCTTTTTTTGTTTTTGAAAAATGACATAAATGTCGTTCATTCTGTTTTAGGGAAAAATTTACAGAGCCTAATCTTCCTAGAAAGAACTTTAGTATAAAGAGACATAACTTCTGTTCAAAAATGTTGTTCAGAAACTTCGGGAAACATTCGCTTAATATTTTTTATATTTGACAACCCCAGTTAACTTTTATGCCATGTCATTCCAATTTGAAAGAGTGTTTTTACGTTTCAAAATTTTCAATCTTTCATTTTTTCCTTTACCAATGCTGTAGAACAAAAATTGAGGAAGCTGATCTAATGTTTTGTCTCTTTGTTTGGTAACATGCCACGAGGCTGAACAATTGAGTCATCAGTATGTCATTTACCTCAGTCATCAGTTTTATCACACGGTTCTGCCGTCTATTTCCCAACAATCACCTGAGAATTTCTTCCAATCAGAAATCCTTCATTCAGTAAACAATTTTCACCTTAACTTGCAACGCGTAGCAAGAAACTATGACGTCTACCAAAATTTTATTCAGTTCTTCATTCCACCTTGCCCTGGTAATTAGTTTGATGGTCGGTCGTTCACCCTCGTTCCTTTGCGTTGAGTCCGTGTATTGAAAACTTATTTACAGTTTTTTCGGCCCAATATGTGCTTAGATATCCATCCGAAAATATGTCAGACTTAGTGCCGATTAAATTAATTGTAACGATAGGTATACCATGAAAATGATTCGTTATATGAGAAATTGGAAAAGACGAAAAGGTGTCGCTTCTCATGAACTTTCAAAAAATGATTTAAAGAATGTTATTTGTCAAAAATAAGGTAAGTGGCCCAGTGATCGAAATATAATGTCGCTTATTTATTCATTTTGAATAATGGATTGCAAAGATGTGTAATGTTTAAAACCATGCGGTATGGTGGGTTTTGAGTAAAATGGGTAAAATATGTGAAAAATGTAATTTAAAATTCGAAATATTTTTGGAAGCCCATAACACATTAATGAGACATCCTGGAACATTCAACGCAGACTCAAATCAAAGTATAAACCTTTTCCTTAAAAAGTCCTTATGTATCCAAACCAAAACCATGAAGCCGCATAGAGCCGCCGGGAATATTTTCTTCCTGAGGTTAAAAATTGTCATTTGGCGAGTATTACATTGCTATTTGGGGCATCGAAATTTCGATTTTTCCGGGAATTAGAATTTGAAAACAAATCAAATATTAGATAAGTAAATGATGTTGTATTTTGTGTTGGTACAGATCTGGATTTTTCCACACAGACGAAAACAGAAAAAATAACTTTATCATAGCCAAAGTCGTTTGCATTATCCTTATCATAAATCATATCTCGATATGCGCCTCTAAAGCGCCAAAATTTTTTGAAATACCGTGGCGACATTACGAGTAAATATGCACGCCATTAAAATTAGCAATTAAAGCTGATCTTAGTAAGTGGAATCCTACAAATGATGTCACATACTTCCCCCTCCCTTCCTCTAACTATATTACGTTATACTTGCATCGAATCTGTTTTTTTTCCTTCAGTAAATTTACGTCAGAGTTTACTAAAAAGAGAAGGTGCTGATTAGCTTTCCATTGTATAGAAATTCCTAATTGCAATAAGTGCCAGGGAGTACAAAATTATAATTGGAAATATGTTAAACTAGAGCTTTTGTAAAATAAACAGCTATACAAGCTAGTTAGCAGCTAGTCTGTTCCTTAGAGTGCCTCATTATATTCAATTTTTTGGTGGATTTTCTGCAATTCTAAACCCAAAATTTCCTTCTTTTCTTCTTCAAGTTTGAATTTTTACAATTTCAATTATTTCGACATGTGCAATGCATGAAATCCTTTATCCAGGTGTGCGAATAATAAATCCTCTTGAGGGAAATGCGCAGTTTCAATATTGCGATTACAAAGAAAATAAGTCTTGACCACGTTAAATATTTTTATTAATTGTATTGGCTTAACATTGTTTCTTATTTTTTATAACACATGCACAAAAGGTCCCTCTTTTCGTACTGAAAAATATACCAAAAGTGACACTTTGTAGTAAGTTATGAAAAAAGTTACTGCGCATGTGTAAATCAACCATAGTTTCCTTTCGACCCACTAGTTACCATTTTCGCATATTTTTTTAGCATGCTAGTCACTTTTTTTATACTTTGGTAACCTATTTTGTTTTGATGTGAAAATATATGAATGAGTTCGAGTCGTAACACTTTCAGCAAACAACTCTTTGCGATTCAAAAAAAACTTGTTCTCTCCATAAATAAATATTTTTAATTATTATGTTCACCATCATTGTTCATCAATTTATTTTTAATACATTTCGGAAATATTTTTTTGTTCAGAAACAGGTTTATATTATTCTTTTCTTTGCATATATGTCAGATCTTAAGAGAGATTTAAAATTATTTATTTTTTTGCTTAAAGATATGCGGAACATCGGAAGTATTTTTGTCCTTTAGGGGGGCTTCGCCCCCCGAAGCCTCCACCAGGGCTTCGCACTCTGCATACTTGACTCCAATAGGACCTTTTCTGCATTTCTGATGAAAAGTAGTATGTGATACTCATGCAAAAAAGCGAACATACATGAAGGTTGTGTAGTTGACATCACAACCGTCATCATAAGTCCGCTTTTCTACACTTGTATTACAATGTACTATTTTGATGTTCCATGAATGTTCGTCGCGTCATCCTCATTATGTTATGCCAGCTAACGAAATGCGCGAAAAATACTATTTTCATATACTGCTATAGGGGCTCCATTGTGTATCACTAAATCATTCTTCTGGGGTGGAATTCTCCTTGCTTGACCTGATGATATAAGGAAATATAGTAATTAATTAATGTAAAGAGAAACAAAAAGCAATAACATAGAACTACTATAAAAATTGTGCTCAGCTGTAAGTCTGCTTTTTTTATTTTATTCATTATAGCAATTGTAACCCAGAGAGAGGGTTATTTTGCTGTTGTAAGTCTGCTAATAATTATTGTCCAATAAACTAAGTTTTGATTTATTGACTTTTATTGATTTAATTCAAGTAAAAACTTCTTTTATTTCCAGGGCGAATTCAGAAAAAGATTTTCGGGGTCGGGGCCATCGAATTTATACACTCCCCCCTCCACTTGAGTAGCTAAGAATCATCATTTGAATCCGCCCATGAAACATTCCACAATTAGACAAACAACTAGACGTTTCAGGCAATATTCTCTAGTGTTTGTTTTTGATTGTATTTTAGTTTTCAAATTATCGTCTTGACCATGTATTTCATGAATCGCCTCTCCTTTGACTCTCCCAATAGGTATTGTATTACGGTACACTAAAGCACCATCAGGAAGCCGAACTGGCCCTAGCGGTTCTTGAGGTCGCTGTTCTTGAGTTCGCATGTGTGAAGCTGAACCTGTAGAAATATAATTATTAATTAATTGAAAGATATAAAATATTATTTAATTAGAACCTATAATTTTTGACAAATGTTGAGAATACTAATAATTGTCTAAGAATTAAATTTTGTATTTTTTGTCGCTGAATTCCAGCAATGATTTGTAGGTTCAAAAAATTGTGTTCACTAAGATTTCGAGTAGAGTTCCTCAATATTAACATGTGTCTCTAGGCACTTTAGTTCGAGTAAACACGATTTCATAGAACATCGGATGGGCAGATTCAGAGAACAATTTTTTTTCTTGGGGGGGGGGGGGGGTGCACACATCTGGGCCTTATCTGGGTCCGCAAATTAAATACTCCATAATTAGGAAAAACTAGACGTTCTAGACAGAATTTTCTGATATTTGTTTTAGATTGTAATTTAGTTTTTGAATTACCGTTATCACCAATGATTGCTTGGACTGGATGAGTAATTCCATTGAAAAATAGTCCAACAATGCGTCCATTTCGGTGCACTAGTTGAGGAGGTTGCCAAATACGACGTGGCGGCATTGGACTTGATTCTGTAAGAACAAATACAGATATTATTTGTTAACATATTTTTCCCATGAATGCTGCAAACTTTTTATCTTAGTTTATTGACACTTTTTTGATATAATTTGGTTTTTGCAAATATTTTGCCACCAAATGTCACCGACACATTTCGACATCTATGATTCAGAAAATATAATGAGGGTGTCTGGAAATGGGATTGATTGCCCTTGAGGGGGGCTGGGAAAGTCAAATTTTGTTTACGAGTGGTTGAAAAGTTTCAAAAAATTGTCCACGCGGTGGACAAAATTGTCATAAAAAGTGACTGAAAATTCCCGTAAGATCACTGAAATTAAGCAGCGTTGGGCGCGGTTAGTACTTGGATGGGTGACCGTTCGGGAATACTGCGTGGTGTTGGCCCGTCGTGGGTGTGGTGGACCCACACTGGTAGTATTTATCCACCTAGAAACACTACCCGAATCGGGTAGTGAGGCAATGAACTTTCGAGTTCGAACTGCTAATCAATTTTTTTTAGGTTTTATGTAATTTATTGTGAAAGTCAAAACATGATCTAATTCATCTGACGAACTTTAATTTCACCGCGGATAATGTTCGTTTTTCTCATTTTTAAGTAGTAGTACTTAATGTCTGCTAGCCTAAGGGCGGCAAATTTCTATTGGCCTAGGGGCCACTGCGGGTTTTCAGAGTTGCAACTTCAAAAATGCCCAAGCGACTCGTTTTTCAATCTAAAAGGTTCGTCTTGGGCTTAAAATGCCGGGAATTTGCCCACACACACACATACACACATATATATATATATATATGCATACATACATACACATAATATGCTTCACCAAAAGGCCATGACTGGACTAGTGAAAATTTTGCAAACGTATATAGCAGAGCTCCCAAAAGTTAGTTTCTGCTAGAGACAGAGAACTGATTTTTAATGCATTTCTTGAGCTGTAACTGATAAGATGATCAGTATGTTTTACTCATACATATATATATATATACTAGTCATAAACTCATTATTGATGAAAAGGATTATTTACGCTGTTGTTGAGACAACAAAAGGCCATGGCCAGTCAGCCAGCTTTTTAGGACTATTGGAAATTTTGCAAAATTATACAGCAGAGCTCCCAAAATTTAATTAATTTAAGATACATTATTATATGATTGAGTTGATAATCTTATTTTCTACTTACGAACAGGATTAAGGAATATTATGTAAGTGAAGATCAGAGTAAAAATAGAAATCTGCATTTCTGCTAGAGACAGAGAATCGATTTTTGAAGAATTTCTTGAGCTGTAACTGATAAGATGTGCAGTATGTTTTACTCATATATATATATATATATATATATAT
>CAKNXH010001858.1:200598-240389 GCA_932178445.1 Andricus quercusramuli | reverse complement strand
ATATATATAGATAATAGCCATAAACGCATTATTGATAAAAAGGATTATTTATGCTGTCATTGAGACAACAAAGCGTTGCGCGACACAGAAAATTATTCTTCTGAAATTTGTTGCATCTCATTTTGAACAATGAAAATTTCCATTGTGCCTTCATTTGTTTTCATGTCTCAAATGTCACAACTTGAAACTACACCGAATTTGGCGTATTTTTGAGGATCGGCATTTTAACGTAAACGCGAAATGTTATTGATACCAAATAAGCAAACTTTATTCACTTTTCTTGAACATGTTGAAGCCTAAAGTGTACAAGATCTACATGTGACGATTGGAAACAAGCCGATATTGAAAATAGTATGAGCGATTTTTAGTTTTTTTTTTCCAGTACTGGGCGTACAATTCGTCACTGATCCCTTTGGTCAGAATTCCCACTTTAATTTTGTGTAAAATGTTTTGTTAATAAGCAATCCATGAAAAACATGATTTTCCAATACATTATTGTGTGTCTTTGTCTGACAATGAGAGGTCGCGAGACGTGCGTGTCGATTCGACTGGGGCAATTCACGGGGTCTCGTCACTGTAGCCGGTACTATACATAAGCGCCAAGTCCTGGGTCCAGTCTCTACAGTGGCGAGTCCAGCGCTTGAACGCAAATGCTCAAACCTCGAAATCTCGGAAACTAAGGCATCTAAGGGATTGATGTTTGATGTTTTATTTGTGAGTACGTTTTTGAAAAATTCAAAAATATTTATAACTTTGGTGTCGGCAGTAAATAAAAGCGAAGGATGCTAACTCAGCTTCTAATCAAGCTGGAAGGCTCTACTAAGCCTTAACATTTTTCAAAAAAATCAACAAACACAATGGTAGGTTTTTAAAAACAGTTGATTACATCATTAACACGCTATTGCATATTATTTTTTTCTGTTTTTTTCTTTCTACGGTAGTCGACCACAATTGTAATCGATACGTTGAAGGGGTTGCCATCCACTATTGTCAAAGTCGGTTGACCCACGCGGCACATTTTACCAGATGTACGAAAGTTGAAGAAAAAAAAGGTCACTTTATGAGGCAAAGGATCAAGCAGGACATCGATACCCTGGAACCCGCTGAGAGTATCATCGACTTCTTTTGTGCCTTCAGTCAAAAAAAAAAAACAGAAAAAAATAATATGCAATAGCGTGTTATTGATGTAATTAACTGTTTTTAAAAACCAACCATTGAATTTGTTGATTTTGTTTGAAAATTTCAAGCTTCAGTAGAGCCTTCCAGCTTGATTAGAAGCTGAGTTAGCATCCTTCTCTTTTATTTACTGCCGACACCACAGTTATAAATATTTTTGAATTTTTCGAAAATGTACTAAGAAATAAAACATGAAGCTAACTACTCGATTTTTTGCCAAACAATTCATGCATTTTTCCACGAGATAGAACGGTCGAAAGTTGACCAAGGTATAAAAGGTGCTTTTAACTACGTTTTTTCACCTTCACTGTGAATTTGCATCGAAACTTATGGGCGCATCGCAATCAAATGATATTGTACTTATTCGCAATGAAATGAGGATTGATAAGATGATTTTCCTTTTTTTAAGCGATTTTATTTTAGTTGAGATATTCAATGATTTCTAGAGGGGCCAGGATTTTTGAAACAGATAGTAGAGTTGTCTTAGAACTGAGGTTCGAACGATCGAAATCAAAGTCTGCGGCTTAATATCTCTGTTTCGTAAATTTAAAAAATGGTGTTTTTTTTATTCATATTATAATAAAAATATACATACGTCTTATACGCTGTTCAATTTTGTCCACATCGTTGAATTTTTCAAAATTTTCAAACTGACACTATAACCTAATTATTGAGCGCGAAGTGCGATTGTCACAATGAGAATGTAATCGTCAAAACCGCAGATGCTTTGAGAACCTTCTTCAAAAATAAATGGAAAATCAATTTCAGTTGCAATTTATGCCTGTAGTTTTTCACGGGCTTAAGTCACAGTTTTCGATTTAAGTTACAATATTTATGATATTTGAAACAATGTAGTTGAAATGTACGCTCAAAGTTGGCACGAAGCGCCGCGCGCGCAGTGGGCATATTTTTATGTAAACAGATGGTAATATGTGCTGCATTTTTCTGAGTTTCGTCCTTGGAAAACCACTACTTGTCATTGAATTTTTTTTGTTGGAAAAATTGAATTTTTGCACTTTTTTCGAAGATAACGAAGGATACAAGCAAATATGCAGATGAAAGTTTATATAATTAGAAAATTCATATAAAAATAAAGCATGCTCTTTTGTGATAACTCGCATTATTTAGGAGAAAAACAAATTTATCAACAACAAAATTTCCCTGTCTCAAAAATGGTTAAGCCCTCATAAAACTGATGTGATTCCTTTTTTATATATAATCAGAAACTGTAAAAAAATCTTTCTTTCTTTTTTTCCTCACCTTTCTTTTTATTCAATCATTTGGAGAAGCTTCCGCTGCTATAAAAAGGGATCATATGAGTTTTATGCGGGCTCAAACATTTTTTAGGCCGCAAGACATTTTTTTTTTCAAATATAATTCTTTATTTTTTCTCGTAAACAATGCAAGACATCATAAAAGAGCAAGAGGTAATTTTCTAGAAATTTTGTAGATGTGTGAACTTTTATCTGAACTTTTTTTACCTTTCGTTGTTTCCAATTATAATGCAAAAGTTCGATTTTTCAAAAATAATTTGCTTTAATGTGAAGCAGGGTTTTACTAATATCTAGACTCAGGATATGTTTAGTACATATTACCATCTAAATATTTCCAAAAACTGTAAAACTGTGATTTAAAAAAATCGACTTTCAACATATTTTGTTCCAAATTCATTTTTCTTAAATTTTTATTTTTTTCTTGCATTAGTTCAAAAAAATTCCAATGTCGAATAAATAAAGAGAATTCCGAATAGCTATGCTTCTTAGGAAGAAACTGCATTTTGAAAAAAATGTCCACCACCTTTTGAGAATGTGCATGTAATCTTTCAATGATTGTCAAAAATCAAAAACAAATTTTGTGGTCAAAATGTAAAATAAATGTCTCCTATTTTCACTGTAAAAAGATATATCAAATGAAAATTAATTCTGACACCATGACATAGTCTTTTGTTGAACTTTTGCCTCATTTGGAATGGAGTTGGTCGAACATAAATACTCATAATTTTTATTAATAAACTATTCAAAAATTGCGTTATATTCGTGTCTTTTTATAGAAAATTTTTGTCCCAATAAAGCCATCTGCGAATGACTATGTCATATAATATAGTTGGAAAGATTGATTCTACATCAATTAATAATTTTATTAAATCTAAGAGAAATATTTAATATATAAATTTCTATGCAATTGTATCCTTCGTCACACAGTCAATGAGAAATGGATGTTTGTGGTTTGAACCATCTTTTGCATTTATCCAGCTATTTTAAAGCTCGTTACGTCGCTGTTACCAGCATTCAAGCACAGAAAAGACACAAGTGAATTTTTGTTTCGGGTAATTTACAAGTAGATAAAGTTGAATTTTTTCGCATTGAAACAGAACAAAATTCAATAGAGTTGACATGGTAACCATTTCATTTCGTTTTTCCGTCAGATTTTTCATATTATTGTAGTGTGCGGTGTTCGAATAATAAATCTTCTTCGGGGAAATGTGAAATTTTAATAATGTATGATCATAAAAAAGAAGAATTCGTGTCCATACTAAATCCTTTCATTTATCATAAAGTTTCACATGGTTGATTAGTTTTTGACTTTGACTTGTACCATCCGCATTATGTTGGCCTGTATCAATCCGGCCGACGAAAAGCGTGAACCCAATCATGAATACTTTCAGAATAATATGCAATAGAATCTCCTCGAGCGTTCTTCACGAAATCACCATCCTTAAGACGAAATTTCTCACGTCTACCTGTTGATGTATAAAATGTACAATCATTAATTTTTTGTTTGATCAACAAAACTTATTAACTTAGGAATATTGTGTAAATTATACTAAACTGTATGTCTACTAATAATAATTGTCTAAGAAATTACATTTGGATTTCCTTCTCAATACCAAAAATCTTTTTATCCATCTAAATGTTACACTTCACCTCCACTTGAAAAGATGAGAATTATCGTTTGAATGTGGACCATAGTATGTGAGAGGGGGTTCGGGGGAAGGGGTACCCATTTGGGCCACCTCTTGATCCGCCAATGAAACACTCCGTAATAGGGAAGGCTACTAGACATTTTAGGCAACATTCTCTAATATTTGTTTTATATTGTGTTTTAGTTTTTAAATTACCTTCTCGTTGAAATGGGATTTTTTCATAAAAATTTCCTTCATCGTATATTCCTTTTTCAATCACATGACGCCACAGTATATCACCATTAGAAAAAACAACTGGCCCTGACGGTTGCGCTGGTAGCGATGATTGATGTTGCAGGTTTTGTGGTGGAAGTAGCCCATAATGAGGTTCTTGATTTCGCAGGTTTTGTGGTGGACGTAGCCCATAATGAGGTTCTTGATGGTGCAGGTTTTGTGGTGGACGTAGCCCATAATGAGGTTCTCGATGGTGCAGGTTTTGTGGTGGATGTAGCCCATAATGAGGTTCTTGATGTTGCACGTTTTGTGTATGAGTTTGCCAATAATTGGTTTCTTGATTTTGCAGGTTTTCTGTATGAGTTTGCCA
Organism: Andricus quercusramuli; assembly: GCA_932178445.1. Taxonomy (NCBI): domain Eukaryota; kingdom Metazoa; phylum Arthropoda; class Insecta; order Hymenoptera; family Cynipidae; genus Andricus; species Andricus quercusramuli. The sequence continues at coordinate 235,707 of CAKNXH010001858.1, read as the reverse complement.
ATAATTGGTTTCTCGATTTTGCACGTTTTGTGTATGAGTTTGCCAAAAATCAGTTGGTTGATTTTGCAAGTTTTGTGGTGGACGTATCTCATAATGAGTCTGTTGATATTGCGGGTTTTGTTGTGTAGAAAGCCCATAATGAGATTGGTGATGTTGCAAGTTTTGTGACGAAGATAGCCCATAAGAAGGTTGTTGATGTAGGTTTTGTGGTTGAGGTTGCCATAGAGAAGGTACCAGTTGTGGAGGTCGCAGTTGTGGAGGTGGCAGTTGTCGAGGTGACGGTTGTTGAGGTCGTGGTTGTGGAGGTGGCGGTTGTTGAGGTGATGCTTGTTGAGGTCGTGGTTGTGGAGGTGTTGGTTGTTGAGATGACGGTTGTTGAAGTCGGGGTTGTGGAGGTGGCAGTTGTAGAGATGACGGTTGTTGAAGTCGGGGTTGTGGAGGTGGCAGTTGTAGACGTGACATTTGTTGAAGTCCCGATGGTGCTTCCGTAAGAAAATTACAATTAGTTATCAACTTAAAGACTATTTAACTAGCAATAATTGTCCAAGTAATTGAATGTCGATTTTCTTCTGAATTCCAACAATTTTTCATTATTTCAAAAGAACTATATATGTGCACTAAGAATTTAAGTAGTGTCACTTAGTAGTGACATGTTTCTCTATAGGCTCTATACCTCGAGTACCCATAAATTCTATAAAATACATGAGGGGCGAATTCTAAGGACGGTTTGGGGGGTGGGCACACTCCGCTCTTAAATTGAGTAGCTGAGAATAATTAGAATCTGGAATTTGGGGGGGGGGGGGTCCGCCTGTTAATCCGCTCTTAAAACACTCTACAAGGAGAAAAATGGATGTTTACCCCTAATATCTATACACGCTGAGTGTAAACATATTTAATATTCAATTATACCCACGCCACGAAATGTTCGATACTTTGAAGTTTTTTTTTAAATAGAACTTTCCTCAGACATTTTACCCTACACAAGCAATTCACACCGTAAGATGGCAACAGTAATATTTCTTTCTTAGCGCAATCCGTGCATGCGCTCTGACAACAAGCTAAATATCTAGATATTTTACTTTGATATCTGAAACAGTAAAACAAGGAACCCGGCCGAAACTTTCGTTCCATTTCGTTATTGATAGGAAAAAATTATTTTTTACGAAACTTTGATCTGCTATCTCTAGATTCAGCTGAGATTATATAATATCTGAAATTAAATTGATGATTGGATTCAAATGATTTTTTTTAATTGGCAGTAATGAAATGAAAGGAAAGTTTCGTTCGGGTCCCTGAGTAAAACGGAATGTATAGTTCCATGTGTACTTAACATATCAACAAAATAGGTGCTAATATCCATTTGTGACACTATCTGGTCTTTTGTTTTAACATCAATTTGTCACCGTGCATATTTCGGGATAAATCTAGACATTTCAGGCAGACCTCTGTGATATTTGTTTTAGATTATATTTTAGTTTTTGAACTACCTGGCATAATATATTTTTCAATTGGTTCAATTGTTCCATCCGCTAATAATAATGAAGTAGGCCGCTTATTCTGGTCGTACATTAGTCGAGCAGCTGGCGGCTTTTCCCCAGGGTCACTTAATTCTGGAAGAACAAATATAGGGATTTTTTATTCGAGAAATTTTTCAGGGAACCCCAAAAATGTGTTATTTGTCCGGAATAAAATTTCGAAAATTTGTTTAAAACCTTTTTTTCGTCGATTTCAAATCTTCGCAGGAAAAACGCCTATAAAAGGGATTTTGCACATAAGGTATTATGGCAAAATATTTGTTTCTATGCGTGGAAAAAGTTTCTGTTGGAACTTAGTAAAGAGTTGTGAGAAAATGTAACTTTGAATGCAAATATTCAACCTCCAAATTATGTATATAATTATGTATATAATTTAGTTATGGTAATTTATATATTTTGAAAATCGGTTATTTATAGTAAAATTTTTCTCATTCTCATAATTCAAAGTTGATGCAAGAACGGAAAAGATACCTTGATTCGGGGCAAATCGATTGATCTATAATATTAATACGCTTTATTCAAGAATAAGGAGGTTATCCTCATTTATACTATTTGAATCGTTTGTTTCAAACAGAAAAACTTTTTTCATCGACATAATTCAAAGTTGACGCATGAATAGAAAAGACTTTTTGATCATAAATTTTCAAATAGAGTAATTCTGACAACTTTTGTAAAGAAATCATAAAGCTGGAAAAGGGATAGTGTGTGACAGAACTTTTCCCTTCCCTTTTCCAGCTCAAAAAAGTATCTATTATTATATTTTATTTATCTGATTTGTCTTTATATTTAATAGTAGTTATATTGCGTAACGAGGGTCGAAAGGCAACGAGCTCATGAGTGCGAAGTTAGCTGCTCGAGCGAAGCGAGGGCTGATATCACACGATCGAAATCATTGCCTCGGCCCGAGTCCGTGCATACAATTTTTGATCATATGATGACCGTCCGGGAAGAAAGGGACCTAATGCGTCAAAGATGATTTTTACATGACAGGCGATCGTAGCAGAGCCCGTAAGCTAGCATTTTATTAGTGGGGATGCGTTTACGAAAAGCACCCCTCCACTTACCACTACACTTTTAGGCACGCTTTCAGGCTTTTAGGCTGGCTTTCGTAGGCCTCTCGTTCGGTCTCCGCGTACGCTTGTCATGCCTATGGTTGTAACTTAATAACAAAAAAAAGTAATTAACTTAAAAAATGTCTGATCATTGGAAATGAAAGAGTAATTCAGAAACTATCGATTGGTGTAAGAAAATGAAAATCGATTTTTCCTGCATTAGGTCTCTTTCTTCGCGGACGGTCACATATTGATAATCGAAAATTCGAATTGAGATGCCTGTGTATCGGGTCGACAATTGAGTTTTCTACCCCAGGGAAGAAAGTGACAGATCAATGTGAATCAATGTGAATCGAGAGTCGAATTTTCGATTGAGGTATGATGAAAAATATTTTGGTATTATTTTTTTATTTTTTTGGGGGGAATTTCTATTTTTAAATTGAGTAAAATGAAGACTTTGGTTTGTCTATTATTGAAAAAAATAACTAATGCTTCCTCTATGAGGAAGCAAATACATTTGCTAACGGGAAGTAAAGTGCTCGTCAGAGGGGCATCATATAATTATAAATACAAACAAAGTGGAAACACTCGAGATTGAATTCACAGCTAGTTTCAATATATGTTTACTTTAGTCTTATACTATTTTCTACTTACGAACAGAATTAAGGAATATCACCAGAGTGAAGGGAAGTATAAAAATAACAATTCCCATTTTGCTCGAAACAGAGAATGTATTTTTAATAAATGTCTTCAACTGTAACTGATAAGGTGTTCAGTATATTCTGCTCATATGTATATATACTAGCCATTATCTCATTATTAAAAAGTCAATAAAACGTTGAGTGAAGCGAAGTTATGATATATTTTTGTATTCAATGCTGATACAAATCTAAATTTTTCCACAAGATCGAAGGACCAATAGAAACACTTTATTATAGCCAAGGTTGTTTGGTTATCTTTCATCATAATTGGTAACTAAATATGTGCCTCTGACGGGGAAAAAATTATTATATTATCGCGGCAATATTCCACATGCAAGAAAGTGAACAGTTTTCATAATATTTTGTATTGTTTGGCTTTGATTCCATTTTTTTAATTCCCTGTTTCGATTTATTTTCATATTTTTTTATACTCTGGAGGTCTCTTTGAGGAAAATATTTATAATTATTGACTTTCACTTTTGACGATTAAAAAAGTCTTAACATTTCTCTAGAAAGACCCAAAGTAAATATTGTAAAAATGGACAAATCAATTATATATATTAGCTACATGCTTAACATTTTTGCATCTGCGCCCAGTAAGAAAATGTATTCGATCAATACGAAATTTGTTCGAGTCTATATTTTTATGCAATGTAAGCAATTTATTATTTGCATTCAAGAAGAAACAATAAATCAGAAATATTTTGAATGATTAAAATGAAAATATTTATTATGCATGACAACTCTACGATTTAGAATTGTTGAAATACTTCATATATTTGGTCACTTCACAATCGAAAAGAAAAGATATATATTTAGGCCGAGTCTGAAGTGGAGGACTGTCCGTACTTTTAGCTCGTTCGGGCTAAAAATACGGACTGTCCTCACGTTTAGGTTTGACTACACGTCCGGGCTAAAAGTACGGACAGTCCGTACGCATATGTATGTTTATAACACAGTCGAGACTAATCATACGGACTTGGTGAGGGAGAAAGGGAGTTGGAAAAGTGAAGGTGGCGTGGCTTATGTCCGGACGTATAGACCTGGTTGTAAATCTTTGCCACGCGTCGCGTAACTTTAGACACTTGGAAAGGAAAGTCAAAGCCGAATTTTTTATTAATTTTAATTTTTTGACTGTTGAAAGAAAGTTTGAAAATTTATTTTTGAAAAGTTGAAACAATTTTTCTTTGTTTGACATTGGAAAGGGGTAGGGGTTTAACCAATATTATATCATGACTATAGTCACAGTGGCGCCTTCCCGCTCCTCACGAGACTTTGGAAAGGGGTAGGGCTTTAACCAAATTTATTTCTGTGACTAGCCACAGGGGTGACTTCCTGCCCCACACCAGACGTTGAAAAGGGGTAGGTCTTTGAACAAAATTATTTCTATGACCAGTCTCAGGGGTGCTATACGCCCCCACGAGTCACTGGAAATAGATAAAGGTTTCACCAACAACATACGGACTGTCTGTATAGCTGGAAGTAAACATACGGACTGTTCGGACTTATAGACACTGCCATATATTTAATTGAAATTAATATATAATTGTAAACCGGAAAAAAAATTATCACTGGATTTATGTAACAAGGGCTTGTGTATAATTAACGGTTAGACGAGCTAGTTAGCCACTATAAATGAATGTTTGCGAAAATATATTTTTTTCCAGTACTATAGAATTTTTTCAGTGAAGCAGGTAATATTTGCCGTAAATTTCATGGCTAAAAAACAACATAGGGCTGAATGAAACCTCTTAATATTCAATTACAATTCGTCACAAAATTGCAGCTAAAAAGATGTTAATAACCCCCTTAATCTTTTTTCAAACGAACAAAATTTGTGGGTTACAAAACACTCGGATAAAACATTTCATTCATTGCACAATAATAAAAATTGTAAAAATTACAATTAAGAAAGTTTAACAAGTCGTGCTTTCAGCAGATAAACACACGCAACGACCTCTAAATATAAAAAGTATATGAATCCAAGGATAATAACAAATACAAAAAAAAAAAAAAAAAAAAAAATTGATTAGCATTTCGAACTCGAAAGTTCATTGCCTCACTACCCGATTCGGGTAGTGTTTCTAGGTGGATAAATACTACCAGTGTGAGTCCACCACACCCACGACGGGTCAACAACACGCAGTATTCCCGAACGGTCACCCATCCAAGTACTAACCGCGCCCAACACTGCTTAACTTCAGTGATCTAACGGGAACTGGTGTTTTCAGCGTGGTATCGCCGTTGAATAACAAATACAAAGAATGTAAAATACAGGAAATGTGGAATTTTAATAACGTGTTTAAAAAAGAAGAATTCTGGTCCATACTAAATCTTCTTATTCATTATATTAGTGTAACATTGATTCTTAGTTTTTGACTTTCCGTCAATGATCGTATGCGACATCATTCTCATTATATGTTATGCCGACTGACAAAACGCGTGAAACGTATTATTATATCATGTATTGTAATAAGAGCTCCACCCTATAATTCAAAATCAGTGTGTTGAAGTTGAATTCTTTGTCCTTTTAATGTGAGAAAAAGAAAGTCATTAATTTATTTGAAGATTAACAAAAATCATTAACTTCGAAATTTTATATAAATTGCGATAAACTGAGAGTCGACCGTAGTGGTCACACCTTCTAAAAATAACGTAGTGATCACAATGGACCCCACGCAGAAAAACAGTTGTGCCATTTTCGTTCTTTTTCATGTGTTGACTCAAACATTAAAATGGAATTGAGTTTTAGACTTCCTTTTTATAATTCAATTTTTTTCTCCTCTTTCAATTTTTTGTATATTGAAAAAATGCAAGAAAATTTTTTTCGAGAAATTTGACTTTTTTCAAAAAAATATTCATCAAAATTTCAATTTTTAAGATGGAGCAGGAAAAAACCCCTGCGTTTTACTCCCAAATAGTATAGTTTTAAGAAAAAAATAGTATTATAACGAACTTCAAAAGAGTTTATTTATTTCACAGTTTGAAGTTATTAATTTTCATGAAACTCGTAAAATCAATGAGGCCAGTTTTGAACGTGTAAAATAAAGTGGAAAAAACATTTTCTAATAAATTTATTTATTTTTCCAATAATAGAATTTTTTAAATACATTTTTCTGAAATTTTTCTGAAATCTTCCGAACTGTAGGTATATTTCATCCATATTCTCAACCGTCTACTCGAAGGTACGTAAACGCGAAGTTTTTACTTTTAGTAAAATTTATTTAACTAAGATTCATTTTTTGAATTTGAACCTTGGAGTGTTGAAACAATGAAGGTTTGAGTAAAGCGAAGTTTTAATGATATATAACGAGCAAACTTTATTTACTTTATTCCGCGACATTAGAAACAAATTTTTGACGATTCTTTATCATATGTATGATAATCGACGAGTTATTTTATGGAGACTCACATTTTTGGAAACTCACGTCGCGACGTCTCTCATCCTGGAAACATCTTAAGGCCATTCCATAGTTACTCGATTCCTACTTTACTGGGAAATTTAGGAAGTTAACTCAAAATGAATAAGGGACATTAATAAGGAATGTTTGCATAATCCTAAAACTAATAAATTAAACAAATTTTTTGAAAATTACTCTGGAAACGTCCATTAATTACGTAAGACCTCTTCGGAGGCCGTTAAAATTACTTCGTATACTATTATACACAGTATGCAATTATTTGCTTTACTTATTTTTTATTATGAACTACTTCATATATTACATACGTCCAATAAACATACAGTCGAGGAGTTAAACCATTCTTGAAATCTGTTCGAAAACTTGAATGAAATCTCGTGGAATCCTTAAAAATCTTTCCTAACTCTAGAAATCCTGTAAATTTGGTTGAAAAGTTTATAAAGCCCTTAACATTTTTTTAATCATTTGAAAATTCTTTGAAATCGTTTGAATTCCATGGATATCGTATCTAGTCTCTTGGAACCACTTTTACACATATTGAACTTCCTAGAAGTTCTCGAAAACCATATAAAAACTGTGAAAATCCTTGAAATCACTAAAAATCTTCAAAATCCCTTTGAAATCCATTGAAATCTCTAAAATCCGTGGAAATCTTCCCGAATCTTTTAAAATCCTTTGCAACATATTAAAATCCATTAAAGTCTTTTAAGAACCATTTAAATTCTTCGAAAGCCCTTAAAATCCTTTATATTCGGAAATCGTTCAAGATTCAGTTACTAATTCACATGAGTAAATATGGTAACTGATTCAAAGTGAGATAGAAATTGAAATTCCGTTTAATCTTTTGAAATATTATACAAAGTCCTCTAAAATCCATGGATACTATACTTTGGAATCTTTTGAAATCTGTTAAAAAATTTTCAAATTCTGTGCTCTCATTAAAACCTCTTTATATGTCTCAAAATACGTTCAAACACCTCAAAATCCTTTTAAATGTTTTGAAATCTCCTGAAATGTCTTTAAATGCATTCAAATATATGAATTCCCATTCAAATCCCTTACTATCTTTGAAAATTCGTGAAAATACTTCGGTGTAACACGAAATCCTTTAAAAACCTTTGAAAACCTCTGACATATTTTTAAATATTACGAAATCACTCAAGATCCCTCAAAATCCGTAGAAATCCTTCGATATCTCTTTAAACTCCCGAAATCGTTTAAAATCATTTGAAACCTGAGAAGCCTCTTGTAATCCTTTTGAATTATTTGAAATGCCCTGAAAATTCCATAATCCCTTTTAAACTTATGAAATTCTTTGAGATCTAATGAAAACCATAGGAATCTTCGGAAATCTCGTTAAATTCCGTTGAAAATTTAGAATACTTTGAAATACATTGTGATCCTTAGAAATACCTTAAACTCCCTTGAATTCTGTTGAAATACTTTCAAATCACTGGTAATTTTTCGAATCTTCTGAAATCCCTTGAAATCTCGTTTACGTTGAAAAAAATTTATGTTTTTGATATACTGAATAAAAAAGATCAAATGTTACGTCAGAAGAGAGGAGGGGGTTCTAGCACTTAAAAATCATGCTTACGTAATTAATGGATTTGCCCTTTTTTAATTCTAACATTTGGCCCATACAAACGTTTCTTATTGCTCCTTATTTAATTTAATTTATTTCCAAATTTTTCAACTTGATATCTCATTTCGTGTTGATGTGAATTGTTAAAAAATTTCAGTGAGGTAGAAATAGGGTATGTATACCATGGATTTCAGATGTTTCCTAAATGAGAGACACCGCTATCTGAGTTTCTGCAAATGCGAAATTTGTGAAATGTGACACGCGTCAATGTGACTCGTCAAATTTTTTCCACTTTGATGTGCACTCGAAATTGTTCCCAGATGAGATAAACCACAAATGTGACATGCCGAGATGTGACTGGCCGATTGTTACTTGACCCGACACCTTAATTCAGTGTATCCTCATTTGCGGATTGAATTTACCAGCAGAAAATTAGAAACGATATATATATTTTGTTTACAGCTCTAGTTGGAACGAGGGACATTTAATAGGAAAAGTTTTCATCCGCGCGAATAAAGTCTCATAAGCGAAAATTATAATTCCACACAAAGGGGATTCGATTTACTTCTCTTCCTTGATAATCTCCAACTTTGATAAATTGGAAATATTATATTTGGACTTTTTATTTAATTTAATATCGAAATAAAATTTTTATTTGCTTCACAGATCGATAAGTACAATGAGAAAAAAAATCTTGAATTCACGAAAATTTACTTCATAAAATATATAATAATAAAATAATATATGCATGCAATAATATATAATAATATTTAATAATAATAATAATAATTGGAAAATAATATAATAATATATGTCCTATAAAACATTTCTTCAATACCCATAAATGGATTTATCTAAAGCAGAAATATGAAAATATTGTTGCAAATGCAATAACAATCATCAGTTAATAATCATTATTTGATAAACTTGAGAACTAATTTCTATTGCAAGATAATAATATATTTTTTCATGGACTAAATAAGCGTTCCTTTCAACGGATTTCATGAACATTTCATATAAACGAATATTATTTGCGCGGCTCGCTTCGTTCGCAAGTTCGAGCACGCCTATAGGGACTATTGGATCTCGCGCTCGGTCATTGTACACCCACACATTTTTGCACAGGACTTTTAAAATTAAAGGTCAAACCATCGACAGCTCAAATTTAGAGATTGTGAATTCTTTTTTGTTAAAGCTCTTTTGGCTTTAACGGACACTTTCTCATCAAGTGTCTCGTGAGAAAAAAAAGATTAAAAGCGAATTTCCAGATCTAATTAAAAAATAATGTTATCAATCATTTTATAGTACCTTGTGACTTTTTGTCTAAAAATTTAGTTTGTTTATTTGCAATGTCATTTTTCAAGATTGAAACGAAAACTCCGCGTCAAAAAGCAACGTTTGACTTGAAATGTTCATTTTTGTTTGTTTTTTTAGATTTTGAGAATGCCATAACTCTGATAATTTTATTTTTATCAAAGAAAATCTGCATTTCCTGAAATTCTGAATTTTCCTTCTAAATAGCTGGCTAACGAACTCGTCCTTTCTTTTCATGTCTTAAAAACGAGTGCTAAAGCTGAGTCGAATATGATTACATGATTAGTCTTTCGAAATTTATTGTGCCCACATGATGCAGACATACATATATACATATATACATACAGACAGACATATACCTCCGTAAAAATGGTTTTTTTCTGAATAAGGGGGTCTCAAAACGTGGATACTTATTTCAACGGAATGCAAATCAATTTATTTCAAAAAAGTATTCCCTTTGTCCGAACAACTATTTGTTCGGATTCAAGTGGTTTATTCATGAATAATTATTTTATCTGAAAACAATGTTTCTTTGATTCAATGTAACCTAAATTACCTGATCTACGCGTTGATGAATTACTTGACTCAAATACGCATTTATCATTCTAAAGAATCGATTAAATTGAAATGATAAAATATTTCTTAGGGGTTTAAAAACAGATTTAAAGAAACTAAGTTTTTAGCCCACAAAAAGAAATGCCCCTGATTTAATAACTTTCTCATTTATTACAAAGAAATATTTATTTGTATTAAAGAAATATCACAGAAGAAATGATTTCTTTGAGTTGAGACATGACTTTTTACCTGTTAAGAATATTTATTCAAATGAAGTAATATAATCATTGTCATTTATTTCGGCTTTAACTTGTATAATTTTTGTTGATAAAACTCAGCGTAAACGAGATATCAAATTATAGTGGATAAAAGTTCGAATTTCATGCAGTTTATCGGATATTTTACAAATGTTATTAAACTCGCTGATAAAATACTATTGCTATTATTGAGATCGCTACTGCATTTACTTGGTTATGCCATAGATGGGCAATAAAACTAATTTGCTGAAGGTTCTCTTAAACGTTTTGCGATACCATTTTTTATATTTAATACAATCTTTGAAAATATAATTCATCAAAAAGTAAAACATTTTCATTAAAAAGGAGCGTAATTAGTATTTTGATTTTGAATATAACATTTTGGACAGAGAATCGCATACATATTGTATTTTGAAATATGCTGAGTCATTTGACAGTGTTTCATAAGAGCCGTATTCAGCAATACGTAACATTTATATAGTGGATGATTCGCGGAGCAACATATGCGCCATCCATGTGCGCGTGTTTTGGTTGTTAGAATTATCAAATTCGCTCAGGAATTCATCCCTCGTGAAATCGCGGTCATTCTAGCTTCATGAACTGGCCGTCATGATTTTAACAACTGGTCGCAATTCTGCCCGGAAAATTTGCAAGAGTTACTTCAATTATTTAACATTCTTAAGAAGCAATTTAAAATTGTTTTGTTTCAAAAGATTTGATTATGAAATTAATCAAGTTTGAATTATATGTATTAAGTTCTAATGCATGTTCAACAAGTTTTCTGAAAATTTCATACCAATCAATGGAACCGTTCCCTAAATATTACCCTTATATATATTTGAAACATGCTCTTCCTACTACCGAAAGCTGTTTTTCTCCGAACAAGCTTATCGTGTATGAAAATTTTTGAAGTGGTAACTATTTTTCAGGTTTAACTCTACAACTTTGTTGATATACTGTTGGATGTGATAAGCTTCTTGAAGAAAAAGAGCTTTTGGTGCTAGAAAAAACATTTTTATTTATTTATAATGGTGATAATTAGAGACCGGTTTCATTGATGGATATGAAATTTTCGGAAAACTTGTTGAACTTGCATTAGAACTTAAAAATATTGTTAAAGTCCATTTTTTACTGGAAATATAAAAATGTACTATTTTGATGCTCATTTTCTTTGTGTTTTCATAATATTGAAATTTTGATGTATATTTTGGTACATTAGAAACAAAGGAAACTGATGTGCTGGTTATGATGAATTATGCTGAAAAAATCGTGCTGAATGCGAATCTCTAATTATTACAAAAAAGCTATAATTTTAAATTGTCCAAAGACGTCATAACTAAAAAAGAATTTCAATTTTTTGAATGATGCCCAATTATTCTTTATTTATTTATTGTCACGAATAAAAAAAACATTTAAAGATAAAGATAATTTTTTGACTTATATTTCGAAGAACTCGAATAGCGTTTTCACTATTCAAAAAAGCCTGTTTTGGACCATCCTACTGTGTAATTTTGGTTCCAAATTAATAAAAATTTTAGTCCGTCGAAATGTTGTTTATTTTGAGTTTATAGATTTGAATATTTTTTCTAAATAATTTTTAGATTTTCGATTTGTTTTTCAGCAATATCTTCCGATTTCATGATCGAACCGATTTCAAATGATGAAGAGCTTTCCGAAAAACGTTTTTGCCGCACCCTGGAATCGGGAAGACCCTGTTTCCTGGGAGGAGTGTAATACCCTTAATTCTTGGGGCTCGCACGTCTAATTCATGGAGCTTAAGTTGCGTGAAAGCGTGAAGGGATGAAATGTCTCAAGCCCCTTTCGGAAAGCAATCTTCAATACATATAAGGGCTGGGCTCGGAGTGTCCAGGGAAACTATCGGGAAATACTTGTTAGTCCCGAAGTTTCATTCGCTCCGTTATCTGGGGTTGTTTCAGCATCAGCCTCGGGCAAGGTGACTGGTAAGGTTGCGCTCATCCAGTTTCTCTCATCCCTGCCCTGGATCCCATTATAAACTTGCTACGCGGTTATATCGTTATCCACATTGCCAACGCCAGCTCTATTCAGGACAACTGAATGCAGTTATAGTGGAATAAGGCGAATGCGAAACAGGATTTTCGTGGAGTGGAGGGGGGTAGGGGGCAGAATTAAAAATTACTATTCGCAATTTCCTTAGAAAGTTGGAAAGTAGCCTTCGTACTTATAAACATAAAAAGAGGAAAAAGCCAAACCTACGAGTTATCCTATAAGAACAATATGCTTAGGGTCGTTGTCTTTTGTAGCTGTCTGAGGTCTCACTAGAAGATGTTTCTCTAGTTGAGAATATTCAAATGCAATCGAGTTTTTTACAGAAAAGAAGTGAAGTTTTATTTTTAGGGTGTCTACGCCACCTGGAAAACCTTGCAAACCTGGAATTGTGTGGGGAATTTTTATATACCTGAAAAAACCTGGAAATTTAAAGGGATTTTTTAGAGAGCAAGCTTCAGTTTTCTTGAAATTAAAATATTGTATAATAAAACGATGTTTATTGATTCGTAAAAGTAGCTTTATTAATAGAAAGTTAGTTGGAAATTAATTTTTTAAACTGAAAATTTAATTATTCTATTTTTTATTGAAATTTGATTTTTTTAAGTTAAAAAGTCAACTATTTGGTTAAAAAATCATCTGTTTTATTTAAAATGCATCCTTCTTGGTAGAAAACTAATTTTCTTCCTTGAAAATTCATCTTTTTGTTTGAAAATTCAACAGTTTGATTGAAGCTTTTTTCTCTCTTTACTGAAACGAATTATTTTATTTTCGTATTAAAATTCTATTTTCAAAGTTCAAGGGTAAGAAAAATGTAACAGTTATCTGTATGACGAGACTGTGCAAAATTTAAGATCCATATAATTGTAAGATCAAACGAGCCCGCAAAAGCGGTCGAAGTTTGATCAAGACTATATGAAGTGTCTCGTTCGAAGATGATAATGTTGTAGTCATGCTTGTCATGCGTAACATCACAACGTTTAGCGCATGAGCATTTTGAAATGACGTTCCTTTTCTCCATCATACTCTCACTATCATCTATTTTCATATTGTTTTGCGTCATGTGCCCAGGAATTATCACGATTATTTTTGAAGATGATGACGTGTTTAAAGTTGGAACTATATAATTTAGAAAAAGAGTTAAACAACCCACCGCAGGGTCCTACTGAGAGCAACAGCCATCTAAAAAATGTCAATAGCCTCCAGTAGAACTGCGGTAAATCACACCTATGGCCACGTCTCACAACCGTGAAATGGGTGGTCACAGGGCACGACGAAATCACAACGACAGGCCGGCGAAACCCTCGCGTGTCTTGAGGACACGAAGCGACCCAAGGATGACAGCTTTCTGCATCCATCTCGCAAGTGCCTTGGCATATTTTTGGCACGCGGGTATGGCTTTAAGGTTTCGAGCCAGTGATAGTTTCGCATCTCCGAGAGCACCTATCACAATGACAATTACTCGCACCGAATATTTTGGGTACAGTCGCTGCAGCTCTCTTTTAAGGTCTTGATATCTCTCCTCTTTTTCTTTCTCCTTTGCAGTGATGTTCTATTCGGACGGAGCCGAGAATTCGATCACGAATATAGTTAGTTTCTCGAAGTCTTGGAGAACAATGTCAGGTCTCGAGTGCGCAACGGAGACTGCTGCCCAAAATCGCAGTTCTAGAAAATTTGCCACTTCTCGTTACGGACAATTGACTGTATATCCCTTGGAGCGTGCGGCAGGGCTGGGTCGCGACCAACATCATAAGAGCGACAAAGATGGTAATAAAGTACTCTTAGGATCGCATTATGTCTATAGATAGTATGTGCTCTAGGTACTCAGCGTGTGCATGACACGCTCTGCACCTATCACTGGTAACTTCTTGACATAAAATGCGGGCGCGGTATGCTAAGGTGGAAATTACACCGTTCTGGCATGGAAAAAGAAAATCCTCTGTACCTGAATTGAGCCCTGATGATTTGAGGAAAGCAAAAGTTTGCTCCTTCGACAAGGACTGTTTTTCTACAATTCTGTGAAAGTTTCCATGCATTTACTTGTCGAGTAGCTATTGGCGAAATTGTCCAAGCTCTGCTTTCTTTACTTCGGCTTTTAGACATGAAGCATCTAGATGGAGTAATGCACTTTCCTCACTTCTGATGTTAAAATTCAGGCCAAGGGTCTCGGCCGCTTGCTCCGCGGCTTTGCAACGGTACGCTCCTTCGCCAATCATCTCGTGGTTCCTGACCATTCTTAGGAGAGGATCTCTGCCATTCGCAACGATGTAAGCTGTACTTAGAACAATTCGGTTATGAAGAAACTGGAGATTCAGAAGTTTGCGTCCGCCTTGACGGCGTGGAATGTATAATCGCGGAATTGACGAATTGATATGCCAGCTTTTATGCATATCCATGATCCTACGTGTGGTGCAATTAAGGGCCTTAAGCTCGTTCTTCGTCCATTGAACCATTCCAAACGAGTAGAGTAGAATCGGGACGGCAAGCATGTTAGTCGCAGATACTTTGATCAACGCCGACATATTGGAAGATCAAATCTGTCGAAGCATATGCTTGTATCTGCTTCGGAGAGATTTCTTCACTGATATTATGCCCTGAATGCGGCTTTGAGGCACGCCCAGGTATGTATAGGTCTCTCCAGTATTAAGATGTCTAACAACACTTATATCCACAAGCTCAGGGTCCTTGGGAACGCCGGTAATCTTTCCTTTTTTCAGATGAATTTTGGCACACTTGTCCAAACCAAAGTCCATGCCAATCTCTCCTGTGTAGTTCTTGATGATATTTATAGCAGTTTGAAGTTTGATTTTACCAGAGGCTTCAAGTCATCCATATAAAATACATGAGTGACCTTAGGCTCGCACTGATTTGATCTTACAATGATATTCCATGTCTCGTTATCAATGATAAGATTGTTGTTTTTTAGAGGCTGAGTGATGATTCTCGATCATTCTATATTTTATAGAGTTTTTTATTTGAACCAATGATTATAACAATTATAATCAGCTTATTTTTTTAGTATCGCTTGTGCAAAATGTTCATTAGAAGTATGGATGGGTTTTTTATAAAACTCAAAGAACGTTTGAGAAGCAGGTGCCTATCCAGCAGTACGCTTTATAGTTGCTATATCTACTTCTTGATTACAAGGCCGTAGTTAGGGGGGGGGGGGGGGGGTGATGCGTGTTTGATCCCTCCCCCCGAAATTTTTGAAACATGTACATAATATACTTATACTCTCCTGTGTGCCGCTGCATAACCCCTCTCCCGAAATTTTTTCTGCTGCATATCCCCCTCCCCGAAAAATTTTACGGTGGTAACGTCTGATTCGAATTACATATATCAGTCCTTCCTCACGCAGCGTTGAGGTGTTAGCTTTAAGCACTATATACGAAATGCTAGGTGTGCATGCGGCAATTGGGTGTGAAAATAAAGAAGCAAATCGCTTTCCAAATAACAAAAAACTAAATAAACTGTAGATAATGCCTTGTGCCTGTGTACAAGGTATGTCTCCACTCACGGTGCTGCCCTTCAAGCTGAGCTTGACAAATCGCCGTCCCTATAATCGGAGAATTGATTAGTGTCAATACCCGCTTTCTTTGGTAACGACTTAACCCAATGTCCAATAGTTTGTGAAGATACTGCTTTATAAGTTCTCATCGTAGCAATAAACATTTTTTTGTTTTTTTTCCCCCTTAATTCCTGGGTATATTCTATATATTCTAAGACTGCAGAGGCTATACACAAAGTCCTGGTTTCTCTTTAAAAACCGGTAGGACTAAATCTGGTTGAAAAGCGTTAGGTTTTGAAGTTTTTATCAATTCAGTAATTTTTGTAGTAATTGCCGTATCAGATTTTACTATATTATCCATGTTCACTAACGCAAGAGTTTGTAACCTTTGAGCCGTTGTTAGAGCTAGTAACGTTGCTACTTTTTCTGCAGGGTCCTTTAATTTCAGTTGTTTCAGTGGATGTAATATTTTGAGATAATTAAGTACGGGAGTACTATAACTTGCACCATTTTTGGAACAATCATTGAAAAAAACTGCCCGCGCGACTGTTGGTTCTCGCGCTTCGCGCTTGATAATATATTAATCTCGCGCTTCGCGCTCGATACTGTATTTAACTCGCGTTACGCGTTCAGTCTTTGTATTTCCCCCACATTTGTGACCAGACCTTTCGAAATTAAAGGTCTAAGTATCAACAGCTGTAATTTGGTGATTGTGAATTCACTTTCGTTAAAGCTCCTTTGGCTTTATTGAATACATTCTCATCACGTACCTCGTACTTCTTACTCGATTATGTCCAAAATGCGAAATTTTCTACAATGCATGTTCAACATTATTATAACAAATTAGATGATGTTATTTGGTGTCGACCAGATGATAACATTAATTAGAAGATGTTAATATTGTTGGTATACTGTTCCAAAAATTTTTATTAGAAACTTCAACGTTTCGCCCTTCGACGAAGGGCCTCCTCAGTCGTATTAATACGTATCGCCATCTTAATGAATCATGTCAATATAAAGAAAAATTCCGGAGTAAAGTAAGATCCTGGAGAAAGTCATTTTAGCCGACTTTTTGTTTAAAATTATAGAAAATTTGTCTAAAAACTGATGCAGCAGATGTTATAAAAAATATAAAAAACAAAAATGAAATGACTTGCATACTGTTTTGGCATTATCAGGATGTTAATATAAAAATATTGGTGAGCCATCACATTATCCTTTAGCCAAGAAAAAGCAAGTATATCAATATAAGCAATATAGCAATATAAAGCAATATAAAGCGAATGTATATCACATTTATTTCCGTACTTCGGCCTGTGATTGCTTATTTAGATATTGCAAAATGAAGTACGCATTGTATCAATCATGATTAATTTGATATTTGTTTCATATTTTGCATCGACTTTTATTCTCAGCTACCCTGAAAAATGTATCACTTCAATAAATTCATATTATTACAATTCATAATATGCATTGATATTAAAAACATACGTATTTTTCTTGTCTTGTTTTTATAATTGAAAGAAGTGCGCATCCTATAAGAAAAACATTTTTAAAACAAGAAAAAAAAGAAAAAAATAGAAAAATTTTTATAACAATATTGTAGGGTGTTCAAAAAGAAACATTTTTGCTCTTGCGAATTTTTTTGACCTCGAGCGTTTTTTGGCTCAAAATGTTAATTTTCTATTGTTTTTTGGAATTTTGTAAATGCTATCACTCCAGTAATTCTTGTTCAATCAAAAAAAGTTATAAGCAGAAATTGTTTCTCTTTTTCAGTACTAAAAATATCTGTACATTGAGTTTTCAAATTTGGAAAAAAGTGGTCTCAACATTTTTGAAAACGCGCTCACTTTATGAATTTTTATACAAAATAGCTGGCTAACGAATTTGACCTTCAGTTTAGGACACTCAAAGAGTATATCAAAGCCCAATCCAATCTGTCAATTCTCTCGAAATTTATCGGGCTAACAAAATAAAAATCTACATACACACCAACATACATACACACATACACATAAATATAGACACATTCGCGAAAACCTGTTTTTTGGGTTCAGAATGTCTCAAAACGTGGACATTTGACAAAAACGGAGGGGTCAAATCTAATACACAAAAACACAAATCTAATACTGAGTTAAAGTTAACCGCCGTTACTCTATCTATACCGCCAAATTTGAATTTTGAAATGCTTTATTATTTCTCTTTCTTACCA
Source organism: Andricus quercusramuli (assembly GCA_932178445.1). Classification (NCBI taxonomy): domain Eukaryota; kingdom Metazoa; phylum Arthropoda; class Insecta; order Hymenoptera; family Cynipidae; genus Andricus; species Andricus quercusramuli. The sequence continues at coordinate 217,544 of CAKNXH010001858.1, read as the reverse complement.
ACAAAATGACATTCATCGTAAGCTTACTGATTATACGGTAAATAAACTATTTACACTATTCAATATTTTTGAGCTTCGAAAATGCCAAAATAATTAGCACTTACTATGTTTTGGTAAGTAACTTCATTTACAGAACTCATCAATGAAACACTTCAATCCGTAAGTTTGAAATGAATGACATTTTTTGTGAAGGAAATTAAATTGACCAAGTACATATCCAAACCTTAAAATAATGATTTTTTAGCAATTCTTATCTCTTGAAGGGATATTCAGCTCCAAAAATATAGAAAACCTCTGAAGTTTCGAATTGAAAGTGAAATTTGTCATATCACTGGAATGAAAAGAAAAGAAGAAGGTCCAGTTTTTGATGGAACAAGCAAAAATTAACCTTAGGGGGAATACCCGATTTTCTCTTATATTGTATGGTTTTCAGTTCTTCTTTTTAGGAATAGGTAGAAGAACTAATTCGTCATTTCTCAGAAAAGAAAAAATATCAAATAGTAAAAGAAGACAGTAACGTTGAACTTTGAAGAGGTAGATTCTGTTATTTCAAGTTAATTTCAAATGGAAATTAATTTTTGAAAATTTGAGAATATATGTTTTTTATAACGCGTATTGCGAAAATTAATTATTGAATTTTATTTTATAAGTATGTTTCATGCATTTATTTAAGGCAAATGTTTAACATTTAGATATTTGGGGCGGAACGAGACACGTACTGGGGCGAGGCGAGACACTGTTTCTCTGGCTGTCATAACCTGTTTTCGGAGTGGGCAGACGTAATACAGGGATTAGAAAATTCTGAATATTGATTTTGCATGTGTTAGCAACATTTTTTCGAAAATATTAATATTTTCATAATTCTAATACCTTTGTGTGAGAAAACTTTTTTTTTCAAGTGTGTCTGGAGTTCAGAAAATTCTGTTGAACATGAATTATCTCTGATATAAATAGAACAGTATATCAAAAGATATTAAAATTTGCGAAGACTTTTCTAACCTAAATAAATTCGATACTACATAAATACCAAACATAGCTAAATATACCTTGAAGGTCAGTAGAATCATTTTTAGAAATATTTTCGCTGTCATATCTCATACTGATTTCTAATGAAAATAAATATTTACATTAAATTCTTCCCGCAAAACTAATCGGTATTACTTCCTCATGAAATGAAATAAATCTTCCATCATTTTTTAAAAATGATATTGTTGATGAAGATTTATATATAAAAATTATGAATAATATTACTCCACACAAAATTACATGAAAAATTACTTTTCTGATTAAAAAATAACCAATAATTAAAGTGTCCCATCTCATACCTTACATGTTCCGTTCCGCCCCAGACTCGAAGCGAGATGGGACAAAAGCACTATTTCTCAATTTGTATTTTTTACTCGTAACGATTGTTTTAACACATTCAATTCTTTACAATATTCAAACATAAAGATTCGCAGTATATAAATAACTGTTTACATTGTGGTATTTCACAACAGATTGCCAGTACTTCAATGAAAAAAATAACCTGTCCCATTCCACCCCGGTTTCCCCTATTTTTGAGAGAATGAGTGCTTCGAAGTATTTTTTTGAAATTTCTGTCATAAACTTCATGATGAGAAAGTCCAAACCCTTAAAAAGTTTGAAATTTACAAATTTTCCAAATTCAAAAATTCAGTAGATGTGAACTACCTTCTGACGGTAAAATTCTATCTGGATGTTGCTTCTCCACAATTTTTGTCATAGGTGTTATGATGAAAAATTCAAATTCTCAAAAATCCTGGAGTTCCTCAATTTTTCAATTTTGAAAATTCAAGAGCTAACTTTATATCAAGGTGACAACAACTTTTTTCATTTGTTATAATCTCTGAATCTTACTAAAAAAAGAAAAATTACTTAATCTTAAAAATAAAAACAAAAACTAAAATATTGCACCATTCTTAGATTTTCTAGATAGAAAAATTAGGAATATTGAGTTTCTTGAATGTTTTTCTTTGAGGATTTTCGGTGAAAAGCTTATTCTGACATATAATATCATCAGAAATATAATTATTTCGAATAATATGCAAAAACCATTCTATAGAAAAAAAGCATAACTGGAGCACATTTCAGTACAGATTTTGGCCTGAACCAGCAAAAAAAAAAGTTCAAATTAAAGCATTCTGCAATCGTAACAAAAAATTAAAAAATATATTTCACACTCACTGTATATTCGTAATTTATAACAGAGCACTTCATATTTTTTGCAATACATAGTGGAAACTGAATAGAAATATATTTCTTCCTAGACATCAAATACTTTTTACTTTAAAATTGGTAATTTATTCTTGTTTTACAGAGATAACCAATATTTCTAGAATAGATAGAAAAACTCTAGTTAGAAACAAAAACTTTTTGAACTAAAAGAAAGAGAAATTCTTCTCTAAGGCAAATATTCTCTTTGGTTTAAATTTGAACCCAACGCTGATACAAACGAATCTAACCTACCTTGAGAATGACTCATTGTCTCTTTGTTTTCTTTTCGTTGATATATTGAACGACTGAAAAACTCACAAAAGGTTTTTTATATAAGAAAATTTTTAATTTGATGAAAACATCAGATAAACCCGTCGAATTTAATATTGATTGAAAAACAGTTATGAAACAAATTGTGTGAATAATAAAAAATTATTTTTGGAATCAACTCGGGCTTAAGTAGCATGTTTCCTCTTGATGCCTTTCTATCAAGATAAGGGATGGGATTCGAGAATAAGTCCAGATTTCTTCCCCACAAAATTTATAGCTTAGATTTATATCAAATTGCGGAGAGAAGCTCAACAAGTGTGAGAAAAGTCAGTTAAAAAAATGTGCCCTTTTGATATTTAACGCAAGGACTAAAAAACGGACTTTGTAAAATCTGATACGAACTAATACACTTATCTATCATGGAAAAAAGATTGCAGTTTTCTTGTGCTAATTAACAGTGTACGAGGTCTGTCTGGAAATTATCCGACCTTGTGATCTAACTTCGTACCTAGTTGTGCTATTGTCAAAAACAGGTGTTTATTATTTGAGGCCCCCTTCTAAGTGAAAATGACCTGTGAATCTTCAGTCAAATAGTGTACGCAGTTGCGTAAACATCTAACTACGTACGCGTTGCATTTCAGGAAGACCTTAGGTTTTTAAAGACTATTGTTTCGAAAATTCTAAGCCAATATTTGGGGACGAGCCACAAGCCAGATTTAAGGGATAAATCAGAAACAACCCACAAGATGTTCAAAAAGATCATTACTAGGGCTTAGACATAGGTTTATGGTTACGACCCTGGAAAGAAGCAAAATCAAGGCAATGCTCACTGTTTTCTTTGACCAGAAAGGTGTGTTGCACCATGAATAGCTCCAAAAGATCAGAAATTAAGCAAAGAGTATTACCAAGAAAGTCTGAAATGATTATGTGACGCAGTGAAAAGTAAACAGCCCGATTTTTGGAAAAGTTGTTACTGGTTCCTTTACCACGAAAATGCATGTACCCATTCATCCCAGCTTATTCAGCAATTTTTGGTGAAACGCGGCCTTACATAAATATGGCAGCCCCTATTCAGTCCTGACCTGGCTCCCTGTGATTTCTGGCTGGAAGAAGGTTGTGGCTTCCAAAGGAGAGTACTTTGAAGGGGATATCATCGCCATTGACCAGAGTTAACTTCTAATCCTGGTACATTACAAGGTCGGATACTTTCTGGACAGACCTTGTATGTTATATACGCTCTGGGCAAAGCCTGACGTTAGAATCCGTATCAGTCTGATTAGCCTGAGAGAGAAAAAGGATTCTGGCTTTCCAAACCGAAACCTCGAATTATTTTCTAGAAACCATTCAAAAAAATTGAGGAAAATTACAGAATTGTAAAGCTTATACTTTCCATTTTCACATTTAAAAAGTCCACTGACAAATATATTGGTTAATTTTGCACATCTAAATTTTTTGTTATATAGAGAATTGAGAGTACTGAAGAATTTAAAGTCGATTTCATTACGGTTTTCTATTATTTCAATGGAAAACGATTTTCCGAGTTCACATACAAATACTTTCTGGAGTCAGGTAGCCTGAAGGCAGTCAACTCTGGAAGCTACTTCCCTTTGGTTATTACAGTCAAGTTGCCTCATTTCATTCACCTGCACCATTGAGGATGAAATTCAATATTCATCGATTTATAAATTTCATTAGTTTTCCAAACAAGATCTTTATAAAATATCAAAGAATTACGCAAACTTTAAAACATTTTTATAATAAATTTGAAGGACTTCAAGCTCAAAAGTCAAGTTTATGGGGAATTGAAGTTTTTACAATTCATTTAATATATTCATATATTTAAATTATCTTTAAAAAAAATAGTAAAAAAAAGTGGATTAGAACTGAGATAAATGATTTGATTTTGAAAAAAATGTATGGAAGCTTCAATCGTAATCAGACTTCAAGAAAATAATGAATTATGTCGAAATGGAGTTTTGTAGACTTTAGTCGATTCTATTGAAATTTGCACTCCGTTACTCCTCCTTTTCCTAATCAATGCAGCTTTCGACGTTATCATACCAATGAAAAGCAAGCACATGCTCACGTGAGCAATTCAAAAACTTTATCTGGGTTAATGGGCAGACGACGAAATTTCAAAGGACTTTTTCTTCTTTGCCAGAGGCAATATTTCCACCAGTGCTCTTTCCGGAGCAATTAAACTTAAAAACTATAGAAACTCGGAGATAAATTATTTTCCTTAATGAGGCTTCTTAGTTTGTAGAGCTGAAGCTTCATTTTATGAGATAGTCCATCGATAACTTCAAAGTTAGATCTCCTCAATTATTATTGATGAGCATTTTACGCTTGATCTTATTAATGATTTAGAACATTCCATTTTTGACATTTTTAGTTTAAACACAATAGCAGAAAATGTAAGTAACATATTACTTTCAATTTTTTGCAATATTGGTTTTTCCGAATAGTTGTATGGGATAGTCGGGGAGCTCCGGCCACTCATGATTTTGAATAAACCAGGGATCCGACCGAAACGAAACAAAATACTTTCGCGATTTTCGTTCTTTTTCCATACTGCCAAAACGTAAATATATTCACTCGGCTTAGGTTACGTTATTCAAAATACCGAAATTGTAACGAAATTTTTTAATCACGCGTATTTTGAAAAAAATAGTTCATTCGAATCCTTGTGCACCTGATGTAAATATTAAAAGGCAGACAGGTAAAATATCAAGTTATAACAATTTCGTTTTTAATTTTCTTCCAATCTATCAACACGTAACAAAAAGTAAACAAAAGATTCGGTACTTTTTGAATAACGTAACGTAACGAAACGATAGTTTTGGACGGATCCCTGGAATAAACTATATTTTCTATGATGATAGATCAACAGGAGTCGTCCATATGTTAAGTTACATTTTTCCAACAATTTTGAACCTCCCCTCCCTCTATGTAACGCTTTTTACGACTTTTCTTGTAGTTTTTTTTTGTTATCTTCACAAATTGTCCGTAAGCGTAATTTTAAAAATAGAATCATATCTTTCATTAGCGTAAAAGAAAATCCAATCTATATACTTCGTCTCTTGAAAACAGTGCATTTTGTAAAATATGAACCAAATTTATTATCAAATATTTGCAATAATACAAAAAATATTATATCAGTTTTGATTTGGACATCTAAATTTACTCCAAAACTGTTCTCCAACTATATGTGCCCTGTAATTTTTGTATTTTCTTTTTTGTGAACAATGTAATCTCTAATGCTTTTTGTGGGCTTTTGATTTTCGGTGAGAATTTTGGTCCCAGTTCATAAAATTTTTAAGCTTCTGATTTAAAAAATATACATTTCTCGTAATTCAGTTACAATAAAATGTCGGAATATTACAATTTTCTCGGTCGCCAAAATACTCTTTTTGTAACGCACGCACACGGAAAAAATGTGTACTGGAGGAATTACTGAACTAGTTACGTTGTGGCGGATGTGAGAAAAATTCGGTGAATTAACAATAACTTTTCTGTAAGTCATTTCGAACTGTTGGGTTATAATTACAGAACTGATAATAAGTACTAAAAATCGGTGCCGTAAAAGTTCAAAATGATTATTACGAATAAGTTGAAGAGAAACTACATCTGTGCTGTGAGAACCACGGTTCTCGGTCGCTTAAAATTACAGAACTCTACTGTGTTTTGGAATACATGCACGTACAGTACGTAGCGTTGCGTCAGTGTGTGTCACTGATGTGCGTCCCGGCATCACATCAGCGAGATTCAATAAATAATCTATAATCAGAATTACAAAAACAAAAAATCAATGGAATCACCATGTACATTTCGCATGGTCCCAGTTTTTTTATATCTTAAAATAATTACTTTGAAAATTGATCAATAATTGCTCACGTGAGGTTTTAAAATTGTGTACGACTTTGGTAAGGAAGCTAACTCTCGTTTTTCAACACAGCGTTGTATCTAAATTTTAAATATTTTTAAATTTGATTCTCTTGACAAAAAATCTCATCATTTAAAAATTTACTGAGAAAAGTGCTTTATTAATGAGTTCTGTAAATGAGGTGACATCGTCGAAGCTTGAAAATGCTTAAACGTTTTAAATAATTTATTTAAATTGTTTTCAACCTTTACAGCACAAAATAAACAATTTTACTGATGTAATAAAAATAAAGTTATCGCATAGTAGTTAGACTTAATTTTGTCAGTAGTGTATGGAAGTGGTTTTGGAAGGAGTAGACTTACACAATTTCAGTAAAATGTTAATACAATTGACAGGATTATTAGATCAGGAACTGTTTTAATATTTAAATAAGCTATATATCCCAGATTTTTTCTATTTTTCTTCTTCAGAGTTATTCATCCCGAAAAATATTAGAAACCCACATAGAATTAGTGAATAAAAATCTGATAAAATTCAAAGAATTTGAGGTGAATTTAAAAACCTTCAAATTGAATTTAAAAAATTGAAAATGTAAGTAAAATCCATTGAATTCAGTGGGTTTGAAAAAAAAACTAGGAAATTGGTGTAGATCTGAATTTAATAATGTCGTTAACCCTTGGAATCTTTGTTTTAATTTTTTTTAAAGAAAAGTCACTTACGTGATATATTATAATATTAAATTAATGAATATAATATTCAATGAATGAAATGTTATAAAAATCTTGAAAGTTAGGTTTCGGATTATGTTGCACGTAGCAAGTCTTACTTAATTTAATTATTTAATTTACTGGAAGATTTTTCGCTATCATTAGAGGAACTTCTTTAATTCATATACAATGTTCTCAAATCAAATAAGATTTTCTGCGAAATCTATAGAAGAATGTATCCTTCACCTTCCTGGAGAATAAACCTAGTTTTTTTATCTACAGAAAGGTTAATTAGTGCGCGCATATAGTGGATTTTTCCAGTATTATTTATTCAATAGGTTTAAGTACGTATGTAAATGAATGTATTAACAAGAGTTTTTCATGCAAAATTTTTTTTATTTCATATCTTAAACCTTTTGGAAAGTAGAGGAATTGGTTTTAGCTGATTTTTGAATTCAGTGTTTTGATACGCTACTTTCTAAAAATCATTTCCAATTCCCAAAAATTAAATTTTTTGTATTAAAAATATTTTCGAAACTGGAAATTATATTTCACTTCAAGTAAGATAATAATGATTGTTGTCTTAATCTGTAAACTGAATTTTCTTTTATTCAACACAAATATATTTTTTTTACAAGTCCATTACTATAGAAAGAAATATATTTTTACATTAAAAATGGATCCTGCTATACTGAACATTAATAGAAACTTTTATAATTATATCGTCCCACATTTAAACTTTTGAAATTAAAACATTTAATACATGAATTATTATGATTGCGTTTAAAATTAAACAATCTTTTAAAAGAATTCAATTTTTTAAGTTTACAATTTCAAATTTAAAAAGTGTGTGATCTGGGAAGTGGTCACAAATTTAGGTAGAAATTTTCATTTTCTGCGTGGTATTATTATTATAAAGTTATACAATTCAATGGTAAAAGCGCGTGAAGATTTGGTCGTGGTCGATTTATTGGTAACCAATCAGAAGCTGTGAAACTTTTGAAATTTACTAACCAAAACCAGGGGCAGGTAATCAATCTGTCTACTGATGCAAGAATAAAAGTGAAAGATTTTTTTGATTTTTTCTAGTAAATTCCTGATCGTATTATCGTCCTGAGTTTTTAATTATAAACTATTGTATTGTTTTCATTTGAACGCTGAATACTTTACGCATATACAAAGGAAGCTCTCAATATTATTCAATGGAATAATTTTAAATGAAATGACATATAAATCCACGTTTTTATTTTCCATGCCCTAAATGGAAGAATGAATCAATACATTTTTAAATTTTGAAAATTATATAATTTTGAAGACATTTCTGATTAGAAACATTAAAAATTAAACATTTTTCAATTGATGGTTCAAAATCAAATTTTTAATTTGAAGTCGTTTGCAATAAATAATTGGTTAGTTGTTATTTATAAATTAAAAATTTCACTTGCAGTTTCAAAATTCAACAAAATGAAACAATTAAAATTCTTACCTTAAAAGGTTAAACTTTGCACTCAACGATTCAACACTTTATATTTGAAACAATTCACTTTCAAATTGTTTAATTTTGAATATTTGATGTATATGTAATTGCTTATTTTAAATAAACAACCCAATACTGCTAGATATTTTGAAAATGCCTTTTTTAATTAAAAAATTTCAATTCGCAATGGGTTAAAAATGGAATATTTAAAACTGAAACAATATTTGAACGCGTATAATTTGAAATTAAATAAAAGAGTTTATTTATGAGTCTATTCACTTTAAATTATTTAAAGATTGAAAATAGTTTATAAAGTTTCAATCGAACGTTTACACTTGTTTAACTACTAAATTTGCCACTTTCCGGTTTTCCGGGCTTAAACAAATCCTGGACATTTACCGGTCTAGCGGCTACCACATTTTAAAATTATTAGTTTTAGGGTAAAAAATTGAAAATTCAAAAGGTCGAAAAAATAAATTTTTTCCAACATTGGTTTCATGTTTTTTTGAACATCAAAGTATATATTTGTTCTGGCAAAGTTTTAATTAGAAGTTTTTTTCCAAGTTTTACTTTTTATTCATATTAGTATTTACTTCAGTCATTGTTACACTATTTTTCATCTACGCATATACGTTGGAATTTTTACCCATACATTTTTTTAACATTTTCTTATAATTTTTGTATGTTTTGTTTTGAGCGATATGGTAAAACATACAACATTTCGACATCAAATATTTAATGCTGAGTTCAAATATTTCCGATCCAAAATGTTGACCAAAAATTTTGGGTCCGGCACTGGTCGTTTCTCACAAGCGGTGAGAATTTTCTTGGTTAGTATATAAGGACCACTTCGGCCAATATAATCAGCGTGCGATATTCTGCGTTGGGAAAGTGCGTTGCGTGCACTATACCATGTATATATATATATATATATATTCAACTTTTCCGGTGCTGGACCAGATTGTATCAAGAACTTTTGGTGGAAGAAGTTTACTTCTACACACCAACATTTGGCCCGCATATTCACCTCATATTTAAAGTCGGAGATGCCCATTCCGCAGTGGCTAGTGTTAGGACGCACTATACTCCTACCGAAAAAAGGCGACTTGTCCAAACCAGAGAATTACAGGCCAATAACTTGTTTGAACACACTGTATAAGATTTTTACAGCTATCCTAAACAACAGGATTGTTCGACGAATTGAGCCTGTATGGCGAGAGATGTACGAACAACGTGGCTCGAAAAAAGGTGTAGCAGGCTGTCGAGAGAACCTGCTGATTGACAGGTGTGTCTGTAAAGACGCTACAGTCCATCAGCGCGTCCTGTCAATGGCCTGGATTGACTACCGGAAAGCTTTTGATTCAACCTCTCATAGACTTATCATCTGTCTGTTGGAAAGCTTGAAGGTACATCCACACATAGTGAGATGCATAGAGAGATTGATGCCTCTTTGGAAAACTAGATTTACCATCTCATCTAGGAATTATCGTCTGACGACGAACAACGTCACCTTCCAGAGGGGCGTCTTTCAAGGGGATAGTATGAGCCCTTTGCTTTTTTGCATCACACTTTTGCCTCTATCTCTTGCACTACGAAATTCTCCTGGATACCTCTGTGGCGACACTAATCAGCGTGAGCATAAGGTCACTCATGTATTCTATATGGATGACCTGAAGATCTATGCCGCTGGTAAAAGCAGACTTCAAACTGCTTTAAATATCGTCAAGAACTACACAGGAGAGATTGGGATGGACTTTGGTTTGGACAAGTGTGCCAAAATTCATTTGAAGAAAGGAAAGATTACTGGCGTTCCCAAGGACCCTGAGCTTGTGGATATAGTGTTATTAGACATCTTAACACTGGAGAGACCTATACATACCTGGGCGTGCCTCAAAGCCGCATTCAGGACGTAACATCAGTGAAGGAGTCTCTCCGAAGCAGATACAAGCATCTTCTTCGACAGATTTGGTCTTCCAATCTGTCGGCGTTGAACAAGGTATCTGCGACTAACATGCTTGCCGTCCCGGTTCTACTCTACTCGTTTGGGGTGGTTCAATGGACGAAGAACGAGCTTAAGGCCCTTGATGTCACCACGCGTAAGATCATGCATATGCATAAAAGCTTGCATATCAATTCGTCAGTTCCGCGATTATACATTTCACGCCAGCAAGGCGGACGCGGACTTCTGAATCTCCAGTGTCTTCATAACCGAATTGTTTTGAGTACAGCTTACATCGTTGCGAATGGCAGAGATCCTCTCCTAAAGATGGTCAGAAACCACGAGATGATTGGCGAAGGGGCGTTCCTTTACAAAGCCGCGGAGCAAGCTGCCGAGACCCTTGGCCTGAATTTTAACATCAGAAGTGAGGAAAGTGCATTACTCCATCTAGATGCTTCACGTCTAAAAGCCGAAGTAAAGAAAGCAAAGGTTGGAAAATTTCACCAAGAGCTACTCGACAAGCAAATGCACGGAAACTTTCACAGAAATGTAGAAAAACAGTCCTTGTCGAAGGAGCAAACTTTTGCTTTCCTCAAATCATCAGGGCTCAATTCAGGTACAGAGGGCTTTATTTTCGCATGCCAGGACGGTGTAATCTCCACCTTAGCATACCGCGCCCGCATTTTATGTCAAGAAGTTCCCAGTGATAGGTGCAGAGCGTGTCATGCACACGCTGAGTACCTAGAACATATACTATCGGGGTGTCCGACCCACGCAGGAACAACGTATATCTATAGACATAATGCGGCCCTAAGAGTACTTTATTACCACCTTTGTCGCTCTTACGGTGTTGGTCGCGACCCTGCCCTGCCGAACGCTCCAAGGGATATAGAGTCAATTGTCCGAAACGAGAAGTGCCAGATTTTCTGGAACTACGATTTTCGGGCAGCAGTCTCCGTTGCGCACTCGAGGCCTGACATTGTTCTCCAAGACTTCGAGAAACGAACTATATTCGTGATCGAATTCTCGGCTCCATCCGAATACAACATCACTGCAAAGGAGAAAGAAAAAGAGGAGAGATATCAAGACCTTAAAAGAGAGCTGCTTCGACTGTACCCAAAATATTTGGTACGAGTGATTGTTCTTGTGATAGGTGCTCTCGGAGGTGTGAAATTATCGCTGGTTCGTAACCTTAAAGCCATACCCGCGTGCCAAAAATATGCCAAGGCTCTTGCGAGATGGATGCAGAAAGCTGTCATCCTTGGGTCGCTTCGTGTCCTCAAGACACACGAGGGTTTCGCCGGCCTGTCGTTGTGATTTCGTCGTGCCCTGTGACCACCCATCTCACGGATGTGAGACGTGGCCATAGGTGTATTTTACCGCGGTTCTACTGGGGGCCATTGACATTTTTTCAAGATGGCAGTTGCTCTTAGTGGTACCCTGCGGTGGTTGTTTAACTTTTTTTTTAATTATATATATATATATATATATATATATATATATATGTTAGGTTAGGCTGTAGAATCATATTATGTTTGTGTGCGTACAATGAGTTAAGAATGTGTCTCTCGTGTGTGTCCTCCGTCCGTCCTTGCTTCCTTCCTTCTAATATACAAAGTAATCGGAATTTTTTTTCGTGTTGGAAACGACGGCGCGGTGATGTAGAAATCACAGAACTCAGCCGTGTTTTTGATTTGAGAAGGGTTCTGTGAAATATCCAGTCCTCCACTTTGTTTTTAACGGACTTTAGTTTCGCAAATTTTAAAGCTTCCTGTTGCTAAAATTACTGTCCCATTTAAGAATTCTTCCTGCATTATATTTAATTCTCATAGAAAAAGTTCTGTAGAATTTAAAATAACGCAGGTCTGTAATTATTACGGATTTTTTCTCATATCCGCCACATCGGAACTAATTCTGTAATTCTTCAAGTACAAATTTTTTCCGTGCACGAAATGTTCGCTTTCCGAGGCATGTATTGCGTGCGGGAAGTGACAAATTCCAAAGCCGTGGTAAAAAGCAGTTATAAAAAGGTTTTTTTTTGCTGCTGCGCTTGCGCTCTTTGAGCAAGATTACTTTTTCTTGCTGTTGCTCTTGCGCATTTCGATTCAGATTTACTTTCCAGGACTGCCGGAATAATAACCTCACTTCATTATGATTTGACGATTGAGAGACTGATTGTGAGTAGTGAATAGAGATTGGACAAACTCGAAGTGATGTTACCATAAATGACTGATAAGTTACCATCAATTACCGATAAATTACCGAAAATTTCATAAATTTTTGGATAACTGAAACTTCTGGAAATTTATCAATTTTCCATAAATTACCGGAAATTTAGAAATTTTCCATAAATTTCCGGAAATTCGGGAAATTTGGAAAATTTCCGGAAAATTTTAATTTTTTTCCAAAAAGCTTTGGCTACCTAAAATTTCCGGTAACTTAGCAATTTTCCATAAATTACCGGAAATTTAGCAATTTTCCATGAATTTCTGGAAATTTTTGGAATCTTTCCAAAAAGCTTTGGAGTCTTGAAATTTCCGATAATTTAGCAACTTCTCATAAATTTCCGGAAATTTGGGAAGATTAGCATTTTCCGGAAATTTTCAGATTTTTTCCAAAAGGCTTTGGATACCTTGAATTTCTGGAAATTTTCGGTAATATAAATATTTACCGGAAATTTTCAAAAAAATTATTCTTATTGTTTCTCAAATTGGAAATTTCCTGCATTTGTTACAAAGAATATCGTGTGCAACAGGTGCTGAAAGTAGATAGTTGCAACTCTTGTGAAGTTTACAGTGCTTGCCATCGGCTCATCTTCGGGTCGTTTCCGGCTTGTCTTCGGCTCGTTTACAGCTCGCCTTCGACTCGCCTCTGGCTCGTATAGCAAACTTCACACTCGTGTGGAACTGCCTACTTTCCGCACTTGTAGCACAATATACTATTTTGAATAATCTTTTTTTGTCCGTACGTAAATCACTTTCTTCCTCTCTAAAGAATAATTATTCTTTAAATAACTGCTTTAGAGTTGTTAATGGAAACACTAAAATTATTATTAACGATTTATATTACTATTTTCTTTGATACAGGCTAATTTGTCAATAAATCAGCTTAAGTGGCCGGTATTACCCTACTTTCCCCTGATATTGCCTAAAGTTAATTATCCAAATTGAAGAATTCCGGGAAATACTATAAAAGAGTACATTTTCAAGTCAGGGAAAACTCTAAAATATTTTGAAAAATTACTATTAAAAAACTGCAGCATGTTCCACATAATTCCAGCAAGTTCTGAAACCTTTCCAGGATATTTCAAGAAAGTCCGGAATCCTTTAGAACTTAAAAATAAGTGAGAAATTTCCTCAACATTCATAAAATTCCAGACTATTTATGATCATTCGAGAACATTGTAAAATATTCTATAGAAGTTAGGAAATTTTCAGAATACTTCACTGCTACTGAAGAATCTTCAAGATTCTGGATCCATTCGGAAGCTTCAAAAATATTTCAGATTACTCTAGGACTTTCCAGAATGTTTGGAAATTAAAATAGAACAATTTCAAAATAATTTTTTTTCAATATTCCAGTATATTCCAGAAAATTCTTGAATATTCTATAACATTACAGAATTTTCTTTAAACCTCAAGCCTGCCTATCCTAATGTATACCATTAAGCCATTTCCCTTTATTCGGGGTAGGTGTGACACTGCCCGATTCGGCTAGTGTCCCTAGGTGGATAGTTTCTTGTAGTAAATAACTACAAGTGTGGGCTTACCACACCCACGACATGCCAACAGCACGTAGTTAGAATAGAATTCCCGGACGGTCACCCATCCTAGTACTAACCGCGCCGAACACTGCTTAACTTCAGTGATCTAACGAGAACTGGGTTTTTCAGCGTGGTATGGCCGTTGGCAAATAAATAATAATAATAAGTAAAAACAATCCCTTCAAAGGTTTAATTTAAGAATATAAACAAGTTCTTTCCTCTCTCGAAATAATCAACAGCACTTAGAAACAAATGAAATTAAAAATTATGTATATAAATATCCAAAAAGGAGCCCTTTGAAATAAAAAACCAAGTACCCTTTTCTAAGAACAAGAAATTTGTTATCTAACTTTTGACACTTTTCAATATAAACATTTCATGAATTTCAAGTAATATAATTACTGTACATTTGGTTGGAAAACTATATATGTAATTATTCTAACCGGCATTTATAGGTTATACTCGTTATACTGAATCTATCGGCACTATATTCATGCCCCGAAAGCAACCCCAAGTGGGTATATATTTCATATTAGAAGAAAAAGTATAACACATGCGCTCATAATACTCATAAACTTTAGGTGCGTTTTTCTCGAAAAGCGGTTTTTCGAAGTTCCAACTTCAAAAATGCCCCGGTGACTCATTTTTCAACGTGGAGGGTTCGTCTTGGGTTTTAATTGCCAGGAATTTATCCGGCTATATGACTCTCTATATGTAACTCCATACTGGCCATAAGGCGCCTTTTTATGCGGACACCCACATTTCGAGTTTCATATTTGAATTAATAGGTTTCCTATAAAAGAGACCATTCGTACGTAATTTATACGAAATTCATATAATTCAATCGAAAAATCGATAATTGAACCTTAAAAAAAGGTATTTTGTCCAACACCTCCGCGAAAAATACGACTTTTTTTCGTCTGAAAATAGTAGACAAAATGAGCGATTTGTCAATCGTTGACGTGAGCGTTGGAAAATAGCATGCTTTTTCTACTTGTGAGGAAAAGTTTCCTAAGAAGTCGAAAAAAGTACGTGGAACAGTGGGAGAAATTGATGCTCTATCGAGAATGTGTCATTGAATAAGCCTTCACGTTGCGCCATCTACAACTCAGATGGTCGCTTCGCAGGAGAGTCAATGTATATCCATGACTCGTCATCGTGTTGCTGTTTTCAGACGAGAAAAAGTCGTCCTTTTCGTGTAGGTGCTAGAAAAAATAGTATGTGCTACTCGTGGAGAATGCGTGTTTACAATCGACCATTTTCCCCACTCGTAGCACCGTTTTTGAGTTTTGATGAATTTTTTTCAATACGTCATTTCTGGAAATACATTTTTCTACGTTTGGGGGTGGCTTCACCCTTGCAGCAACATACCTGCCGTCATTCAAACCAATTTAAAGACAAATTTATAATTGTTTTTGCACCAAATGGAAGTTTTTTGGGGGTGTTCCCACAAAACTAAGACATTTTTTCTTCATTTGAGCCACTTTGTGGACAGGATAAAAGACTGCTGTTTTGGGTGATTTTTACCATATTGGCATATTATATGAATTTCGTGGGACGAGTGAAAAATAGGGACATTCTCAAGCAAATATAGGCATATTTTCTCCATACTCGATGGGTATGGCGATTCGAGCCGATCTAATTTCTTACATCGTTTGAAATTGGATTTAAAATTGACAGAAATTGCCCCGGTTGGCCCTACTAGAACAAGGTTTCTGGTCGGATCCCGGCCGCGCTACCTCTGGTTAGGTTTCATGGTCAGGAACCGGTCGGGAGTCGACCGAGCTACATTTTTCTAAATTACCTTGTCGGGAACCGGCCGGTTACTGACTGTGCCAACCCTCGTCAGATTTCATAGTCGGGAGCCGACCTGGCACTGGTCAGGATACTTTTTTTCTAAAAATTACACATTTTTTAAGAGCCATGACATTATAGAAGACGTACTTATTGATGCTGGATGAATTATTGTTAAGTAAAAAGTATAATTTGAAGATTTATTATATCCGTAACAAAAATTACCTTAATTAAATTTATTTTGAAACACAACATTTTATTTGTCCAATGTTTTAACTTATAAAATGAAACATTTATCGGTTCTGCGATGCGCAATAGCAGAATTGTTACAAGGTTTATAATTTTCTCAAATTTCAGACACTTACAAATTTACCGCCATGTCTGAAGCCTTCTGCATCTGGCGTCTGCGTAGAGACCAAAAGGGGGGGGGGGGGGGCTATTGCAAGAATCGCTTTCGAAACCATTTTTTAAAGTATCATGTTATGATATAAATAGCTTACGTATAACTTTATTTTTTAACTTTTTTGATAACATTTTGAAAAAAAAAAATTAAAATTGAACATCTGTTCTACCAATATTTAAATTTGTACTTTCGTAGACTCATTTCGTTAGTTCCACCGGCTTTTACGCGCTTCCGCCGCCAGCCAACCTCAAAACATTTTCGCCGGTCAAACCGGCGAGCAGCCTCAACGTGTTTTCAAAAATAAAACAATTGCTAGGACTTTCTAGCATACATGATTGACACTCTACCTTAATTTCCTAGAAAGAACTTGTTAACTTAATAATCGCTGGGGATTGTATTGACCCTCAAAAATTTAAATTTTGTAGAAATTGTTGATGAAAGTTGTTGGCTTTAGGGTCAGGTGAATGGAAACGAA
>CAKNXH010001858.1:158678-200198 GCA_932178445.1 Andricus quercusramuli | reverse complement strand
CGAAACGTCTGAAACAACTTAATTCGTTTCCATTCACCTGACCCTAAAGCCAACAACTTTCATCAACAATTTCTACAAAACTTGTTAACTTTTTCTGACTTTTGAACTTCACCGTATTCTTTACGATGAGCCTTAAAAGGCAAATCAAGTTATCAGTTAGTCGGAATCAGAGCAGTTTACCGTGACGTTTTTAGCCGGATACCGGCCAGTGTTTTCGACCGGCGCCCGGCCGGGTCCCGGACGGATCCCTGTTTCCATTTCTACACGGGTAATCTATTTCGTAAGTGGAATGAGACACGTCAAAAGAAACAAAATTTTTGGATTTAAATACAGAATTACATTATGTAATTCATAATGATGAAACATTATATATAATTAATAGATTCATAAATAAATATATAAATAAGCATTGTTAATAACTTGAAAGAATATTCTGTTCGCAGTCTCTAGCGTTTGGAGAGATCTCTGTCGACTTACAATTACCATATTTTAAAGCAACCCTTTCTTTTTTTTTTTTGCATTTACATACCTTATTCTCGCTAAATAAAGAACCTACCGACGTAAGGTAAATCGTACCTGACTTGTTACTCATGCCGTCAAATCCATATCAGATAGTCAAGGTTACCCCAGACGTTTCCTCCGTGTGTTATCGCACCAGTGATTTCAGGTGACTTAAGTATGATTGCAGGAGATTCTACTTGATTTTACAATTAATTTCGATTGATTATTGGAAATTGTAGAATATTTTTCAAGTGATTCTCTTTTTCTTTTCAGACAGAAAAAATATACTTTTTTCTGGTTCATTATCAAATGTGTTTTAGCGTAATGTGTAACTGGAACGGAAAGCGTTGCCCCTTATACTCCCAAGTGAGAAAACTCGTAAAGTACTTTACTAGTGCCCGGAGGTTGAGAACCAATGAGAACTCGTCGAGGGCTCGTTGCCATAGCGACATGCTACTCGGACACGTCGTCTACTACACAGCAATGAGTAGCACCTCGGGATTCGAAAACGGTTTGATCCTGGAAACCCGTATCCAATGAAGGTCGTCATATTCTTCTATTAATATTAACAATAATACTAACGGTAATAACAGTAATAGCTTTACCGTCAACTGGGGCTTTTCGGCGAGACGAGGAGCAATATGAGGAAAGCTTTTATGGACTTGGTACCGGAAGCTTCAGTCAAATTGTGTCATTCTCTGGCGCAGAAATGAGCGAGCTTATTTCCTCGACCTTCAATCGAATAAGTCACAAACTGAGTTATATTATGCTTGGGGCGACCGAAATTCAACTGCACAAAGAAATACTCTTGAATTAGGCTTTTCTAAAGAGCTTGCAAACATCAAAAGCCCCGTTCTCTATTTACACGAGTGAAATGCAAACTAAATCTTGATCTTAGGCAAGCTTGTGATTAAAATTTAAGGGGAATTTTCCTCAAAGGCTGGGTTGAACCACGGGGCAGTGAAGGGATTATTATTATAATAACTTGTTGGCGAAATTGAAAAGCATTCTAATTGGAATGTATTTTGAAATTTTATCAAAGGAAGCTTTTAGAATTCTATATTGGAAGAATCGATTTTGAAGAGTCAGAAGTGAAAGAAATTTGAATGCTTTGAAATTCAGAATAGACTAGAATTGGACTGATTAAATTAAAAGAAAAAATAGAATTTCACAATCACAGAATTTGTAATTTAAAATTGAAAAGTTTCTGCGTACTATCGCAAAAAATACCCAAAAGTATCAAATTGAGCAAAAAAGTCGCATCAAAACGTACAATGGGCAGTTTTCATCTGTTACACAAAATAGTTGTCCACTGTTTGCAAAATTTCGATACCTTGGGTTTTTGTGTGATATGCTGCCAAGCAGAATAAGAAAGCGATAGCTACATTTACGATTTTTCACCTGATTCGAAACTGGTTTATTTGAGTTCTAAATATTCTAATAATTTAAGTGGGGAAAGCTAAACGGTGCTAAGAATATTCAACCTAATATTACAGGAAAAGCAAAAACGCTTTCTGAAGGAGCAATTTACAACCGATTAAGGAAATTATAATTAAATAATCAGTGTGTGAAAAATAGATGGTGCTACCCAGGCGACAAAATTATACCTAGTGAGAAATATTATTTATAATTTTTTCCACTTTGTACCATCTGTATATAATTTTCTGCCAAGGTAGATGCGCATGTAATAATTTATAATGGAAAAGGCAATAAAATTATCACCATTTAGTTTTCCCTGCTATTAAAAATAAAAATAGTATATAAATCATTAAGGAAATCATTTTAAATACATATTTTTATTTATTTAATTTATAAAAAACAATAAGTTGGCTTTTGCGGCTTTAATTATCATCAGTTTTCATCAAATATATGCACTAGGCTGTACTCTATAACGTGGGAAAGCTGTTCGACCTAGACTATTGATTTTTTGCACTAATTTTTGTGTCTCAATTATTATTTTACTTAGAGTACATTATTGTAAAGGTTCATGACTAATTCAGGCAGGTTTAACGAATCAAACTGGTTTAGGAAATATTTTTTATTTCTCTAGAATGTTTTAGAAAAGTCAAGGAAATTCCAGATTTTACACTTCTTCAAATTCTTATTATTTCTGATTTTTGTGTGCAAATTGCAACTTTTGAAAGTCCAAAAAATCTAATACAAATTTCTGTCTCGTCTGAAATGATGCCTATTTTTTGATTCGTAAATCATTAAAAATGATAGGTCTAAAAAACTTGAATTTCATCGTTACCAACAAATTCATTAGATTTATTTTTACTTTGGAAATTATTGAAGTTTGTGCTTTGACTTTCATATTTAATTCTATTACAATTAATCCAAATTCATATTGAGTTTGTCCCTTATATTTTCCAATACAATTTCTGGATCATATTTTTATTGCTTTAAATAGCAGAGATATTGTAGGAAACAATTTAAAGGATTTCTGAATGGTTCATTAGGGTTCTGGCTAAGCAATTCTTAAATTGATTCAAAAATTCCTTGGATGAATGAACTCTCAAATTTTGCAATAATTTAATTTTTTTTAAATTTAAATGGACTAAATGCAAAATTTTGAAAGCAAAATAATTTTACTAGGAAGGATTTAACTTGAGATGTTTATTCGGTACACGAAATTACATCCAGTATTAATGAAGATACTCGAAATGTACAGCTCGCAATTTATATTTTATAATTACATTAACTTATTCTTGATTACCAGTAATATTCTTATCCTAACTGCTGCAAAATTTATTATAATGACGTTGCTTATTATGTTACTTAAGACCTAAGATTTCTTATATAGAAGTCTTCTAAAGCTACAAGTTTTGGTTTATCTTGTTATGATTAAGGTGTATAAATATTCCCCAAAGTCTAATTTCTCTAATTTTCATTCTACCGCCATTCTTTTCACAGAATAGAAATTTACCCTGACATCTAGTTCCCCAAATTATGTTTTAATGAATTTTTTATTTTGACGAATTCTCATTTAGCCTAATTTTGGAGTTTCCAGATTTACTGTTTGGTGTAATACTAATTTCATAAATAAATATTCGAAATCGTTTAAATTGTTTCAAATCACGATTTGTCTTATTTTCTAGTTTGAGTTCGATTGCATATGGTTTTAGTGAATTAGGAATGTTGACAGATTCATTTTGTATAAATTAATTGTGGGTCATGTGGTTATTCAAAAAAATTAAATCATGACAAATAGTGATTCGGAAAAATAAAAAGTAGAACAAGTGATAATTCGGAAAAATAAAAATGAGGTGAAACGGTAACTTGGAATCGGTCAAATTTATGTTGATGAAATAAAAATTAGGGACAGTCTTTAATGGCATTATCAAAGTTTAACTTTCGTTTGAAAATTTATGTTCTCATGATTTTTAAAATTTTTTGACATGGTATAAAAATTTGTAGCATATTAGAGGGAATTACAAATTCTCGAGTGGTCTTACGAATGTAAGATTAAAGCGGTCGTAGTAATAAGTCTGACAAGTCTTTAGCGCTGTGTCCAGAATATTCAACATCCGCTGATACAGGCTTGAAACTTTGTGAAGACTTTAACATCCCCTGCTTTAATTCTGCACTTCCCAGTAAAAAACTTTTCATTCATCTTAACCGTTTCTAAATATAAATAATTATGAATTTCCCGTACAAAGGTCGCTGTTTCATTGTAAAATAATGTTATTGAGAGGATCTAAGCTTATTTATATACTCTTATTATTATTTAGATGTTTTCAGAGAAAATACTCACTGTAACAAATCAACGAGAGGCTCGGAATGAAAATTTATTTATCGATCATGAAATGTTAGCTGTATCTTGCACTAAAATTGAAATCTCTAAATAGAGACAAAAATATAACTCAAAAAAGTGAACAAATACTGATACGGATATATTCCTCGTTTTAAATCCTTCACAAAATAAGTTTGGAGCGAATTTGTATCACGATTATTCTCGATTTCCTGAGTCCCGAACAGGATTTATTTTTCAATCAAAGCACCGTGATCGGATAAACAAATTTTACTTCTGGTGAAATAAATGAGTTTGAATATTTCTGAAGCTTGATATTGTGTTTTAATTTTATCCGAGACAATTATTATAACCTTTCTATTAAATAAACATTTTATTACCTTTTAATTTTTGAAAATAATTCTTCAGTATAGGAAAAGAGGGTTGTTTGGATTTCATTTTAATAATTGTTTGTTATCAGTCTGCGTTCGTGTTAATGTTTGGATCGATAACACCCTCTGTCAGTCCTGTTAATAACGCTCTTTGTGGGTTCACTGCTCGCTAGAAAAAGAAAGAAAAATACTATTTTACCAGACAGGAGTCAATTACATTAAGCGAGCTTCACCAAAAAAATCTCTTTGAACAGTGCAAGCAGGGTTCAGAAATTTCCGGGTTTTCAGCTAACTTCGGATCTGTCTTTATTTTTTTCTCTTGTGAGCAAACACTTATTTGTATGATAGTAGATTCGCTCAGTAGTCAAGCAAATTGTTTGTTTTTCTCGACTTTTCATACTCAGGGATGGCTTTTAGTTAACTAGAAATTAAATTTTACTGCGGATTTATTGAGATGCATTTGCATTTAATAAAGGAACCCTAATAACACCGAAATTCAAATAAATCTTGAAAATAAATTCGAAGATTTTAAACTGTGAAAGCGTAGAAAATGTGTACATTTAATGTTCCAAGTATATTTGAAGTTCATAAGTTTGAAATAGTATTTTTCAAAATTATTATCACACATTACGCAGGTGAACAAAATGTGGACTACGTGGCCACTAAGCGGGAAGCGTTGTTTCCCTAGTATTTTTTTGTACAAAATTCAAATCCGACCTTCATTCTTTGCCTTCAAGTCAGACTTTTGCTTTCTTTTAGACAATTATTTTCAAATCACAAATAGATCAATAAGGGAACGTATATTTTCCTTTTAAAAAGGATGCATGAATGCAATGTATCTTTAATCGCTGAATTTAGTGAGAACCCTATTTTGTCGATAGCTTGAATGGTTCTCGAGATGATCGCAAAAAATAAAAATGCGTAAAAAAGTTTTCTATCAACAAAATGCCTAGGCACACTGAAAATATTTTGTATACGCTCACCGAATTTTTGTGAACCTAACCGCCCTTCTCCGCTTCCCTGGGCTTACCCAAAATATTTATTCTACGCTCACCGAATTTCGGTGAAATTAGGCACTGCTTTTTTAAAGATATGCTCACCTGATTATTACCTTTTTAATAATCTTTGATAAAATCATACATTTTTGATAATTAATAATTTCATTTTTCTACGTGTACCAAATGTTTGGTATAGTAATCGAATAGCCGGGTTTTTCGAAAAAACCCGCTGCCTCTTAGTACTCTAATAGTTTTCATTTTCTTAGTTTCTTAACGCCGACAAATTGATCGTTCGTAAGATAAATCTTGAATAATTTTCAATTTGCTTGCATTTCCCTAACTTCACTCGAATTTACTCAAAATGGCTTAAATTCTATTGAATTCGTTGGAATTTTCTTGAAATTTACTTGAATCCACTTGAATTCGCTCAAACTTCCGTATATTTGTCTAAAGTTTAAATTTGCTTGAATTTAGGGGTTCATTCAAGTTTCCTTGAATTCACGCAAATTTTTTTTTAATTCGTGTTAATATCATTTCCCGAAAAATGTTGAGAATAATGTGCCGAAGAATGTTCCGACAAATTGGCATCAGCCAAAATTTTGTTAATTTGACCTGAATTCTTTTAGATTCTCTTAAATTCGCTTACATACTATTGAATTTCCCTGAACTCCCTTAAGTTCTCCTTAGTTCTCTTCTACTTGCTTAAAATAGCTTAAATTCTTCCAAGTTTAATTGAATTTCCATTAATTCGGTTACATCCCTTCAAATTTGCTTGAATTCTCTTAAGTCCGTGAGTGCCGTTGAATTTACTAAAACCCTTTAATTTGCTTAAATCCCCTTAAATCGGGTTGAATACGTTTAAATTTGCTTGAGTTTCTTTGAATATGTTTAAGTCTCCTTGTATTCGCTTGAATACAATTAAATTTGCCTGAATTCCCTTTAATTCGCCTGAGTTCCCTTGTACTCTCTTGAATTAGCTTTAATTCGCTTGAATTCACTGGAATTTCCATGCATTTGTTCAAGTCCACATAAATCCCGTTGAATACCTTTGATTTTGCTTGAATTTCCTTTAACCTTTGTAAATTCCCATAAGTTTGCTTATATTCTCTCTAGCTCGCGTAAATTCCCTTAAATTCGCTTGAATTTCACTACATTCTCTTAAATTTGCTCGTATTCTCTTGAAACTGCAATAATTTGCATACATTCATATAATTTCCCTTGCATTCGCTTAGGTACTATCATTTTCGTTCGAATTTTTTGAATTCGCTCGAATTCCCTTAAATTTGCTTGAATTTGCTCAAATTCTCTTGAGTTCGCTTGAATTTCCCCGAATTTGCTAAATTACCCTTAAATTCGGTCGAATGCCCTTGAATTTGCCCAAATTCTCTTGAATTTCCTTATATTCCCTTGAATTTCTTTATATTTCCTTGGATTCCCAAACATTTGCTTGAATTTCCTGAAATGTTCTTTGCCTGAATTCGCTGCTATTCAATTGAAGTTGCCTAATTTCCTCAAATCCATTAATTTTACTCAAATTCAATTCCAACTTAACTATAATTTAACTAACACTAAACACTCTCTTGAATTTGTCTGAATCCTTCTGAATGCGCTTGTATTGCTGCTGACTATAGAATCAGCTTGAATTTGCATAAAGTCCCATGAATTCAATCGATGTCTCTTGGAATGAATAGAATTCACTTTGACGCTGAAAAAACCAGTTCTCGTTAGATCACTGAAGTTAAGCAGTGTTGGGCGCGGTTAGTTCTTGGATGGGTGACCGTTCGAGAATACTACTAACTGCGTGCTGTTGGCGTCTCGTGGGTGTGGTGAGCCCACACTTGTAGTTACTTACTACAAGAAACTATCCACCTAGAAACACTACCCAAATCGGGTAGTGTCACGCCTACCCCGAAAGGGAAATGGCTTAATGGCATACATACATACATACAGCATTCTTTGTGAAATGCACGTTTTTTTAGAGATATTCGGAGACAAATGGATACTAAGACTTATTTGATTGGATATTTAACTATGTGAAAGATATTTAGATATTGAAGCTGAATATTTTCTTATTTAGAGTTTTAATATCTGTATAATAAATTTTAATATCTAGATATTATACCTTAATATCTATATTTCTTGCAAATAGTTAAATTTTCGAATAGTCTTATAATTATTATAATACTATTAACCCCTTTTGTCGTTCGAGTGACTCACTCGGTTCTAGCCGGAGATCAGGGACTTCATATGAGAAAACTTTGAAAGGGAATTGTAGGAGGAGGTGAAAGGGGGGGGGGGTATAGTTTTATAGATTAATTTAGCGGCCCTGTCTAGTTTATCTAAGTAATACGTTCGTTCCGCAACATTCCAGCGACCCAGGTCGCTCTTCAATACCTCTAGCAAGCACCCCAGGTGAAGATCTTCACAAAGTGATTATGTAAAGCTCTCCACTCAGGCATATTAGTATCCAAGTCTTTCGTTTTAGGCCTGTCTCACTCCACTAACACTCTTTATCATGCATTTCTCATAAACTATTTGCCACCACACTTTTCTGTTCTGACATACCTCTTCAGCTTCCTTTATGTCCATGCATTTCCTCATGCAAGCTCTTGTGTTTCTATGGTTTTTTTATATCTTTTCGAATTCAGCTCTCATTCACACATTTCAACCATTCTTCTTCAAACATTGTCTCCTCTAAAACACATTCTTTGAGGATTCTCTTATTACTGACTTTGTCCAATAGCGTTTTACCTGCTTTTACTTGCTAGGTCCAAGTTTCGCTACCGTATAGCACACTGGGTGCAAGTACCGAATTATACATTGCAATTTTAGCTTAATTTGGTAAATTTTTACTGCCGGTAATGGCTCTTACACTGCCAATAACCTTCCTCCCCTCGTTCATACGCCTCGGTATCTTTCCATCGATCTTTCCATCAGTAGTAAATAAACTTCCAAGATACACGTAATTATATCAACTCATCGTTGTATCCTTTCATCGTCTAGGGTAATGTTTCATACTGTTTTCTCACTCTTTCCTTCAAAAATCATAATTTCAGTTTCATTCATGTTAATTTTAAGACCCATGTCCTTCATGCTAGTATTCAGACTGCTCAACATTCTCTGCAAGCATTCGATTCCTAGATCCACATCTTCTTTGTCGAGGAGGGCCATTCTTAGACATAACGCGTTCCTGTCTAACATTTTGCCTAATATCGAACCAATCACTCAGTTGCCAATTTACTAATTATAGCTTTGCTACCTTAATATATTGTTTTAATTGCTTCTACGAGCCATCCATTGACTCCGCACTCTTATATGACCTCCCAAAGCTTGTTCTATCTTATAATCATTTTCTAGTCTAATTCTGTCATCATCGCTGAGGCCTGAGTCTTAATATCCATTTTTTCAAAGTGTACTTATAGGGTGCTAAAAATGGTTCACAAATATTAAAATAAACCAAGGGATGGTAAATTGACTCTTCGCGAAAATAGAGGCGTTGGGAAAAATTACTCGGATGTGGTTTTAACAGTCGGAGACGATTAATTTCGTGGAATATTTTTACGTTGACTGTCGAGTGAAGTAGTCTCGTGTCCGTGCCGAATGGACGCGTGATATATTGGGATTTTCGTCACGGCCAAAGTCAGACCTATGCTATTGAATGGACGGGGAACGATATGGACGAGAACTGAGAGCAATTAGCTAGTAATTAACACCATTGAATCCGTTCATTTCTGATTTTACTAATACAAGTAAAACTCGGAGTACACAGGTGTAAAGGGTAGAAATATTGAGGATGGGGTTTGTAGCATGCCTGATGAATACCTGCAATGCTTTAATTAGATTCAGTCCAGTTGCCTGAATCTTGAACCATGAATATATGCACTGAAAAGGGCTGAATTAGTCAAGAATACGTATTTTCAATTGAATGAGCACTTTACTTATAAGTTCTAATACTTAAAATATGGCAATATATCAGAAAATGGCTACTGACAGATCACCAGCTACAAACCTTATAAAAACAACACGAATAAATATTTCTTCGTCTTAAAAGATTTATGCTTCAGAATTGAATAAGGTTCTGACCACTCTTAGAATCTTTTGAAGCCTTTTGAAACCATTCAAAACTTCTCAAAATCCCTTGAAATATTTCGAAAGCTAATGAAATCTGATTAATTTTTCTGAAACCCCATAAAATCCCTTAAAATAATTTCAAACACTTTGAAAAACTTGAAAAATTTAAAAATTTTTAATAATCAATTTGAGGTTTTTAAAAGCCCATAGAATTCGAGCGAAATCCCCTTAAATCATTTGAGATGCCTCATAATTAAATAAACGTGTTGAAATTATTTGAAATCGTTAGAGTCCAGTTGGAATCTTTTAAAATATTTTGCAATCTCTAGAAATCCTTTGAAATTTGTTGAAATGTTTAAATATCACTTGAAATACTAACAAACTCCTCGAGATCTATAGAAATAACGTGAAACCATGAGAAATCCCTTGAAAAATTGTTGAATCTTCAGAAGTTTCGTAATATCCTGTAAAATAATTTTAAGTCCATTGATGACTTGAAACATCGTTCAAATTTTTCTGAATCCATTGAAGTCTTCTAAAATTACTAGAAATCAAAAACAATCCCATGAAACTTCTTAAAATCTTTAGAATTTACTTGAAATCTCGTTAAATCCCTTGAAATGTTTTTAAATACTTCGACAATCCTTAAAATATTTGAAAATACTATAGGGTCTCTAGAAATCTCTTGAAATCCTTTAAAATTCATTAAAACCACTTGAAACCTTCAGATGTTTTGTATAATATCCCGTGAAATATTTTGAAACTCATGGAAAACTTTAACAAAATTTTTCAAATGTCTCTGAATCTCTTGAAGTCTTCTAAAGTTAGTTCAACTACATCCGCAATTCGGTGAAATCATTTAAAATTCTTTCAAAGGCCATGAAATCTCAAAAGATTCTCGAAAATCCCTTGAAGCATGCTCAAATCACTTGAAAACCTTGGAAAATCTTAAACGTATTGAAGTTATTGACAATCCTTCTAAAATTGCTGTAAAATCTCTTGAAATATTTTTAAATATTTGGAAATACTTCCAAAATCCCTACAATCTTTTAAAATACTCTTCAATTCCAAAAAAGTATCTTAAACCGCTTGAAATCTTTCTAAATCCTTTGAAATCCCATAACATTTTTTGTAATCTTATAAATTGGTATCAATTCCCTTCAAATCCTTTAAAATTCCTTGAAATCTCTTGACATCTGTTGGAATCACTTGGAATATTTTGAAACTTTGTAAAATATTTAGAAATATTTCAAATCTTAATATCTGACGAACACTCAAAATTTGATTGATCAAGCCCTCTGGTTGTCAGAAATTAACGGCAATGAATAATTTTTTTCATTAAATAACATCGAGTTCTATTTTCTTACCATAGTAGATGATTTAGGATCTGCATTAGCAAAATGAATAATATATTTCGCCTTCATAAATTGACAGTTGTAAACATATTGAAAGTTAACAGCAGATTCCATTTCCAAATTTCAAATGTAATAAATGAAGCAATTTTTAGTGATTCAAAAACGAATCAGGTTTTGAACAACAATTTTTGCGAGATTTTCAATACATTTCGTTACACTACTTTTTATCGATAGGCGATACGAGGAATTGAAATATGTATACCATAATTAGTTGAAATTTTAAAGATTCCGAATTGTGTGAAACTTAAAGAATTGGGTTCAAAGAGAGAAGTAAAAATTACCTGAAGACCTTGTTAATTTCCAGCAATTATAATAGCGTTCGACTTCTTCCAAGTGACTTCTGTAGAGGAATGAATTCCCTAAATTAAATAAATCATTTCTAAAACCCAAGCATTCTCACTTCAGCATACAGGAGTCATTTCCCTCGACGATTTTCCTAACCTTCTTCGTGATTTACTTTCCCAGCCATCCTTCATCAAGCTTGTCAGAAAACTTGAGAGCTTCAGAGTTTAGATTTTAAACGAGGTCGTATAAAACCCAGTTCTCTGCATATTCACAAATTATGTACGAATAGATATATATGTCGTAGGCATTTAGAAGTTCTAGACAGTCGGCCGACTGCCGGCATTGAGAAGAATTTGGGACGAAATCTTGATCTGCCTGTGAAAAAAATGGTTATAGTTTATCACTGTAACTAATGAAATTGTTCTGCAAACTAACAGAACAGCAGTAACATATAATAAAATACCAGGACCATATACTACAAACTGAACAGCTGGCCCAACTAACCATTTTTTCAGTGTGTCGTCCAACTGCCTGGTTTATTGAGGTATTCGGAAGAATACTCAACCATTCTTCCAAACACCTGACGCGCTTTAGGCAATCAGAAGTAACCAACCATATAGTATTAAAACACAGATTATATGGCTATCTAACATTCTATTTGTATTTTCATGTAAGTAATGAAGTAAAGGGCAACAGAGCATAAGGGCGTAAGTGAGAAATTTCGGAAATGCATTTTATTGGCCTAAAATAATGTTTTTAACCTAACTCAAATTTCTGTAGAAGATTATGGTCTGGTTCTGGTTCTGGTTCTGGTTATGCTCTTGCTTTTCTCCAAATGCAAAAATAAAACAGTTACTCAACTTTTTATGTGTCACAATTTGAATTTTTAGGATGCGCCGCTATTTTACAAGGGTTTTCTCGCACATGGTTATTTTTTTTTGAGCCCCTTTTCACGATTCAATAGAGATAACCAATAGCTCGGAGGTACTTTCTTCTTCTTTTTAATTTTCAAATAAAAAAAAGTTATGCAAATCTTTATGTATCAAAATCAGATTTTTTGGGGCGCGCCGTTCCTTCGAAAAAGGTTTTCTCGGAGATGGATGCTTCTTTCAGAATGTTAGTTCCATGGATCGATTAAGCCTAACAGTACCTCGAACTGCTCTCGTTTTTCTTTTATTTAAATTAATTGCGTGAAAGTTCTACAGTCTTTTGTTTCTCCTGTGAAATTCGGGTTTTGGCACTTACGCCCTTATGCGGTGTTGCCCTTCAAATATACTTGGACATAATAATGAGAGATTTTATGTCATATATTTTAAAAGATTTTTAAATTAGGGTTATTTTTGTACAGGTTCCGAGGGCGAACATTTTATTTATATTTTGCAATTTGGTCAATTATGATTATCCTCATAATATTAATAATTACACAGCTAAACAAAAAAAATATTTTTTTGGGCCTGGAGGTCAGAATATGTTTATTATATGTTTTTGGGATCGCTGAATCCAAATCCGAGGTCCAAAAAACCCCGGAACGTCAAGGTTCTGACATAACCTCATAATTTTTTTTCAAGCCCGGGGGCCAGACCATGTTTATTACATGCTTTTGGCGTCGACAAATACGAATCCGAGGTCCAGAAACCCCAGAACATCAGGGTTCTTACATAACCTCATCAGACCCCATAAATTTTTTTCCAAGTCTGGGGGTCAAACCATCTTTATTATATGTTTTTGGGCTCGCTGAATCCGAATATGACGTAGTTTTTTGGACCTCGGATTCAGATTCAGCGACTCCAAAAACATATAATAAACATGTTCTGACCCCTGGACTTGAGGAAAAGAAATTTTATGAGGTTTTCTTAGGTTAAGTCAGAACCCTGACGTGCTGGGGTTTTTGGATCTCGGATTCGGATTCAGCGACCCAAAAAACATATAGTCAACATGGTCTGACCTCCAGGCCCGGGAAATGATTTTTTTTGTGTGGCTGTATTAATAATGACAAAGGAAGATGCGATGAATCAAATAATGGCACTATTTTGCTACTATTTAAAAAAATGACACTAAAGAAACTATTTTCTCAATACTGTCAGATAATGCCACTAAAACTGTAGTTTTCCTTGAAAAACATTTTTGAAATTTTTCGCTAATTGAAATCAACCAATTTTTCACTCTGAATACAGATTTGATTCCAAAGAGGAATAGGCCCTAATTATCTAAACAATATGTAATTCTAGTATTTGTGGATTAAAATGAGGCAATTCAATTTAGAAGTTGTGTAATGGTTTCAACACCATTAAATTAAAGGGCAATTGTTCATTTTCAAATCAATGGCTTAATTTATTATTTATCATAATTTGAACTCTTAACACACCTATTTTCTGGAATTGGATATATTTTAATTTTACTATTTGAACTCGTTAAATGTTCAAAGAAATTCGTAATAGCGGCTATTTTACGTTCTACTATTCAGAAATTACCACAAAAAATTCAGTCAAAGTTCAAATGATGCATGCTAAGTGCAAAAGCCATTTACTCTTTTCTATAAGCAAACTATATTCAACCCGGAGGGTCACGCCTACCCCGAAAGGGAAATAGCTTAATGGTATAATAATAAAATTACAAAATAAAAATAAAATGTTCCC
This sequence comes from Andricus quercusramuli, assembly GCA_932178445.1. Taxonomy (NCBI): domain Eukaryota; kingdom Metazoa; phylum Arthropoda; class Insecta; order Hymenoptera; family Cynipidae; genus Andricus; species Andricus quercusramuli. The sequence goes on along the minus strand of CAKNXH010001858.1, from coordinate 186,170 downwards.
AAGATATTTAGAAAAAACAAAAAATCAGGTTTTTACGTATACAGTAATATCTGGCAGAATGATCAACTATTTTAAAGAAACAATATGTGAGATTGATTCTGACACCCACTGTTCTTGAAATATGAAAAAGATTTTATGTGCAAGAGAAGAGAGCAACTGCAGGTAAATATCATGCGTTTTTAATCTGGCATTTTGAACAAACCATGTACCGTTTTTCATCAAAATCGGTACATTGCTCATATCCCAGTCTCTGACGACTCTCTCTAGCAATCAACCCAGACGAAGAGCTTCACAGAGTCATCATGTGTCATAGATCACACAAAAATACGCAAAATTACTGATAATAATCAAATAGTAAGATCTTTACTATTTACTCTACTCACGTCCACCAAGTAAAGCTCTCCATACGGGTCCATTAGTAACCAATGTTTTTTATTTCAAACGCCTCTCACTTCAATGACAATCTTCATCACAAATTTCTTATAAACTATTGTTCTCCACGCGTTCCCGTGCTGACATACAACTTTAGCTTTCCTTGCGTCCATAAATTTTCTAATGCAAATTCGTTTTATCTTTTTTTGATACAGTGTGCGTAGAATGCGTAAAATGGCCTATTTTGACGCACTTACATAAACGTTTCACGCACTCATATGGGTGTGTAAGAATGCATTTTAACGCACACTGTATAAAAAAATCGTATGTAATATGTGCGTACGATTTACCCACTTGTGGTGATTGCGTGTGCGAAACCGAATCTCACGCAGATGTTGCATAATATACTCTACATCTGTTTATTTATATTATCTGTTCTGCATATATATTTTAAAGATTCCGGATTTTTTAGTTTTATCATAGTTGTATGGGTTCCGAGGCATTAGTGCCAAAAACACGAATATTACAAGAGACACAAAAAACTTTCTGACTTTAATGTATTTGGATATTGGTAATGTATTTGGTTTTTTTCCAACATAAAAGTGCTTTTTGGGAATTTTTCTATTTTTGAAAATCTTAATGTATAAAATGTTCCACTTTTTGTGAAGCCCACTTATTGATCTAACATAATCAATGTTCTTCATATTGATTATGAATATCATGGCTATTCATTATATTCATCGACAAGTGTCTGAGAATGGCCTTCTTCGACGAAGAAGGTGTGGATTTTGGAACAGTTAGGGTACGTATGTTAGCGTTCTCATATGATAAGGTTGTCATGGCAGAATAAATCGAAGACTTGCAGAGAATGTTGTACAAACTGAATACAAGCATGAAGAGCATGGGCCTCAAAATTAACGTAAATAAGACAAATATTATGATATTTGAAGGAATGTGTGAGAGAACAATGTGCGGAATTGTTTCAAATGATGAGAGAATAGAACAACTTGATAAAACCATATATCTTGGTAGCCTATTCACTAGTGACGGCAAGATAGAAGGGGAGTTAGATAGGCGCATAAACGAAGATAAGAAGGTAATCGGTAGAGGAGGGTCCATTGTCAGAAGTAAAAATATATCAAATAATGCTAAAATGGCAATACATCATTCTTAATTAGGTCGCCAAGTTTCATAGTTCCGCACATGATTTAAACCTGAAAAAACTTTAAATTTTGAATTTAAATTTATTATAATGAATCATCGTGAAAGCATTAAATCTATTATTAATTCTATATGTGTACACACTAGTTGGCATATGGGAAAGAAATTGGTTGAGATGGTTCGAGCATGTTAAGAGAATAAAAGATAAACGACTAACGAAACAAGTTTATCAAGGTAAAGTAAATGGCAGTATGCCCAGAGGCAGACCGCGGAAAAAATGGTTAAAACATGTGAATGAGACCCTAATTTGAAGAGACATAAGACGCCATAGAAATACGAGAGCTTGAATGAAAAATACATGGACGTGAAGGAAGCTAGAGTAGTATGCCAGGACAGAAAAGTGGGGCGACCAGTAGTTCATAAACAGAGTGACAGTAGAGTGAATGGCACCTGAAACCATAGACCTTGAATACAAAAGGGTCCAAGTGGGGAACCTCACATAACAACTTTGTGAGGCTCTCCATTTGGGCTGATCGCTAGAGAGATTGATCAGCAACCTGGGTCGGAGTAGTGTTGCGAAACGAACTTGTTATTTAAATAAATAGGAAAAATTCTAGATCAATCTAGAAAATCTATACCAGCTTCCTCACATTATGTCCTTCCTCACCGAGTGAGTCACTAATAATAATAATGATTCGTAAAATATTTGAATTGAGATCATATAACTCTCCAAATAATGTATACTAACTTCCCTTCAGTCCGCCTAGATCCGTAATTGGAGCCACTCTTGCGTAACGATTCGCATCAGTACAGGTGGACGATGCCGACCCTCCAAGTTTTGCTTACTCCAAAGGTTACTAAATTTGCAAACGTTACAGCTTTCTGCCCTAAAGACGAGGAAGCTGAATCTGTGGGTTAAATATCCGAAATAACAAGTTGCCCCACCCACCCCAAAAGCCCCAAGCCTTGAAGCAGTGATTTGTGTAGAATGTAGTCTACAGAATATGGAGAAAGTGTGCGTGTAATGTTCGGTGTACACTTTACACTCCACGTAGATTGTAGATTGGTACAGGGAAACTGTGGAAGCGTCTGTTTGCCGCAAACTCGTTCAAGCGTCGAGTGGCAAAGAGTCGCGGTAACCTTTCGGAGGGTTTACCCTAGAATGTGAGTGTGCTAGTTTGATACTCTTCGCACAGAAAAACGCTGGTCCTTGAAAGTACACCGATTCGATGTCTTTTTGCGTTGCAATAAAAATGAGATCGTATTTCGACACTCCATTTATTACCATACATTCAGGAGTGGCGTTCCAAAGATTTTTTTGAAATATTTTAACATAGGGTTTCATAAGCGAAACTAGAAAATAGAGTGTAAGGGGAACAGAACAGCGGAGGATAGGGGGCTGTGACCTCTCCCTATTGACATTCTACGTTTGTCACCTGACCTTTATAATACGACCCATCACCTTTAGCTTTGAACGTTTCACCTCTTAACCTCTTATCTCTCGCCTCTTAGCTAAAACCTCCATCCTTTATATGATCCCTGACTCATGATGTTTCATCTTTGACGTCTAACCCTTGATAATTCACATTTGACCCTTAAATTCGACCTATTAAAACCTGACTTCTCATCTTTTACCTTTGACTCGTGACCTTCCACTGACCTTCGTCTGATCTTTGACTCCTAACCAAATACTTCTCACATTTTACCTCTAGTCTGTCAGCTTTCTCTTCTGACCTTCAACGTATCAGCTTTTACATTCCCTTATCATGAAGATGAAAATACTTATATTTTTTTGGAATTCGACATCTTAAAATTAAATTGAATTATTACCAGAATAAGAAACAGCGTAGCTGGAGAGCTAATGTGTAGGTCATTTTACTGTACGATAGTAGACAGAGAACGCTGTTGTGTGTTTGATCCCCACTGAGGGCAAAAAAAAAGTCTATGCAATTATAAGCATTTTTCACTTTTCTCCTCACAAATTTTTCTCTGTCTTTCTTACAATTAATTTTGAACTTTCAAAAGGTAACTAATTTTTTCCAACGTATCTTTTTGGTATCTAAGAGTAAAAGAATATTTTTGGGGGTTTTGCAGAAAACCCTCATAATCACGACCCAGAATTCAGCTACGCATATAGATTTGAAACTTGTACCATCAATTCAAAATAAAGTAATGGTCCTATCTCAAAATCAAGGATACCACTCAATTGCTCTTAGAAATATCTCAGCTGTTTTTTTATTTAGAAAAAAAAAAAATCCAAACAATTAGATTGTTAAAAAGCACTGTTAAATTATTATAAAAAAACTATAAGTCGAAAAATTCAAGGACATTAGCAGATTCCTTACTAAAATATCTCCAGATGTTGTTCAACCGTTGCGATAAATAAATTATTCAAAGAATGACAATGTTATTAACATTTTTCAGGTATTTCAACAGGATGTTACAGAATTGCCCAAATCTCTAAAATTCTCACTAGTCAATAATTAATAAACTAACTATTGTTTTTATCCCCTCCGCGTCCCCTCTTTGCTTCTACAGAATCAAGCATATAGATTTCCAATTTGTGGCTTTTTTGATAAGAAATCTAGAACTCGGATTTCATATCGAGATGGCTCAAATTGAATCTTTTGGCATATAGGATAAGAATATAAAATACAATTTGCTATGTTATAATTTTCTTTTCTTTTTGTTATCAGTGTTCAGAAAATAAGAGGGATAAGAAAAATTAGACAAATTTGGTTATTAAAACCCTTTACTGGAAGTTTTTCTTTTAGCACAATTTTCTATAAGAATGGCTTAAATTGAAGCTATTAGCACGTAGGATTAAGATAAAAAAATACAATTTGCTATGTGAGTTTTCCTTTTTTGATATCAGTGGTTGAGAAATAAGAGGAATAGAAAGAATTTGAAAGAATGCAGAAACTTTGGTTATTTAGACCCTTATGCTGGGAGCTTTTCGTTTAGTCTTAGCTCTCAACATATAGACTTGAGATAAACGATAAAATTTCGCTATGTTATGATTTTCATTTTCCGATGTCACTGGTCAGATGATATGAAATATAAGAAGAATGATGCAAATTTGGTAATTTAGACCACTTTGCTGGAAGCCCTAGTCCCTAGTTAAGGTTACTTGCCGTCCTTTTCTGGGACTGATTTTATTCATCAAAATTATTTATTCTTTCTTACTTCTAAAAAATATTTAAACAATGTTCTACCACATGGTCCCAATTCAACCGTTATTTTCAAATTTAAATGCTTTAAAAGTTAATAGGGGCACACCCACTCTTTGTCAAGTGTTTACATTTTTATAATTTGTACTTTCTAAACTTAAATACCACATTTGATATTAAATATAGATCGTTAAAAACCCCAGCGCTTTTATAATCGACCTTAGATGCAGTTCTCTCAACCGAATACGATTCATGCTACCAGATTATTAACCGGAAGGACTGCCGAGTAAACATTTTAGGTATCCTTTTTCCAGCAAATTTACAGAAGCGTGTCGAGCGGAAAGATCAGAGCTGAGTTATGAGAAATGTCAGGGAGAATCAAATAGCGGGGGACAGGAAGTTTCCTGTATACGTACAGTTGGCAAGTTTCTCTCAAAGCCTTTAATTATCATTTCAAGCAAAAAATCTCCCCCGGGGCGTTTTCAGCAGTAAGATGGCGTTGAGAGTCTCGAAAATGGGAAGGAATGAAAAATAAAGAAAGTAGAAACGAGAAAGAAAATTCAGTCCGGGTAATAATAAATAGCTTTTTCCGTCGCAAAAGGTGGAACAAAATTAATGCTTCTTTTCGTCTGATGTTTCTGTTGCAGGAAGGTGCGGACATGGTTCACCCTGTGAGCAGCTGTGTTATGAGCTTCACGACGGGATGTACGAGTGCGATTGCAGGGATGGCTATATCCTTCATAAAAATGGATATAGCTGTGCTGGTAAGAGTACTTTCTTAATGCTCATTTTTATTTGACATTTTATCATAATTTACTGTCACTAATTGTAATTTAAACAATTTACAAATCGTTATATTCCTTATTATAGTGATCTCTTGTTATGAGAATGAATTAACTATAGTTGCGAATTTTATGAAAAATCTCATCATGATCAAATTCAAGGGGGATGTTTCACGTCTCACAGTAAGCAAAAATTGGAAATATTGTTCAGAAAGGTTCAAAGGTTTTATTTTGAAACAGATTTTAAAGATTCCTTTTTTAAATTGAAGCGTAATAAATTTCGACGAAGACTCTATTGACCGATTTTATGCGAATAACTAACCAACAAACATGCCCGCTATGCGCGGGTTATGGAGTATTAAAAGTTTTTTGAAGAATAAGTTGCATTGCAATGAAAAGGGCTACATACTTAAAATATGACAATATATAAAAAAATGTCTACTAACTGTTACTGGTCATAAACTGTATGGAAACTATACAGATAAATATTCATTTATCTTGAAAAAATTATGCCTTAGTAATAAATGAGGGTTTCGCCACTCTTCCAATCTCTTGAAACATTTTTTACGTTTCTGAATTATTTCAAACACCTTGAAATCTTCTAAAAGCTCATGAAATCCTCTGAAAATTTGTGGAACCCCATAAAATGCCTGAAAATGATTTAAAACACTTTTAAAAACTTCAAAATTCTTTAAAATCTGAAATGCCTCATAATTTTTCAAACGTTGCCCATTGAAATTATTTGAAATCCTTAGAATGTCATTGAAATCTTTTAAAATATTTTTCAATCCCTAGAAATCCTCTAAAATGTCTTCAAATGTTTAGTAACCACCTTAAGTCCTGTGAAATCCCTCGTATTCTATAGAAAAAACTCTGAATGTTCTAAAAACCCTTGAGGTATTTTGAAATACTTCGAAATTCCTTAAAATATTTTTCAATACTTTGGGCTCTCTAGAAATCTCGAGAACTGTTTTTAAATCACTTGAAAGCTTTAAAAGTTTTGTAATATCACGTGAAATATTTTGAGCCCCTTTGAAAACTTTTACAAAATCGTTAAATCCTTTCCCAATTCCTTGCGGTCTTCTAAAATTGGTCGAAATTCAATTAAAAAATCATGTGAAATCCCTTTAAGTCGTTTAACGGGTTATGATATCTCGAAAGATTCTTGGAAATTTCTTGAAATATGTTCAAATCACTTTAAACCTTGTAACCCTTTGAAAGTGCTTTGAAAACTCTTAGAATATTTTGAAATACTTCGAAAATGCCTAAAATCTTTTTGAATATTTTGCAATTCCAATAAAAGTTCTTCGAAATCCGCAAAAATCTTTGAAAATGTAATCTGCCCTGAAATATTTTGAAATCCATTGGAAACGCTTTAAATCTTTCAAAATCTTCCAGAATCCCTTGGAGTCTTCTTAAATCGATTAAAATTCATAGATGTTTTGTGAAAGTTTTTGAAATATTTTATAATTCTAACATGGTGTCGAGAAATTATTTGAAATCGCTTTAAATATTTTTAAATCCCTTAAAATCCTATAACATTTTTTTTTAATCTCTTCAATCGCTCTGAAATACCTTCAAATCATTTGAAATTCATCGAAATCTTTTAAGATCTGTCAAAACAACTTGAAAATTTCTCAAATCTTTACTCTCTTATCAAAGTCGATAATTTAAGATTTGTATTTGCAAGGAAAAATTAATATTTCGCCATTATCACTACCATGAATTAAATTAAAAGTAGTTGTAAACAAATTGAAAGTTAGAAGTGGACTTCACTCAGAAAAATATTTGTCTTTAATTAATAAATCCGTTTCCTTAACATATTTTTCTTCGAATAGAAGAATTTCAAGTCATTCAAAAGCTATCTAGGTTTCCAACAACAATGAGTGTGAGATTTTCGAAATATTTCGTTACACCACTTTTTTTAGATCGATTTATTATTGTTGAAACATGACAAAAACCCATAATTATTTATTACATTTGCGTTGCCTACATCGCTCTATTTATTGATATTCCTGTAAAATATTTATAGAGTCAGTGAAATTTTTCTCGCTGAATAGAGATTTGGATTATAGAATAAATTTTCATTGTAAGAAGCTATTTTCATAAACAAATTAGGTCAGTCAGCACAGAAAAATTTTCTTTTGTGCGGTACTATTTCTCTTAATTACGCAAATAATGGGTGGACAGAGTAGGTTGCCATTAGACAACAATTTTTATAGTTTCAAACCATTGTTGTGAACAAATTCACTTCGCACTTTAAATATTCAAAAAAAATTTCCTCTCTGCAGTAACTTCTTTTCATCTCAAAAATTATATTACGACAAAAGATATTGCGAATTGATAACATATTATGTATATTTATTAATAATTTTCATTGTTTGAATTATTTTTTAAAAACAAACCTACTATTTTGGTCTTTTTCAATTCATAGGGTTTTTTCTCCTGATAAAATATGATTATTGAGAAAAGAAAAAGCAGTGTTCTCTATTAATAGAACCGTGCAAGAAAAAAAGCTAAAACTGTGAATTTCTTCATAAGAATTGTAAGCAATAATAATTCTGTTGTTGAATAGCAATATATTGTGTCATAATATTATCCTTGATTGAAAATATTATTTCGCAAAACAAAAACTCTCTAAATCATAATTAGTGACAAATTGAAAAGTTGATTAAAAGAACGGGATTGTGCAATATTTTCAGCTTCATTCAAATAATAAGAAGAAAATATATAAAATATGTAAATAGACTACGTTACCTTTGACAATAACGTATTCACTCTCTAAATCTGTGTATTATTAAAAATGGCACTAACAGAATTAGTAATTGAGCGATTGACTAATGAAATAGTAATGTTTCTGCAGTTCCCTAACAAAATAGTTAAAATATCATAGGTTTATTTTACTAAAGTCAATTAGTGAACATATTTACTAATTCTTAAGCGATTTCGGTTACGATTCAGTTAGTGAAATTTTCTTATCGATTATTTTCGATATAAAATCGTCTACTTGAAATGAATGATTCAGCGTATCTCAGGTGAGCTAAGTCTTACAAAATGTTGTTTTTCTGTTAGTGTATATAAAAGGGATTTTTCTAACGGTATAAATAGAGCGAGGTGAAATAGATTGTGTATCAATAATACTTATTTTTCTGTTTTGAGGAAATAGTTTGTAAATACGTGATGTTGAAGGAGGTGACTTAGCCTACTTACAAGTTTCAAAACATATTGTCTTCATATTATTTCAAAATTTTTTTAAATTTTACACAACCAAATTCTCTTTTAAACTTTTTCATTTATCACTCATTTTTCTATTTTTAAGCAATAACTATTATTATTCTAATCTAAACTAGTAATATTTGGCTAACTACTAGTGAAAACCACTAATTGCATATAGTGAAAATTTATGAATTCATTTAGGCATGTGTACTATATTTATTGAAGTTATATGTAGTCAATTGGAACAATAAGAAGGCAATACTGTAAAACTTGTAAATAGACTATGTCAGCTGCACCAACCTAAAGTATTTACAAAAAATTGCTTCGACATAGAAACTATAGCTATATGAATTTGATATCGGGTGATTCCACTTGGTTTCCTAATGGATTCGTTGAACGGGTTAAAAATTGCTAACTGAATGAAATGGTTTATAAAAATGGTTCATAATAATGAGAATTATTATTGGACGTCAATTTATTCAGTCAAGATATTATTCTTATGATGAAAAGAAATGATTTCGCAAAAAAAAAAAACATTGTCTATGTTTAACAATGTGTTCAAAATAAAATTATTTATAAAAATTTTTCATAGTAATGTTCATCGTTGTTGAATGGTAATCTATTCTACCAAGATATTATTATTGAGATGAGAGGAACTGATCCCACAGAAAATACATGTTGTCTATTTTAAAAAATGTGACCTAAATTAATGTTTTGATAAAAATTGCAATTGTTGTTCCAAACAATCGATGTTGTTAAGATATTGTCACAGTGAATCACAAAAATATCTTCCAGTAAGAAATTGTCTAAAAATAGTGCAGATATTTGAAAACTACATCCAAGATCTTGAATTTGGTTGTAACTGTCAATGTGGTAGTCAATGCAGTTGTCAAGAATTTTGAGTGTTTTAAGAAAAATTGTGCTAAGAGTTATCTTTGGCTTTTTTTCATTAATCTATGATAAAAAATTCTACATAAAAAGTGTAAATTTACTAATCCCAGGTGTTTTTGAGAAAATATTATTAAATATGGGAAATATAAAGAATTATACTTTGTGGACACTTTTTAAGTTCAATAATGAATTAAGGAATTATTCCGGGCCATTCAAAAATTGAGCCGCTGGATAGTGTAAGAACATATAAAATTCACATGGCCGTTCCGGTTGACCCCTGTTGTTTTTAAAATCGATTTTCAAAGTTAAATTTTTGAAACATATGGTTTTGTAGGAAGTCTATAAGCCATATGTTTCACAAATTTAATTTTCAAAATCGATTTTAAAGACAACAAGGTACAAACGATACGACGGTGTGAATTTTATATGCCCTTACACTGTCCAGCGGCTAAATTGCGTATGTTATTTGCCAATTTGTTACCCCTCCCATCCCCTGTGTACAAGTCGTTTCCCAAATATTTTAAACCATATATTGAATAAAATTTAGTTACTTATTACTGCCCGAAGCAGCCGAATTACAAAATAATTAGAAACTATTAGAATAAAAGAAAACTTGACAACAATATGAAACATGCAACTAAGGAACTATACACTAAACAAAAATTAAAACGTATAAAAAGCTGTGTCATCTAGTAGAAAAATATTCATCAAAAAATTTATTTTTTACCATTTGTTTTTCAGATTACTCGCACGTATCCCCAACTATTATTTAATATTGGTTACACTGAGAAAAATGGATTATACGAACTGGATAATAGAATTAAAGAATAATACACCGTATAGAAAAGTATAATAGCGCGTATAATCTCTGATATTTTTCTAATATATGAAGATGTTACCAAATATAATCTCGAGATGTTAAATTCTTATAATCTTCAGGCATTAAATTGTAACATCTCAGATTTTAAAATATCCAGGCGTCTGTGTAGTCGCAGATAGCACGACGCATCGTGGCGCGTGTCATATGCATCCGTTCGCATTATAACAAGTAATAATTTAGTTATAAAATGATTATTAGTACAGAAACTTAGCGACCTTTACTTTCGTTGTTGTAGTCTTATGATAGCCACTTTCCTGCTTATTATGTTTTTAAAAAATTGAAATTTGTTTCAGTTCTACTTCCGAGCTCGTCTTTCAAAATTTTGTATAGGTTTATAGATACATTTGCAAAAGTTATTATATATATCTGAGGTTATCTAATGGACCAGGATACTAATATGGATATTAGATTTTAAAATCTTGGATTATAGATTTTATTATCTCAGATTATAAACTTTAATAATACAAGATATTATCCTGTAATGTCTATTTCTTAATATCTATAGATTGTGGTTCTAATAATCTGGATCGCTGTCCCATGGTTAATAGTCCAAGATTATATCCGATAACATATTTTTCATTACCGGGTATAATCGATTTTTCTCAGTGTATACATTTTTCTAGATTTTTTGACGAGCTAAAGGTGTCGTAAAATAATATAAATGTTTGAAAGAACGATAACATTTTTAAGAACAATTTAGAAAATCGAAACCCCTCCCTGAAGGTTTTAGATATTTTTACATCCTGTTTAGTATGTCGTCAAATCTATCAAAGTAGATCACCAACTCTAAGGTTGTATTCAGTAAATAGTGGAAGGCCTGATCAACTTAAAAAATGTTGATTGATTTTAAGGGTAGTAGTAATTTCAGGAATTGCGAGGAAAATTTGTTTTTCATGAATATTTTTTTAAAATACCATAAAATAATTTAAATTCTTCAAAATATAATTTAACCAGTATGGAATTGTTTCAAATCCCTTCAAATAATCAAAATCCTTGGAAATTCTTTGAAATTTTGTAAATCCTTTAAAATCTTTTGAAATTCCTTGAAATTTTGTAATCCACTTGAAAATTGCTTCTAATCTTATGAAATATCCTAAAATCTTTGAATCATCTGAAGCTTTTAAATCCTTTAATATGAACAAATTATTCAAAATTTCATGAAAATATTATAAGATCCCTTAAATGGCCATGAAGTTGCAAAAATCTAATGGCATTCCTGGAAGTTCCTGGAATATTTTGAATTTCTATGAAATTCTTAATCAAACTGAAAAAGTCATTAAAATACCTTATTCAGAACCTTTAAATTTCTTCATACTTATTAAAATCCTTTGCAGTTTTATAAAATCCCGTAAAACCGTTGAAATTCCTTAAAAGTCCTTCGCAATATTTGGAATTGTTGGAAATTCTCTGAAATCCATTGGAATCTTTTCAAATGTCTTAGCTTAACCCCACTCAAATAGATTATAAGCTTAAAAAATGTTGAATGATTCTGCGATTAGTAGTAATTCCAAAAATTGTGAAAAAAAACTTTGTTTTTATGGATAATATACTCAACTAATTATACTGATATGAAATCATTATAGCATTAATAATACTTTTATTGTATGATTACTAAACTCTAACGTTATATTATATGCTATAATTTTGGACACATGTATTTACTATAGGATTCATTTATCAAAAATATTACGCTCCAGTATCGATTTACCCACCTTCCCATTCCATGTCAAAAATTAAACTTGTTCCTCTCTGTGGCGTTCTACTATTTTTATCATCTTCTCTAATATTTTTATTTATTGTATGACAGCATTAACTAGACAAAAATAATTGTTACAAAGGTCTTGGAATTATAAATCCCTTTAGAAATCCATAATGGTATTAGGATTAATATTTCAACTTTAATAGGCCTTAACGCGTAAGCAGGAGTTTGCACTGGGCTTTAAAAAGCGAGTACCCTTTAGATCTTGAGGGTTACAATTTTTCTGTCATGAACGTAAAAAACTAGTAACGCAGCATGCGTAAATGAGTTTTTCATTTAGTTAGAAGTTTGAATCATGTATGAAAGTTTTCATGAAATTTTTAAGTAATTATTAAATGGTCGTTTGCTGTCGAGTTTGCTGCTTAAAAGCAGCACGTATTTATCAGTTCAAAAAGTAATTTTACTATTTAAATTTCCCAAAGAATTTCACCCTTGCAGAATATTGGTTTTCAAATCGTTTTGCCCAGTAATTTTCCAGAAAGGAGAATGAAAACACCTCAAGGCTCGCACTTTGCAGAAAAATTGAAATTTTTATAGTAGAAACTCGTCTGTCCAATAGGGTGAGATATTCTTCCGCGTATCTTCCAGCTTTAATATGTTTTTCATCCCTCTGCCTACAAGGTTCGAGTATTAGCTTCGATATTTTTGGCAGGGGCGACTCGAGGAAGCGATTTTATGACGCGATGAAAGGCGAGCGGGTGAAATTGAGTTCTAGGTGGTCTGGAACGTAAGTGAAAAAAGAGGAACCGGGTCGAAAGTGAGCAAAGGATCTCGCTTTTATCTCGCTAGAATGAGCCTGGGGCCACGAGACGAGTAATCCAAGAGGAGTGAGTCCTTATACTTATACTTAGACTCATACTTACACTTTCTATGAGGGAGAGTTCGCAGTATCTCTCAATGAAAGAAGAGCCCTGTTCTTCGTATAAGTTGGCATGGCGATACATAGAAAAGCTCAAGAAACGAACAAGTAGAAAGGGAACAGAACTGAGGCGTATAAATGTCCAAGAGCTGCTTTTTACTAGAAAATGTGGATTTATATAAGCTTCGTTTCTTAAGAATGTACTATGTGTACAGGCAATCTGAGTATTCAATCAAATTTGATATATTTATTTATTTATAATTTCCATGTATAACTTTATAGGTAGTTAGGTGTCAAAATCCCCTTCTCTTTCGGTAGATTGACAGACATTAACCCTTCGACTAAACCCCACTTTTCCCAAATACCCCGAATACCCTACTGTCGAAAAGCCTTCAGGTAATACCTGAAGTACTCAATGTTGTAGATTCCATAAATCCCCTTCCTTCAGAAGAATTTATCATCATAAGCGCACACACTCGCTTGGACTTTTCGCTAAGGTAGAGGGAAACTGCAAAAAAGCTTTTACCGCAAGCGCAACCGGTTACCGAAAGTTCACACCAATCTTCGGCGCCAAAACTCCTTCTCGATAGTAGTTAAAGGCAGCTAAAACAAAACTAAGTAACGATCACGAACGTTCACCCCTCCGAACGCTAACCGCGCCCGTGCGTGCTTAACGTTTGAGATCTTGTTGATTTGATTCTGTCTTCATTGAAGCTCTTACGTTTCGCTTGCTTATCACGAGTCTTTTGTCTCGCAAGATTTTAAAGCAAAAGTTCTGTATTATTTTTTTACAGGTAGATATATTAAAAACAAGTTTTATGAATATCCTGTTTGCTACTTACTTGATATGTTTAAATCGAGATTTTGAAAAACTTTTTTTTGACATGAAGTTAAAAATTTTGAAAAATTAATTGTCATTTTTTACGGAATTAAATTCTTTCTGACTATATTCTTTTAGTGGTTTTTTTGATTCGTCAAACTCTTGGCTTTAAACCTGTCTAATGATTAATTTTCTTGGTTTTCATTGGAAATAGCATTTTTGAGGGTTCTCACAATACGACACACCCGCAAAAAATCCTCTGTCACTGATGTTTCGCACACATGCCCATTATTTTTTTAACTGTCAAAAAGATTATAAGCCACGAAAAATAATTGATATTAATTTGCTGATGACACAGAGAACAGGAAGTGCAATTCCTAAAAGCCGCGAAATCAATTCCTTGGAAAATAAATATTAACATAACGAAATATCACGGAAAAATCAGGGGAGGATTATAAAAATTGGTACTGACGTTTTCGTATAATCCTGTAATCAATTTCACAAAAATGGCAAAAGAAGATTTAACGCTGTCGATTTTTCCCGTAATCTGAAAAATCTGGGAATATTGTGAACCAGGAATTCTTTAAACCAGGAACATTCTTTTCGCCCTTTTAATCTGTTGATGTAAAAAAAGGGATATAGGGTTGAGAGGCTTAGTCACTAACAACAACATTTTTTTCATAGATCAAAATTTTACACAATTTTTACTTTGAGTTGGATTGGGCGTGGAATTTTTAGGATGGCAAAGAATTAGAAAAACCTGCCAAAAGTCACGAAATGATTGGGATTTTCTAAACCCGAAAATATCGTGAAATTTAGTATTGGTTTTCAAATTGCTTTCCCGGTCATAAACATAGCTTTTTCCACTTTCTTTCTCGGTTGTTTCCGGGTTTCGAAATTTCCTGGTAAACGAAATACGCGAGGTTTTCAGATTATACTAGAGAAATCGACAGCGCCAAATATTATTTTGCAATTTTCGCATAATTGATCGTAAGGTTACACGGTAACATCAGTATCAAGTTTTATACCCCCCTCCCCGCGATTATTCCGCGATATTGCGCTAAATTAATATTTATTTTTCATAGAATTGATTATGCGGCTTTTACAAATTGAACTTCCGGTTCTCCATAGCATTAACAAATAATTATTAATTGTTTTTCGTGACTGATAACACTTTTGACAGCTTAAAAAAGTAATGCGCTTATGTGCGGTTTATCAGTCACTATCTACCCGAAACATTGTCACTGTCAAATGCATTGCAGTGTGGGGGGTCTGATAAGAAGTTTCATTCGTTACGAGGTGAATGAATTGTTGACAGTTCAGGCTTGGGTATCAACTTTGATATAAATAAGCAAGTTCATGTGATAGTAATGCAATATTTAAACTGAATGTTCCAGATTTAATTTAGTATATAATACTTTCTCCTTTTTCACCAATTTCGTTCATCATTTATCAATTTTATGACTTTAAAAGTTTTTCTATCCACCTCGTATTGGTTTCCCCTACGTCCGTTTGATATCTTATAAAATTGTCTCCAATATAAAGCTGTTCCCTTTGCATGAAAATATTTTATCATTGATTTTCAAGTTATTAATTTCGCATTTCAGATTAAAATGAATGCATTTAAAAAATCGTGATGCTTAATTTGAAAATCATTTATTTTCAAGGATGTACACTACGTACAATCAATCGGAAAAGTCGCCCATCTTTAAAATGATTTATAAAATTGAAAAAATAGATCTATTATTAACTTTTGCTAATCTTGACGGAGGCTTCTAAATGCACTTTAGGAAAAATAATTCAGGTTAAAATTGTTAATTTGGTAGTAGCTATATAGAGTTTCAGTGTTTGATTTTTATTCAGAGAAAATGTACCATTCTTATTTGATTCGAATGATATCAAGGCCTCAGTTTATTTTTCGAAGGATTCTCTATAATTCTGCTTGGGTAGTGTTTATTAAAATTCAAAATATCATATAACTGTATGATTTATAAATTAATATTTTTTCAACAGAATAAAATGAGGCCTTGATCATTCCAATCAAATAAGAATTGTAACTTTTCCTTAAAGAGAAAGCAATAAATAAACCTCTAAATAAATACTGTTGAATAATCAATTTCAACCTGAATTATTTTTTCTGAAGTACGCTTAGAATCCTCCGTCCAGATTTGCAGAAACATCGAGTGAAAGATCTACTTTTGTCGATTATATCAATCATTTCAAAGATAGGCGACTTTTGAGATTGATTGTATATCCTTAATGACTTAGTTTTTGACTGTTGCCACTTTTTTTAAAATTGATTATAAGATTATACGATAACGTCAGTATCAATTTTGATGATTCCCCACTTCATTTTCTCGTGATATTTCATGATATAATAGATACCTGTTCATAATTCGAATCTTCTTCAAAAAACTTATAATTCCCATCTTCAGCTTCAAAAGCTCAAGTTCGATAATATTGGTATCTTTAAGGTTCTTAATTTTGTAATGCTGAATCAGCAACGTTACAAATTTCTAAATGTATGTATAATTTTGTTATGTTAGTGCTGTTGTGGAGATAAAAATAATTTAAAATGTACATTTTCTAATGTTTCTCGGAAATTATTAAATTTTAACGGGGTTCATATTTCAACTAGGAATTAAATAAAGGTAACAAAAATATAACTGTTTTAGAATGAAGGTTTTTTTTTTACTAAAACGATATCTTAGGTTGTTTCCTCAAAACAAAAAGAATCCTAATTTCGAAAAAGTTAAATTTATTTTTGATCTCCACATTTGAGGCTCCAATGTTTTTTTGAACAATGCTTCTCATTAATTGAAAGTGTGAATTGGAGAAACTGGAAAGGGGTTACATGGAGGGGGGGGGGGCAACATTGTCACAAATCATGCCACAATGTACTTATCCGGCTAGCTGTATACGAAAAGATACATTCACAATAAAAATGTTAAAAATAAAAGAATTTCTTATTTCATCAAGAAAAAAATTGGTAATAAAAATTTAAACTTTTGTTTGGTTGCGATTTTTTCAAAAAATATTCTTGAAAATCTTACTTATTATTTTTATGAACAAATTTATTTCTAAATCATTTTAATTTCAAAGAAATCCAAGCAAACGGAATTGTGAAGAACCTTTTAAAGAATAATACCAGCCCTTGATCATCAGAATTAGCTCATTATTTCAGCTGTTACATAGAATTGAAGCTAAAATACAGAAGTCCATATAACTTTTTTGAAATAAACAATTCCAAGAAAATTTGTTCTCTTCTAAAGCACGCTTAGATTTCTCTTTTGAAATTCGTTGTAGCTCTATTTTTGACGATTTTATCAATTGTTTGAAAAAATTGTATTTTTGAAGTGGGCTATACGTAGTGAAGATTCTGAAGCTAGAGGCAAAAATTTTCTGAGATGTGTTACCAGAATGAAACTAAGTGAAAGATTTCTTGAGCGGAAGAAGAAGATAAGAAGTTTATGAGGAAGTGATGAAAGATCCACACATTTCTTAGAGGTTAGAAATTTAAAATTTAAAAAAACTCACTGCTGGAAATACACTTTCACAATGAAATGCAGTAAATTACAATAAAGCACAATAAGATAAAAATCGTAATTCATTCTATTTGTAATAATTTGTACAAATTTTAAAAACTGACCTATTCCCAAAAAAATGCTGTCATTAATTAAAATCACAAAAATAAAAAACAATGAAGAAGTGATACGAAAGTAAGTTGCCCAAAACCAATTGTTCCTAAATGAAAATTTTTTACTTTCCTTGAATTTTTGTCACATAAAATCAACTTTTATTTGGAAATAATACCACTATTAATGTAACATTGCTATTCTTCAAAGTATAATTAAATATTTTGTTCTAAGACCTGTCTTTTAGTCCCCGTAACCTTAAAGAGAACCGATTCCCGTTCTTAAGGTATGTTAAAAGTTAAAGTCGGAATCGAGCATACAAATTTCCGCTTATGAAGCAAGTGATTTCGTCAACATTACCTACTAGATTGCCTCAGGCAATTTCGTTGCGATTATACTTCATTCACAGTCGTTTGTGCTTGGCAAAACACTTTTCGCAGATGGGGGCATCCGATGACGCGAAATAAATGCATTTCCAATAATATTCCTCACCTTATTCCACGTCTACGTGACACCCTGTTATTTTGAACGTCCCCTTCAAAGTGTCCCACACGTGATATACGATCAGGCTCGTATTTAATTTTTTATTTTCATCCAGAAAACCTTCCAGAATTTCACGGTTTGAGATATTTCACACGTAACATTTCTGAATCGTCGTTTATTTATAATAGTAGAATTGTTATTTATTAAAAGGAATAATCCTAGAGCTCTAGAAATGTAAATATTTCTAAAATAATTCAAATCTAATAATTTTTAAACATGAGAGTATACATGTTTACCCATAAAAGTTATGTATTGTGAAATGTAAGGGGGAGGTTTCACGTCGTCGAAAAATTTGTAAACGTCTGAAACTTATTCTTTTCCTTTAGAAATATTTTACCGAATCGAAAACAAATTTCAATCCAAAACAGATAGATGTATTTTCGAACGAATAGTTGAGTCTCCAAGCCAAAATGACGAAGCTTTTAGGAGACAGTTGAATTTTCAGCCAAGAACTTTTCTGTCAAAAATATGAATTTTCAATCAAGAGGGATGATTTTTCTATCTAGAAATACAAATTTTCAACAAAAAAATCGAATTGTCGAAAAAAATATGGCTTTTGAACCATCAACCAAAACAGATTAGTTTTTAATTATACCGTTCCACTTTTAACCAAAAAAGATCAAATTTCTACCAAAAGAAATAAATTTTCAACCAAGAAAGAGTTTTAATTAACGAAGAAAAAAATGTCAGACGAATTGTTAAATTTTTAAGTCAAAACTACGAATACTCTATAAAATATATAATTTTTATACCTGAAAATATGAATTTTCAACTTGAAAGTTCATAACCAGCCGGTTCAATTTTCTACCAAAATAATATATTTTTTTAATGTTTTTTTGAATGTCGCATAGTTGGCCGCAGAATGAAATGCTTTATTATTTTAAGAAGCATTATCAAGATTGAAACAAAAACTATGTGTCTCAACTAACAAGCGGTTAAGATGTAAGTAAATATTTTTGAGGTATATAATCTTTTTTCCTACCTTTTTTTCGTATCTCTTATAGTTTCATTGGAAAACGGAATTTCTTATTTTTTAACGCTTTATCACGACTGAGACAAAAACTATATTTCGTATCAAAACATAGTCGCGAAAAAGCTTGTAGATCTTTTTAAAATAAACAATTTTTTTAATTTTCGTATCTGGTATAGTTCTTCTGGAAAAAACTTTTTTTATTTTTATTAAAGCAGTGTTATCACGATTGAAACAGAAATTATTTTACTTCAAAAATCGTCTATAGTAAATTTGTAGATCTTTTTATGATCGACAATTTTGCTTTCCAAATTTATTTTTGTATCTTGTATAGTTTCGCCTCGGTTTCGCCGGAAAATATAATTTTTTATTTTTGTAAAGCATTCAGACCTTTAAAAAATGTTCTTCTTTGAAGAATAAAACAAGGGGGGAATAAGGAAAAAGTGTGAAGTGTGTGTTTAGATGCATTACTTGTTAAATGAAATCACTAATTTTCATTTTTCACATTCTACGTTAACTCTTCCCCCTTTCGTTACAAATCATCACAAAACCCCTTCCCTCCACCCCTGACAGTATGTTATAGTTTTTAAAATACCCTAAAATAGATTCAGATATTATTCCATATTTAATTTTGAATCTAAAAAAATAATTAAAAATGTATTTGCGGGGTGGTAGTATGATACGATAAATATTGGGTAATCTCTAAAAAAAAGTGGACGGTTGAATTTCAGAGAAACTTCCGGTTTTATGGTATTCATTGTGTAACTGTGAACGTCCAGGTTGACAAACCACTCGAGAGTCCAGGACGTCATCCGTCCTACATAGAGTACTACCAACACGACATTTTCGAAAACAAACACAATTACAGGGGTCCCGGAGGTGAAGCTCAGAATCCACCGGATGAGAGATAGAAACCTCAAATCGGAGTGCAATGCCTTCCGCTTCCGTCGACAAGCCAATCAAAGTGAGTCCCGAGGGTCATTGAGCGTTCAGATGCAAAAACCGATTAATCAACCGGAACAAAAGCCTTTAAGACAAAACCCTTCAAGAATCTAGATTTCTTTCCCCAGGAGTTTGGAAGCAGAGACAGATCCTGTATTGATATTATCGAAGTAGTCAATTTTAGACTGTTGGTTCAATTGTTGTGTTATAGAGTATTTAAAAAGTGGTATTGAAGTTTTAAAGGCAATAAACTCCAGGGAAATAGTTTTAAAAAAAATTTTTAATTTTTTCAACAAGTTTTTATTAATATATACTAAATATTGCTGCGAAATACTATGGATGTATTCACTATAGATGTATTTATTGGTGCTCATTTAATGACCATTTTGTTCCTCATATGTATCAAATGAATTTGCTTCCTGACAGAAGGAGAGTTTTTCTTATCAAAAAAAGAAGTATACTTTCAATATTTTTCAAGCTTTCGTTTCTGTTTGACCGAAAATCTTACTTTCAGAAAATCAGAGTCCCCCTTCCCCCAAATGTCAATTGATGTGTTCTGTTACAATAAAAAACTTTCTAACTTACAGTAGTTTTACATTCCGAATTTGAAAAATATTTTTTTAATAGAAACAATGTTACTTTTTTCAAACTTTTCAAGTATAGCTAATGATTAATCAAGAATGGTCATTGAAAGTTCTTCAAAAGATCAATCCACGCGTCCCGAAGACGTGAACCATAACAGCAAATGCAGTAATGTTATATTCCCAATATCATAAGAAAATCCTCTTATGAACAAGGATAATTGTTCTGTTAAAATTTTTTTAATTATATTGGTGGGTTATGGTAGGTCATGAAAGGTTCTCAATTTGGACAGTGGATGCGTTTCGAAGGTCATAGGAGGTTCGTCAAAAGGTCATTCGACGTGTCTCGAAAATGCGACCAAACATTTTAGATACAGTAATGCAGTATTTCTAATATGAACCAAATTTTTCTCATGTAAACAGAATACAAACATTTTTTTAAATTTTCATAAATCGGTACTGGAGGGTAACAAAACGTTCAACAATAGGTCAATCGATGCCTCTCAAGCACGCAAACAAATAAACTACATTTAGTATTGACGTATTTTAAATATCAAAAAAATTTTCTCATAGAAACAGAATAAACCATTTTTTTGTAACTTCATGAATCGTCATGTCTTTAAGACGCGAACAAATTTGCTAGATATCGTATTGTTGTATTTTTTATTTAAGATACCTGAACACAAAAAAAACTACTTCTAAGTGGTCAATTAAAATTTTATGATCATAGCTCTTTTACTTTTTGAGACATGGTGAACAGAAAAAATGTATACACACACACATAGACATATTTTAAGAATTGCCTTTTTGAACCCCTGTGGTCGAATTATATCAAAATATGTCAAAAAAATATATTTTAAAATGTAGGTCATTCCAAACCTCCCTCTATGAATAAGCATAAAATAAACAAAATAATTTACTATGAAAACGGCACTGAGAAAAATGGATTATACGAACTGGATAATAGAATTAAAGAATAATACACCGTATAGAAAAGTATATTAGCGCGTGTAATCTATAATATTTTTCTAATGTATGAAGCTGTTACCAAATATAATTCCTAGATGATCAATTCTCATAATCTTCAGGCATTAAATTGTAACATCTCAGATTTTACAATATCCAGGCGCGTGTCATATGCATCCGTTCGCATTTAAACAAGTAATAATTAAGTTATAAAACGATTATTATTAGTGCTGAATCACTCGTGATTTAGACGTAGAAAATAGGTGAGTTCATATTTCTTTTCATAACACATCGCTGCTACTTGTACAAGTACAGAAATTCAGCCTCCTTTACTTTCGTTTTTTTACTCTCATCGTAGCCACTTTCGTTTAGAAAATTGAAATTTGTTTCCAGTTCTACTTCCGAGCTCGTCAAAATTTTGTATAGGTTTATAAATACGTTTGCAAAAATTATTATATATTTGAGGTTATCTAATGAACCAAGATTCTAATCTGGTTATTAGATTTTAAAATCTTGGATTATAGATTTTATTATCTCAGATCATAAAGCTTGATAATCCCAGATGTTATCCTATAATATCTATTTCTTAATATCTATAGATTGTAGTTCTTATAATATGGATCGCTGTCCCACAGTTAATAGTGCAAAATTATATCCGGTAACATATTTTTTATTACCGGGTATAATCCATTTTTCTCAGTGGGGGATTTCAATAATAATATAAGAATAATAAGATGACCAATAATAAAAGCGTGAGACGTAAATATTTCATCTCATATTTCTATGAGAACATTTTTTTTATTTTTTACACCCCACGCTTTTATTATTATAAGCTTTTTTTCACTTGCTATGTGGGTATGTGTTCATGTTTGTATACGCGTACATTAGGGTAATCAACATTTTTTTAAATAGAATTTAATTTTAGAATTAAATTTTCTTGTTGAAAAAAATGATATTTGGAGATCCCGCAAGCTTATTAGTACTTTTTTGCAGTTCATTTTAGTAAAAATTGTTTCTGATACATAAAATATTACATCATACTGATAATTAAATCTTTAAATAATTGATTAAAGAATTTACTATTCTTCATAGAAATTTCCTCTTAAAAGAGAGTCAGAAAGCCTTTATAGCAATAATATTCTCCTAGAATAATGCTAGAATTTTGCAGTTTTTTTCTGAAATTTTCATAATTTCTGATATTTAAGACATGTGTGGTAAATTCGGACATTCCTAAACTGATAGTTTGAATTACTTAACCCTACATTACTATAGGTAATTTGACACCATCCATTACTATACCTTCGTCGTTTCGACTAACTTGTCAAGAAAACGAGAGTAACGGGAATAAAAATTATTGTTTTAACCATGAATGTTCACTTACCGCATTTTATTATTCTACAAATATCAATTGGCCAATATCCCACTGGAAATGAGATCAAAACAGGCAAAAGTTATAACATTTAAAAAATAGTTACATTGCATTCGACTAGTAATACAACAACCTATTAGGGTTTTTGACGAAAACCTTTGTCAAAATGACCGTATTATAAATAAATAAATAAATATATATATATATATATATATATATATATATATATATATATATATACATTACACAGCCACAAAAAAAATATTTTTCCGGTTCTGGAAGTCAGACCATGTTTACTAAATGTTTTTAGGGTCGCTGAATCCGAATCCGAGGTCCAAAAAATCCCAGCACGTCAGGGTTCTGTTATAAACACAAAAAACCTCATAAATTATTTTTTTTTCGAGTCCGGAGGTCAGACCATGTTTATTATATGTTTTTGGGGTCGCTGAATCCGAATGCGAGGTCAACAAATCTGAGCAAGTCAGGGTTTTGTCATAACCTCAAAAAACCTCATAAAACTTTTTTTCCCCAATTCCGGGGGTCAGAGCATGTTTCCTATATGTTTTTTGGGTCGCTGAATCTTAATCCGTAGTGTAGAAAACTCCAGCGCGTCAGAGACATGAAAAAGAGACGCTTTTTTCAGCGAACACAAAAACATATATCCAGCAGTACCGATGTATGAAGTTTAAAACAAATAATTTATTTTGCTTATATGAGAAAACATTGTTTAATATTCAAAATACAATAATACTATGCATAATGTATTTGTTCGCATCTTTGAGGCGCATCAATCGACTTATTCATGAATTTAAAAAAAAATAGAATTATTCTGTTTACACCCAACTCCCGGTTCAGTAACAGAGTCGGGTTTTCAGTCAAGCGTCGCCACCGTCTCTCGTCCTGCACTCTGAGAAACTGCGTGTGTCAGCAGTTTTAGGAATTACTAAACCGGGGGTTACCAAGATGCCGCTCTGGTGTATATGAGAAAAAAATTATACATATTAGGAATACTACAACACTGTATCTGACATGCTTAATCGCGTTTTCGATACACATAAAATTATATATAGACGAACCTTCCACGACTTTATATGATATCGCAATTCCAATGTATAAATTAAGAAAAAATATTGTTTATCTTGTTTATATGAAAAAATCTTGCATTCGATGAAATTGTTCGCGTCTTTGTGATGCGTGGATTGACCTATTGAGGAACTTTCGATGACCATTCTTGATTAATCAATAGCAACTTAGTAATTAAAAAGAATTACATTTTTTCATACGAAGAAAGTTTTTTTTTATTTCCAATATAACAATATCATAAGTTATAAATTTGTCAATTGTAACATAATACATCGATTGATATTCTGATGGGCTCTCTGATTTTCTATAAGACAGAAACATTATACCCTTTTGGGGTAGGCGTGACTTGCTCGGTGAGGAAGAGAGTAGCAAGCTTGAAAAATTTTGAAAATCTCAATATGTTTCTATTTTGTTAGAGCAAAATCTTCCACTATAAGGAAGTAAATTTATTTGATACCTTCAAGCAAGCAAAGAGCTAATGAAATAAACACAAATAATTACGTCCGTTACAGTGAATACACACATAGTATTTCGCAGCGGTAATTTATGTTCTTATCGGAAATACATATGTATACAGTGTTTTAAGCCAATTGGATATGCGGAAGTATGTTAAAATTGAAATATAAGGCACATACATACATAAAAAAAACATAAATACATACGTACGTACATGCACACATACCCACATAGCAAGCCAAATAAAAGCTTGTAAAAAATGGATAAACTTCCGAATAAGTCACCCCATAACTTCGAATCAAGACTTCGCCTAAAGAACTTGAAAAAATATCAAGGAATTTTTGGCGCGAATAGCTCAAAATTTTGTGATAGCTGTTTGATTTCTTTTTCAATTTTCGTTTTTTGTAATATCTCGAAAAACATTAGATTTAGAAAAAAATGTTTACGTAAAAGTTGTATATCTCGAGAAAGTACAACTTTTTTGTGAATCATTTTGCATTGGATGTTACGGATTTCGAGAAAAATTATAAAAGCTAAATTCAATCGTTTTCGTTTTCTTTTACCTAGTGTAACGTTGTTAGACAGATTTTTTAATTTAATGAGAGGTGGTGGGGCTAAAACGGAGTATTTTAAAGAGTGGAACTCGAAAAAGGAGAAAGGATCATTCTTGAAAAAAAGGTTTTACAAGGTACAATAAAGAAAAAAATTATGAAATTCAGTTTATATTATTTTTGTCCAAATCCGTAACATTTACAGCAAAATGTTTGACACGAGACAGTTGTATTTTTCAAGATTTATAACGTTCTTCTACACATTTTTTCGCAAAATCTAATATTTCTAAAATATTCTAAGAAAACAAAAACTGAAATAAATTTAAGCAGAAATATGAAATTGTTGTGTCTTTTGCGCTCAAACTCCTGCTGTAGTTTTTTATAGGAGTATTATAGGAACCTTCACATAAATTCCAGACTTGAAATATGTAGAAAGTGACGTATTCCTATATAAAAAAAAGCAACTGCATGAAAAGAGAACTTGTACTTCCTTTTTAAGAAAAAAATAATTTGACAAATTGCTTCGTGCAGTCTAAATGACCAAAGAACATTTAGAAAGAATCCTCATTGTTTTTTCGTCTCGACGGGTATGAAAGATTTTCCGAGTTTCATGGTACAACGAAACACGATCTATCATCACTTACTTGGCCTTTGACATGATAAGCCGCTTGTCAGTCTGTGCACATAGCGTGACCTAATAGATCAGTCGATTTATCCCTTAGTCATTCGCAAATGCTTTACTCGAATTCAAGATTTATGTACGAGTGACCGAAACCAGTAAATTTAATAAGATGAGTGGGATTTGTCAATTATGAGGACGGAAATTTTTTGGATAATCAGGTTTGGATATCAAAATGGAATCAGACAAAAAATAAATAATGATAGTTGTAAACTAATTTGTTAGTTATACGCTATTAGATATTTTTGTTATACATTATAGTTATTATTAGTTTTTGAAACGTAACCCGAAAAGTTTTAAGAAGGAATTAATACTGTAAAATTAGTTTTAATTATTTTAATTGCTGCTTCTAATGTTAATTTACGATAATATTAGTTAACATTTGATACATTATAATATTTAAAAAGTCCCTATGGACTTTCATTATCATGACTACAGTACTTACAGATAACGCTTGTCTACTAAATGTGTTTTCCAAATACTATAATTAGAAATTAAAAAAAAAATAAGCTTCAGTTACAATTTATAGTAATTAAAGCTGTTTTGTAGAATAGAGAATAGAAAATAGTTCAATTTTATGTTCTTTATATAAAAATACGCAATATTAAAAAACACAAAATAGATCTTGTGACTCTTTCAGTGATTTTGAATTGTTCAAAAAATATAAATGTGTTTGAGAATATCAAATAAAAAAATAATTAAAAACCAACTGAACTTTATTTTCTGCATTTTTTTATCAAGAAATTTATTATTAAAATGTAAAAGTTATTATGTTTTTTTAAACTCCTACTATACATTTATATATATATATATAAAAGTCTATTTAATATTTACTTAACGAATTTGTGTCTTTTTCAATAAATTTATTGTTTCTATTGGTCCTCATATTAATTTGAAGTAATTGATATTCAACTGAGTGGTTACCTGCTGAAAAGTATTCTGATAAGCTTTTTTAGATTACCTTCATATGAAATCATATGAAGCTGATATAATCATTGCCTAGAACTTATTTCAACAAATGTTCCAGTGATGTGACTGGTACATGTAATTATGATAAAGTCATCCGGAACACTAGAGACAGCTCTCTGTCAGAGATTGTATTGCCTGGGAAGATAACATTGCAATTTTGACATTAGAGGAAAGTTTTGAATGACTAGAATAACCCAAGTTAGTTGGATACTCAAAGAATAATTTCTAATTGCCTTTATGATCTTCATATTTATATTCTTCTTCATACACGCTAAATATTATTTTGAATTATTAACATCCCAATTATTCAAACCGTGTAAACGGTTATTATTTTTCATATTTAGTATAAGAAATATGTTACTTCAATTCCTACACTTATGTAAAAACTGAAAAAACTGTATGGTCCTCAGAACAGAGCTATTTGCTTGCTATAAAAGCAATAACATTTTTTCGTCCTAACACTTTTCTGGTTCTTTCGAAAACCCTTTTTCTGAACCAACAACAAAATTTTGTTGCTTCTTTACCAAGTAAATCGTTTTGGTTGTTCTACCCGAACCTTTTTTCTTCATGGGTGTAATCAGGATCATATACATAGGTTGAATAAACTACTCAGAGGATTCAATATTACTTAACTTAATGAAAATTTATTGACATTAAATTGCACATTCATTCTTCAGTCTCACTTTCATAATTAGGTTTTCTTTAGAAACGCCAAGTTCCTTGAACTCCGACCTGAGGTTGCCATTTTTGACCAGGAAATTTAACAGCACCACCTCCTGCACTAACTTGTGCATTTTTACTTTGGTAAATATTGTGCTGGTAGTCAACATTATAAGAA
>CAKNXH010001858.1:138771-158668 GCA_932178445.1 Andricus quercusramuli | reverse complement strand
ATAAGAAGGTCGACGTTCTGGGCCACTCAATGGTTTGTTAACGCCAACACTCAATGACCCTTTATTTTGAGGATTTGCTTCTCTCCTGAAACGCCAAGTTCCTTGGACTCCGACATGAGGTTGCCATTTTTGCCCTGGAAATTTCGAAGCTCCACCGCCTGCGCTGATGTGTCCATTTTTATTTTCAAAAAATTTATGTTGATAGTCAACGTTGTAGGAGGGCCGTTGGTCTGGACCACTCAATGGTTTCTTCACATCGAAACTCACTGCATTTTTTTGTGGATTAGCTTCTCTTCGGAAACGAGGTTTCGGAGGGGGTGGACGGTTCTGAAAAATAGATATTTATTATTAATAGTGTTGCGAATCTCGTAATGTTTCTTGTAGAATGTTTACTGGAAAAAACCCAACTTTGGACATTCAGTTTTTCGATCATCGAACAAATCGTAGGTATTTCCTAACATTATTTTTCTCTCATGGTCACACTTCATTCACTCAGATTCCGACAGGTAAATCAATGTGTCAAACGAAAATGGAAAGAAAATGAAATTAAATTTAGGATAATTCCGGACTCAAAACAATTATAATTTCGAAGTGTCTTGTCGTCTTGAAATTCGAGATAAGTAGACAAATATTTTGCATCAATTTGGATAGTCTATTTCAGTTCATATCCTTTTCCAGCGCTGCCAGTTTTCTGGAACGGCTAGGGCTGGACGCAAGCCTTATAATTTATATTTTTTATTATTTTTTCGTGTATAAAATTTTATGTTGAAATTTCATACTTGCGTGAGGTTATATTCCTCATAATATAAAAGCACTGTCTAATATCACGGAACTTTCCGTAAGATTAACCGGTAAAGTATAGCGCTGGGGCAAGTATTACGGAAATGTTCCTAATTCAAACGAGCTGAAAATGAATTAGATGTACAGAAAATTCTGTAATACTAGACATCACGTAATATAAGTTGCATTTATTTTATTTCAAGATATATTTTCACCGTTTTAACTAATTTAAAGTACTTAATTTTTTTACTTACTATTAAAGGCGGTGGTCCTCCTTTTTTGGGGGGAAGCCCAGCAGAAGATAGTGAAAGTGCTGTGGCCACAAGGCCCAAAAGCAAAATTAGCTTTACCATGTTCAGTTTCTAGTCTAAAAATAAAAAATTATGACGCACTGATTATACATGATCAATTTTGACCAATTCTAATAACAATTATTATTATATCAGAATTATTATTTGTCAAACATATACCTAATAACATAGAATTACCATAGATTTTAATTATATAAATTTATCGAATACTTTAGAGTTCAATAAAATTATAATTTGATTTGTGCTGCTCACCTAATGTCTTTCTGAATCTGCTGCCAGTTCGAGTTTGAAATTTTTGGTTTGAGATGACAATTTATATACGATCCTAGAGGAAAAGAAGCCGGCATGTTTTCCACCGGGAATCACCGGCTTTCCTACATCCAGGGAACTACACTTATCAAAGTATAGTACAATTTTTGTACAAAGCCTGTAACTCGGTTCTCACACACACACTGTCACACACACTCGTACAAGAAAAATTCGCACGCGATATATGATGAAGAAACTTCCTACATTTGCGTTAAATACACAATATCGTAAGACGCTCTTCATTCATATAGTGAGTCATGTTACTTTTCTTGGAATCCAGCGACTTTTTTAGATTAGTTATTCAAGAAGGAAAAGCGAATGAATCAATTACTCACTTGTTTGAAGAGAGAAAATTAAATGAATAGAAATCAAAATTCGCTTGCGAACACCAAAAATCAATGCTTTATTTTATTATCCATATATATTAAGATCTTATTAAAATTTGATTTAGCACAAAGTATAATTTTATATTCAAAATAAAAAAAACGAGATTTTTAATGGTCCCAAAAGAGATACTCAATTCAGTAGGAAGAGATTTTGTTTCTCTTCCATTATTTCTTCATATATTACGTAATATTAAAATAGGGAGGGGATTATTGTTTGTTACAAACCTTTTTAAAGTTTCATGGGGAGGGGCGGTAGAAATGAACGATAATACGTTTCTTAATATGTGAACGCTCCCTTCAGGGAATATGCATTGTTTTTGTCTTTTACTCAATAAATGAAAATTGTATGAACAAATTGGTAGAATTTAAATATGAACTCTATATGATTACACGTTTCAGACTATTTCTATTTCATTTTTTTATTTGTATTTATTAATTTAACTTCAAGACATATAAAATTGGAAGCTTACAAGACTGAACGGAATTAATATTCAGAGGATAAAAAATAGAGACTTCCCAGGTTTTTTAATCTTTTCACAATTCAGAACAGGTTCATTATTTTAAGGTTTTGTTTCCCTTTTATTTTATCATTCACACACATCATTCACACAGTATAGAAAGATATTTTTCTGCTCTTGATAAGAACGTTTTGCAGAAGGTATTGTAACAGCAGTTGCCACAAGATATTTAATACGAAAAATAAACTTTTTTCAAAAACCTGAAAATTAATGAAACTATTATTTCAGTCTCTGTAGTATAGTTAAATTAGCCACAAAAGACCCTTTCTTGAATAAATTAGAGAAATGGAGATATTTGTCTTAAAATATTTGGATGGGCGTCCTTTTGATGTCCTGAAAACTTGAAGGCTGATTCCCTAATCACTTGTTTGTTATTAATAAAAAACGAGAAATCGCAACATTTTCTCAACACGTTTACTTAGATTGTTACTTTCTGTTGAGAGATAGATACAAAATCTATAACCCTTTGTTTTAGGAGTATAAAATAAACTTTAAAATGAACCTTCAGCGAATGGTTAAAAAAATGGTGATCGGGTTTTGCTATTGGATTCTTATGTTGTTGTATGTTTAAGATATCAACCAAATTTTTAAACATAGTTTACAAAAAATCGTTATAAACAATCATTTTTCTTTCATACTTGCAGCTTTCAGAAAAATCTAAAAAATATGTTGTATATGAATTTCAATTATTATTTTTTCTAAAATTCCTCGTGCAATATATTTCTTGCAGCAAATCGAATTGTCTCGTCGTTCCGAAATTCGGGATGACTAGTCCATCCCCCTCTCCAACTTCCTTATTTTTTTGGGATGACTGGACACAACCGCAAAAAATATTATTCTTAAGCTTTTATAAACAATTTCACAGAACTTAGCTAGCATCTATAAGCGAGGAAAAAATAGTTTGGTTAGAACGATTTGTTATAAAAAATGTGGAAAATTTCGTTGACGTCTTAACCATAATTTTTCCTGAAGATGCCCAATCTGTTAGCTATTTGAGCGAAATTGATTTTTTTTACAAAATATGAATTTTCAAAAAAGAGCTTCCCCACCTCTCTGTCATTTTTGTATTGTGAAATAAAAAAAAAATATATTTTTCAGTACTTCGAACTATCCAATTTGAAAATCCAATAGCAAAAACCCGACAACGATTTTTTTGCTATAATAAGAATTCATCACCGCTTTGTCTTCTCTGAAAAACGCATAATCTCATGGATATGTAATGATTTATTTCCCTTCGTTGAGGGTAGGTACAAGGGTAAATGTTTCAATTTTTTTGTGCATTATTACTTTACAAGCGCCATTCCTACGATTTTCAACTTTTTTGGGTAGAGTTTGGTTTGTGCGAAAGCTACATTCATCTACTTGAAGATGGACACAACTTTTTTTCATACCATTTTTATGACCTGAGGAGTGGCTACCATGGTGGGCAAAGGGAAAAATATGGGTTGCAGAAAATGCTTCAAGTAGGGCAATTTTTCATTTTTGTAAACTTATATTATTTTTATTTATTGTTCATAAGGTGAATAATTATTTCTCCAAACTGTACATTATTCCATTTTTCAAGTCACTGTCAATCAACTCATGAATTTCGCCTTTCTTCTTTGCGGGCTCTGGCAAAAAAGTTTTCTGCGATTTTTAGAATTAAAATTATATTATCAGTTATATGTTATCTTATGAAAAAAACATTATTTTTTATGAAAAAGGTTTTAAACTCAAGAAAAACAATTATTGAAACAATATTTCTTGTAATTTAAAGTTTTATTATTGTCATTTCTTACCAATTTATAAAAAATGGTTGAATTTGAATAAATAATGGCTTTGTTTAAATCTACATCATCACGATGGGCTTCGATTAAGCTCAAACCAAAGGTCTTGCACCTCCCGGGATTTTTGTTCTTATTATTGAGATACCTCACAATCATTTTAAAACCAAAGTAAAAAAAATGGTGGAGCCGTTTTTTTTTAAATTCAATTTTTCATTGGGGTGGGCGAGGGGTATTGAGTATAGTTTTATGAAAATAACAATAACGTGGTGAATGATTTCGCATAAACTCTTTATTTTGGCGCCTATAAAAGTAGGCTCTATATATGCTAAACATCTTGCGATAACCAAATCCCTTCAAAATGTTTAAGAATAGATGAAACAAGTTGAAAAATTCAGTTTTTTCAGAATTGAAGGGCATAAAAATCAAAGAAAAAAATACAATGCTCTAATAGAACTGCAGTTATGGCATCCTGAATAAGACCTTCTTTTATTCTGGAAGCCTTAACACTGTTATATTAAACTGAGTGCATTGTACTTTTTTTTTTAGATTTTTAGGAAACTCTCTTTTTCTACTGATTTTGTGACAATTTTTAGTTATTATGCACAGGAACTTAGTTGTTTTAGGAAAAAATGAAATTTTTTTGATAAGAATTAAGTTCTGACAGCTATATATCTCCTAATCTATTGGAGGTGTACTTTTCGAATTTTTTTCACTTTCACAGGAAATTATATGCCCTTTCATTCTCGTGAAACATACCTGAGCAACAAGATAAACCAGAAAAGAGGCATTTGGAAAAAACTAAATTTTTTCCATTTTCTTCACCCATTTTTAAGCACTTTAAATTGATTTAGTTATCACAAGATGTTTAACGTAATACACGGTGGCTTTTAAAAAAGTTAAATGCTATTTTCAGGTACCCCAAAGTTATGAATAGGAGATTGTTTTGAATGGTTCTGGGGAACCATTTTTGATGAAATTAAAATATTTTCCTGAGCGGATTTTTTTTTGCCTGGATAAACTTATTTGAAATACTAAAAAGCAGTAAAATACTATTTTCAAGTTAATAATACCATGTAATTACGTTCATATAAAGGAGTTATATGTAAAGTAGAATTACTAACGAGAATTCAATCATAATGTCAATCAAATTCGTATACATAATGTTCAAGTTTTAATATCAATTTCTTTTTGAAAACTATAGTAAGCATAATATACGTGATATTTTTATGTTATTGTAGAATACATGATGTGTATTATACAATATACAATAATATATAATAGCTATATAATAATTGTATTATAATTAAACGTGCCTACTGTTATACTCGCGTTCAGCTTTAAGTAAACGTTCTGCGTAGTTAGAATTTGACTTTTTCACTTTATATATTTTCCATATTTTTTTAAAGTCTGCATGAGAAGATTCTACGGCTTGTTCCGAGAAAAATCCTAAGCATTAAAATGTTATGTATATTATACTTACTACAGTTTTTATATGAAATTAATATTGAAACTTGAAGATTATGTAAACGAATTTTTTGATGAAATATTCATAAATACATTGATATAAATTTCAAAAAATCGCTTCTTTTGTTTATTTGTTGATTAAATTCTCGTTAGTAATTCTAATTTACATATAACACCTTTATATGAACGTAATTACATGGTATTATTAACTTGAAAATAGTATTTTACTTCTTTTTAGTATTTCAAATAGGTTTGCCCAGACAAAAAAAAATCCGCTCAGGGAAATATTTTAATTTCATCAAAAATGGTTCCCCAGAAGCATTCAAAACAATCTCCTATTCATAACTTTGGGGTACCTAAAAATAGCATTTAACTTTTTTAAAAGCCACCGTGAATAGTATAGAGCCTCCCTTTAAGTGCCAAAATAAAGCGTCCATGCCAATCATTTACCACATCAGAGTTAACTCTAAAAAACTTCAATTAATACCCAATTAATACAATGAGTTGTTTCAAAAACGGCTACAACGATTTTTTTTTCATTTTGTTTGCGAAATGATCGCAAAGTATCACAGTAATTAGAATAGAAAAAAAAACAGAATGTGGAAGACCTTTTGGGTTGAGTTCCATAGAACCCCATCGTGCATCAGTAATATCATTTAATTATTTTGAAAGTAAATTATTTTGAAAAACATAATCTTAAAAAATAAAATCGAACAGTAAGATTATACAAGAAGGCTTAAACAGACGTGAGTTTAAAAAAATCAATTTTTAAAAAAACTCAAGAAAGTCGGTCTTCTTTTCTTCTCCCTCTTTCTTCAATTGTCACCTCCATTGTCATATAACTGTCTCTAATGAGCCGATTACAATGTTGTTTAGAAACATATTTCTCTCATTTTAGCTACTTTTGTGGAATTATGTTACAGAAATTAATTTTGAAGTTTATGTTTTGAAAAAAATGTAGTTTCAAAAATTTAATAAACAGTGACATTAAGCCGTAGACTCTCATGTTCTCTAGAGCTCGTTTCTTTTTTCTGTTCAGAAAAATTCGGTTCTTGGTCAGCTCTAAAAAATATTATTTTGATTTTCAAAATTACAGAAAAACTATTTCTGTCAAAAATTTTATGTTTGGCATGGCAACTACCTTAATTTGTGAGGCAAAGAAGAAATAGTTACAATTTTCGGAATTATGTTATTTTAAAAATAGGTTTAGTAAGCTTTGCCTCGCGAACTGCGTGATTTTTTTATTATTTCAATATTGTATATCTTACTTTTAAATGATAAAGTTTCAATAAAAAAAAAACAGGTCAAAATTCTCTGATATACTCAAGTCCAATTATTGAGTTCTATGCGCTACCATTTAAATTGTATAAATTTCTACGCTTTTTCTTTGAAATTATTCAAAGTATTGTTGAGGGTTTTTTAACTTGAACGTTCTACTGAATTTTGTTCATTTCGATATGCCTTCAACTATAATTGTTTAATTTTTAATATTCTAATTTCAAACTATGTACATTATGACGATTCTTATTGAAAATGGTTTCATTTCAAAAATATTTAAAAGTAAAGAATTTCAATTCCTCAATTCTTAACGTTTTCAGTGCATTAATTTTTAAAGCTTCCAGTCTGAAAATTAGTATATTTAAATGATTAAGTTTGGAATGTGTTATACTTTTAAAATTCAGCAAGAATTACTACTCATTTTTTTAGCTTCAACCTGAAAGTTTTATTTTCGATTCAATTTATAATCATAGCTACGATCTTAGAATAAATGAAAAACACAGAGGATTTAACGCATAATTGAATGGAAATTTATTGATATCAAATTATACATTCATTCTTTAGTCTCAATTTCATAATTAGGTTTTCTTCAGAAACGTCAAGTTCCTTGAACTGCGACTTGTGGTTGCCATTTTCGACCAAGAAATTTAACAGCACCTCCTCTTACACTAAATTGTCCATTTTTCCTTTGGTAAATATTATACAGGTAGTCAATATTGTAAGATGGTCGATTTTCTGAGCCACTCAATGGTTTGTTAACGCCGACGCTCACTGAATTTTTTCGTGGATTAGCTTCTCTTCGGAACCGAGGTTTCGGAGGGGGTGCACAGTTCTGCAAAAAATATTGATTACTAATCGAATTGATCATAAAACCTCTGCTGCACAGGTAAAAAAAAAACGTAAAAAGTTTGAATATCCTCAGCAGTGAGACGCAAGTCCAGCGTTGAGCTGTTGACATACGCTTTGCTGCTGCGGAAATCCAAACCTTATAAGGAGGTTCAGAACCTGTAGGGCAGATCTATTCAATTTCTGATTTCCTTTTTCTTTTCCTTTCATTCCTTCGTTGAGAATCTGTTTACAAACCATTACCTAATTTTTTTGTACTTACAATAAGACGAGGCGGTCCTTGTTTTATCTCGGAAGCCCAACAGAAGATAATGAGTGCAGTTCCACCGACCAACCTTCGGCGGCGTGGCGTCGCTTATAAGTGAGTAGCGTGGCGTATCCAGAGGCTTAGAGGTGGAGGGGATACATGGGTTGGAAAGAGAAGGCGGATACCGTTTCTGGACTCCTCGCTTACTCCTGTGTACCCCCTCCACCTCCAAGGCGCAAGATAGGCCACGCCACTCACATATAAGCGACGTCACGCCGCAGAAGCTTGGTCGGTGGAACTGCACTCTATGAGTGTATTTCCAGCGACCCTAAGCTTCGGCGGCGTGGCGTCGCTGATACGTGAGTGGCGTGGTGTATCCAGTGGGTTAGAGGTGGAGGAGATACATAGGTTGGAAAGATAAGGCGGATACCACTCTCGGACTCCTCGCTTACTCCTGTATATCCCTTCCACTTCTAGGCCACTGGATACGCCACACCACTCACGTATAAGCGACGCCAGGCCACCGAAGCTTGGTCGGTGCAACTGTATTCAATGAAAGGGCAGTACACACAAGAACCAAAACCAAAAGTACCTTCACCATTTTTATTTACCTTCATCTGAAAACTAAAAAACTGGTCATAATTTTGTACTGATCTATTATTATAAAAGAATATTGTAAAAATGGAAACAACCAAAATTACTGACTAGAACGCCAAATTTAGGATTATATCTTAGTAGTTTACTTAATATAATTTTCAAAGATTATAGCAGATCCAGTAATACTTATTAGTGAATTAGTTAATAATATTAAATGACTATGTATATTATATTTAATAATCAGTATAGAATATGAGGGAAAAACAATTTATTATTTAATACATTTAATGCTTTCATGATGATTTATCAT
The DNA here is from genome assembly GCA_932178445.1 of Andricus quercusramuli. Lineage (NCBI taxonomy): Eukaryota > Metazoa > Arthropoda > Insecta > Hymenoptera > Cynipidae > Andricus > Andricus quercusramuli. The sequence continues at coordinate 149,856 of CAKNXH010001858.1, read as the reverse complement.
AATAAATTTAAAGCTTTTTTGGGTTTCAATCGTGTGCGAAACTATGAAAGTTCACGAAATGTCGGCAACATTTATAGTTTCGCACACGATTGAAACCCGAAGAAGCTTCAAATTTTGAATTTAAATTTATTATAATTTATTATGTGCTGCTCACCTAATGGCTTTCTGGTTCTGCTGCCAGTTCGAATTTGAAATTTTCGTTTAAAGATGATAATTTGCATGCTATTCTCGATGAAAAGAAGCCGGCATGTTCTCCACCGGGAACCACCGGCTTTCCTTCATCCAGGGAATTACTCTCTTCAAAGTAGTAGAACGTTTCTATTATGAGATTCGATTGACACATACATGAAAAATATACACGTCCCGTAAAATTCTTTTTACTCGTGACGGCTCACTTTATTCCTTTCACACATTCGCGTTTATGTAGATATGTACATACATAATATCATAATATTGTATCCTCGAATGTGTCCGTTCATACAATTAGTCACATTAATTATCTTTTAATGGATAAAATATTAAATTGTAGTGTTTAAGAATTAGTATTGCGTTTTTCAAATTCTAAAATATATTCCAAACCTGCAACAATATTTGCCCTAATTACTTTCTGTGTGAAATTTGAATTGAGACCTTTGTTAATAATCAATTTCACATTTAATTTTCGTGTTTTTACGCCTTCTATATTCTCACTGCTTGGAATATTCTTGAATTTACAAACTTACTATGTTAAAACAGTAAAGAAATATCTTATGAAATTTCTGAAACTTTCACGTAACCAAATTATAGGTTTACGATATTTTTAACTGGATTTTCTGAAATTTATTTTTAAATTATGAAATTTGTAACTGACTTTTTCGAAATTTATCATGACGTTACTAAATTCATTATAATTTTACAACACATTTAACAGCATAAACACATTTGGTAAAATTAGGAAATAAATAAATATAGTTCACATTGTTACAAAGCATGTATTTTCGTTGGAAAGTTCTTTTCGACATTAAAAAACTGTTATGCTATGGTGGCGTAATTATTTTTTAAATTTCATGGCTAATTGTTCAATCACAAATTTATGCAATTCTTATTTTAATGTGATTAAAAAAATAATCCAATACAATTTTCTATAAATTTAGCTGCATACCAATTAAAAATATTTGTATTAAGTTACTATTTTCAATTTAATTCAACTAAACAACAATTCAGAATAAACTAATGGCAACTAAACAATATTTTTCCTCCAACTATGATTACATATTTTATACTCTAATTCATTAGTGCTTGTAATTATTGTACGTTTCTTTATATGTAAATATCCGTTGAAAATCAGAGATCGAAAATTTGGATGATTTCATCACACTTGCATGAATGAGAATACACTCGGATCCCGAGTAAAGTAAGCCCGCATCATGTTTTCCGAGAATTAACGCAGCGCCGCGATTTCGGATGAGAGGCACCATGGGGTGGAAAGGGGAGGTCGTCCGTGGTCAGTCAAGCGTGAACAAACAGGAGCGTAGCGATAAAGCGCTGTACCTTAACGGCCTAAGTGGATAACTGCGTCACGACCTCTTTTTCTATCGTATTAGAGAGAGAGAGAGAGAGAGTATGATCGTTTTAAAACAAGAAGTATGACTTGTCATTGGGACGCGATAGGGCCCCCTCTGTCGACCTCAAACGATAGAAAGTGACATCTCGAAACCATCGTTTCAATTTCGATCGCACCTCGTTATCTATCTCACATGGTAGAAAGAGTGGTCCGATCGACTTCAGAAATCGGAGTACCACTGAAGCGTTTTGTAATCTCAAACTGCCAAGTGTTGGTAAGTGTTTTGCAAGGTGTTTCGCTCATGCATACATTGTTGCAGAATAAAGATGTGCTTTTGGATGCTGCTGCTGTCTTCGAATGGTTTAAGCAAGCATCAGACAAAGGTGATTTAGTATCCGGACAGATCATTCAAGAGAAAGATCCTATTTTAAACGAGATGCTCAACGATCGCAATCGTTTAGAGTACATTTTCATTCAATATATAATTGGAAAACACACGGCAGAAGTGAAATTTTGATGGATTAACTTTGACATATTTCGTGAGGAATCATCATGAGTTTTGAGACGATCGTATAGTGAGAAAGTACATATAAATGCTTCACTTACCGTGGCAGCAATGGGGATATCGAAGAGGAGTCTTTAGAGTAATTGCGAATCGCCGCACAAAAAAGAGATGCCAATATAGAGAGAAGGTATAGGAAGATAATATCTTTGTAAAAAGTATACTTGTAAGAAAGAGACGGAGTTATATGGAATCCGTTCGTTCGGTCGTTTTTTCAATTCACTCCCATCCCAAAAGAAGTTTCACTTCAAAAAACGCAAAAACTTTAGAAAAATATTTTTTGCTACGCACACTGTTAGAAGTAAGTTCATGAAATTTCATGAAAATGTTAGTAAAGCTTTTTAAACTACGGTTAGTGAAAAACTCATTGAAATTTCATGCAACACTGGAATTCAAATAGCCTTATTGAAATTTCAATGTAGGTTTCGAGACTATTTCAAGAGATAGTGCATTGAATTTTTTGTAAATGTTCATGAATATCCTATGGATATTCATGGCTTCTAAATTTAATTTCATGAAATATTTTTAAGTTTTGTTCATATTTTCATCTAGGCTTATTGAATTTAATAAAAAATGTTACTTCATTTTCAATGCATGTTTATAAAATTCATGTAAACCACAGTGAAAAGCAATCAATAATATTTTATGTACAAACAATTGAAACAGGTTTCAGAGTCAATTTTATGAAATTTCAATAACTTTTGCTTCAAAATTAAGTTTCGAGTCACTGAAAATTAATTATATGGTCTCAAATTAATTTGCAAAGCCAAATTTATGAAATTGTTGTGACATAAGTTACTGAAAACTGACTGAAATTTCAGGAAATTTCTAACAGTGCAGGACACTCCAACAAAAATGGTTCACATGGCCTTGGTGTTTATGTTCTTATGTTCAGATAATACCGCTATACTTCGAAGATTAAAACAAAACTGTACCTAACTCGGGGTCCGACTGCATAATAAAAAGATATTGATCTATCCCACTAGAAAAAGTCTGATTTATTATACGAAATGTTTTGTGCTCCCGAAATTCTGGATGAGTATTCAAATATTTTTTATAAGCTTGACTAGCCTTCCTGAATTTCCGGGACGACTAGTCCATGCCCATTTCAACTCCCACATTTTTCAGGACCACTAGACATAACCTTTATTATATTAGTCCCTTGCTGAGAAAACAAACATTCACATGAAAAATAACACGCATATGAAAAGTAGCGCCGCAGCCTCAAGGGCAAATTGTTTTCTATGACGTCATAAATTTCCGTGCTTCTCATGCATTTTTGTTCGCCATCTTATCTTTAAACTATTTTTTTGCGGAAATTTTTCCTAAGAAACACAAGTATATCAACGCTAGTCGCGTGGGTCTGGTTCATTGAAGTTTTACCTCAGTTTGTGTTATGCGTAAATAATGTGATTTTATTACGGCTTAACGGTTAAAAGGTGTAGTGGAGTCTAAGGAGGGCCGATGATCCGTTACGCAATTTAAGTACTAACATCTTGATCCTTATGCACAAGTTTGATCTCCCTTTTTCTATATAGTCTTCACAGTCAGTGACCTGGAGATTCATGTGCAAAATTATTCCCAACATTACTTCCAACGTGATGCCCAACATGATGCCCAGTATGATGCTGACCATGGTGCCCAGCATGATGCCCAGCATGATGTCCAACATGATGCCCAGCATGGTGCTCAGCATGATGCCTAGCATCCAACTCAATATTAGGCCCAACATCATGCTCAATAGGCACAGGAGGAAGAAACACTCTAGCAGTATGACGAGCTCGGACCCCTTGGGGATTATACTCAGCTAAAGCCAAGTCTACAAAAAAAGGACGGTTGTTTTTCAGCAGTACTATAATCCTGTTTTCATGAGCATCATATATTGGACGAACTAAATTGTCTATGACTAGTCCTATGATGAAACCGCGATCTATTCCTAATGTAACATGTCCCTGTATTGGTTGCAGTTCACCGTGCACATCTTCGTAAAAACGAATAGGAGGATATGAAGCAGGCGCTACTCGCGAGTTCCAGGACTTCCACCTCTTCCAAAATTGTGAACTTAATTCTGTAGGAAAAAATAGAAACCGTTAGTTTAATAGTATATTATGCACTAAGGGAGAAAGGGGGGATTTTGAAGAGTACTTCAAACATACACGAGTCAACAAAGTCCATCTCCCCCATGATCCATACGATATTTGATATAAGAAATACATGGGCATTTCCATATTTTTCATGCTTGCTGAGTCGACCTTATGCGCCGATTTCCAAGGTCATAGATATGTTATGGCCATGTCTATCTGCGCTGTCAAAAATTATTCCGTCATAGATAATAATGGCTACTGTAATGGCTTCTATATGTATAATGGCAATTACATGCATATGAACTGAAAACGCGAACTTCAGGTTCATGAAAAACGATCGTATTCATGCATGAGTTTTAGAAAATATTTAAGTTCTTTCAGATAATTCGTGGAATAAATAATGCAACAATACAGAAATATTAATGTAAAGAAATACCGGTAAATTTGATTAAACAACAGCACACCATCACTAAAGAAATAGTAAAATCTTTTCCACCTTCTAATTGCAGCAAAATGCATCAGTCAAACAATTACTAATTCAATCGACAAAATTTTCCCTAATTCAGATATAGAGAGTTAACTGTAGCTCTCTACACAACATTGTAAATTAAATTTCGCGAATTTAAGTATGTGTGTCATAATGTGTGTACCGAAACTGCTGCACGAATAGCCATTTTTGTTCTATGCGAATAACAGGACCTCGTACAAGAGCTAATTGTACAGAAACTTCGGTTCGAATAGTCAGATTTTTCTGATGCGGGTAGACATTGCCTTTAAAAAATAATAAAGTAATGAAGTGGCTTGTGTAGAATATTTTCGTATATAATTTTATTGAATAGAGTTGATTTCAACTCGCAAAATTAAATTTATAAAGTCCATTTCTTCAATTGCATTGAAACATATATTCAGTTATATTGATTATATTACACTCAGAGAAATTGTTGTCTTGGAACAAAAGCATCGCCCTGTTGCCTGTTTTATTCTGAATCACTTGAATATATTTTTTACACACAAAAAATTATTTGGCTGCAAGATTAAGTGAAGTTAGTCCCCTAAGGAATGAGGATAATTTTTGCTGCAAAAGAAACATCCTTTCGTCACAGTAAGAGGACATTTATCTGAGTGTTCGATTTAATTTATAAATTTGTGTTGAACCCCCGCGGGAAGAATTACAAATTCTATGAGCGTGCAGAATCTCTCCCGACACTTAGAGGAACAACAATTGCTATTATAGCCAACAATTTTTACAAAATGCACTCAAAAATGTAGATATATTATTATATTTACCAATAGAGTTGAGGAGAACCACTAAAGTAAAAAACAGAGTATTAACGTCGATCTTCATCTTCTATAAATAAAGGAAACTGCCTTATATAGAATTTTATGAAAGTTGTAATTAATGAATGCACTAAAAGATTTTGTACTAGAGTTTATATACTACTTGCTATCTCATTCGTAATTATATATGATTGGACAAAAAAACTGATTGGAGGAGTGTTATAAGATATGTACTTGTGTAACATAAAGCTAACTTATGGTAAATTTACTTTTATTAGTCAATAGAATGATCAATTTCATATTCAGAATAATAAACAATGTCATACATTGATACGAATTAATCTGCAGCACATAAAAAGTTACTCAATTCTGATTACTAAGTACGTGTATTGACTTAAATGCCGTTCAAGCTTTGAAATTACGTCGTACAATATTTTTTTACCTCAAAGATTAAGGCTAATTTATATTTATGTATTTCTTTCAAACTGGTTTGAAAAAAGATAATCGTAGTATTGAAACTTCAATCTTATTTTGACATTCTCACTATTTACGATAGAGAAAGTATTAAAATCAATTGAAATTTCACACCTCAGTTTTTCGATGCATCTCTTTGTTTTGAGGCCCCCTAGTGGAAAAGTTGGTATAATTGTTCTAGCTAGAAGTATATTTCTGGATAGATACAGCCGAATTTGCCATATAGTGTCAGTAAAAGTGCAAAACTATAGATAGCTAAGATACATAAGACGTCTTTCTCCTGCGGATAGAAAAATTAGGAGATAAATCTAAATTTAGCAAGTCATTATCAAACAGCAACAGCCATATCGCTCTATACAGGGAGTCCTAGCCTCAAGTGTCCGGACTTATATGGGTAGTAACTGAACTTAGTAATGTTTCTTTATAAAACTTGGCTAACTTATTCATTTTAGCACAATACAATACCTCCGTAAGAAAAAATTATGTCGCATTATCGTATGTCTTAGAAAAATGCTGCCAAATACTCGAAAAATGCCTTTTTGGGATGTCTCCACGTACGTGGCGCCAAGTTTAGAGACATGTATTTAATACATAGTAAATCATCTTGGAACTTATAATTGATAGTTTGAAAGCTTAACTCAAAAACTATAAAATTCATAAGAAATATTTGAATTTATCTGATATATTAGTAGAGAAAATTTAATTATACACGTGTCTCCCTAACTGTTTTCGATGGTTACGGTAAACGAATCTCCCACACCATTCATAAATTTTTAATCATTTTTTAGGTCTTATCTTCGCAAAATATTTAGAACAAAAGCCACACTACTCATTCGTGAAAACTTCATAACAAAAAATTAAGAACGTTTTGCAAAATAAAAAAAATTTAACCGAAAATGTAGAGTATTTTTATTAGTATCGGATACCGCACTTGCTAAGAACTATTAGATTCCATAATAAAAATAAATAAAAATATAAAAATTCCGTGTAGCACATAATACAAAAATTCTTGTCATAAGAATATATTGATTCCTTTTGTCCTCAAAGCGTAAACAGTAATTTTGTATGGTTTTCGGATACCGTAGAATTGGATACACTGAGCGAAGAATTCCCGTGTAGTTCGGGTTTACACCCCAATAGTTCGGGTGGTTTCTCTTTTTTTTCACACGAAGGTTTGGTGCGCTTGCACTACTGAGACGGGTGATCACCCTAACCATTCGGGTGCTCACCCGAAACAGCAGCGGCCGAACTGGTGGGGCGCCCAGCCAAATAGTTAGGGAGCTTGCACAAATGATTCGGGAGATTCGAGTCGTCAACCGCGTTGGATGTTGCGCGTTCGACGTTTGCGCATGTTCGCTAATGGCCTCAGCTGATTTATTGTTCATATGCGAGATGTCAGTGGAATAAAAAAAATTGATCTGGTTTTTCTTTGGATAATCATTAACGGAAGTAAGAGAAATATAAAACATTATATTATATTATATTCGGTAACCCAAAATAAACGAAAATGTTCAAGTTTTTGGAGCTGATTTTACCAGCCTAACGGTCAATGAAAAATCAATTGCCTTCTTATAGAATTCTTTCCATTACATAATTCTCTAATATTCGCACTTGACTGGACAATGCGCAGCATCCGACGCGGTTGACGACTCGAATCTCCCGAATCATTTGTGCAAGCCCCCCGAGGGGCATCTCACTTTGAATTCAAATAAAATCGTACGGACGTTGTTAACCGTTGCTTGACGATTCTGTACAATTTCATACGACGTCAACGCTAAATACTTGACTTGCAATTTTTGAGATCGTGTGCATTCAGTGCGTCAAAGTCGACGCGTTGAGTTCACGAATTCACATTGAATTCGGCTGAGTTCGACAATCTCGAGCGTTGAGTACAAGCGGTAGAGATGTAGCGTACTGATTTCACGTTGACTACACTGAGTTCTTCCCTTTCGCTTACGATTTCAAACGTAAGGTATAGTAAGATCGAAGATTCTGCATCCTTTTTCGAAAGAAAAATATGAAATTAATTTCAGTCTATCTATTTCAAAAGAAAGATATGTATCTCATCAATGATTGTAATTATTAAATCACAATCACCTAAAACAATTTGTACAATCAAACGATTACATTTAAAAACTAGATTCATTCGAGTGAAAAAACCATAAACGTTTTAATCTTACCCTGGTGAAGGTCAGCAAACCAATATGTATTTGGGGTTTTTGCGGTTTTTAGTGGTTTTCTTGAAAAACCATTGTCTTTTCTATGATAAAACAGGTTCGTATTTTTCTGTAATTTAATTTTTTGACATTTGTTGTGTATTCAATACATAATATGCGTCCATTATATGAAATTCATATTGAAGAGGAGGACAAAGACTGAATATCTTCGACACGGTTGGCCACAAGATTCAATGTTTCAATTTCCCTGACACTGCAACATTTAAAATCCCATAAAATCTCATAAATTCTTTAAAATCTATTAGAATTCCATAAAATCCTTTACAATTTCACAAAATCACTTACAAATCATCAAAATCTTGTGCAATCCTTAAAAATTCAATAAGGAACTTTAAAACTCCCTAAAATGCACTAAAATCGAAATAAAAATTCTTGGAAACAAAAATTTCACGAAATCTTTTAAAAATCAAAAATAACTTTTGAAAATTTTCAAAATTCCATGAGGAATATAACATTTCCTTAAAATCATTTTGAAAATGTCAACATTTCTCTAAATTTTTTACAAGCTTTTTAAAATCCTTCACAATTCTACGACGAACTTAAAATCCCTACAAATATGTAAAAATCTCTTAAATTTCTTGAAAACCTCTTGAAATTCCTCAAAATTCTAAAATATCTCTTGTAAATCATACAAATCTTGTGAAATCCTTTAAAATTCCATGTAGAACATTCAAATCCCTCAAAATCACTTTTAAAAAATGCAAATTTCTGAAAAATCTTACAAGCCTTTTAAAATTCTTTACAATTCCACGAGAATATTTAAAATTCCTTAAAATCTTCAAAAATGCCTACAAGCTTCTTAAAATCATTTATAATTCCACAAGGAACTTTAAAATTCCTTAAAATTCTTTGAATTACCTAAACTTTCTTAAAAATCTCTTAAAATTCCATGAAGTCCTTTCAAATTTCACTAAATTTTTTAAATGTTATACAAACCTCTTGTAATCTCTTTAAGTTTCAAGAAACCTTTTAAAATCCATTAAAATTGTTGAAAATCTTTTGAATTCATTAGAAACACAGAGAATTTTAAAGAATACCTGAAAATTCTTTACAATCCTTCGAAATCCTTGAAAAGTTTCTAAAATTTTTTAAATAGACTACAAAAACTATATGCATATGTAATACAGACTGGCCCAGTTGTGTCAGGCTGCGCATGTGCGTGAGTCTTGACTGTATGGTAAGGGTCTGACGTTCACTGACATAGCTTACGTGATTTCGTCTGATTTCGGTTGACTTCATACTGAATTCGTGCGACTTCACGCAATAATAGCTAAGATTTCAACGATCATTGATGATTTCCTCCGTTAAGGGCATGCTCTCCGGTGATCACGTGACCAAAACAGTCCTTGGTTATGAAACTTTTTTTGGTGTTCACCATGTCCAAACGCAATGATGTATTGCTCTCAAAATTTGGAATATAGAAAATGAGACAATAAATTGCGTTTGTATATTTAGTTTCAGTAATAATTTTGAAAAAAAACTTTCCATGTAAAAAATAAATGTGGAAAATTTCATAACCGAGTTTGGTTATGTGATCTCCACTTTACCGACGTTGAAATGCTCCAACAATAATGACAGGTTAGGTGTGTGCAGATAGATATTTTTTGATTTGCAACGAATGTGCACGATAACGTTGCAACGAATGTGCAACGAATGTGAATGGTAATAATTTTGAAAAAAAATTCCATGTAAAAAATAAATGTGTAAAAATATTTTCATTTTTTTTGGTGCTCACTGCGTCCACACGGATTGAGATATCGTGTTTAGAATTTGAAAGATTGAATAAAAAGCACTAGAGAACGTTTGTACACATCAATATGTTTATAATTTCAAGGAAATTTCATTTATAAATTGATAGAATACCATTCGAGTTGCAGCACGTGCAGGTAATTTTTGGTTTGATGCATTTCAGATTTTCTGATTCACGTATGTTGATAACTGACACAAATTTTGGATTAAGTCGTCTGAACATTCAAAAAAATAATATAAACAATAACATTTCAACGTCGGTAAAGTAGAGATCACATAACCAAGCTCGGTTATGAAATTTTCCACATTTATTTTTTACATGGAAAATTTTTTTCAAAATTATTACTGAAACTAAATATACAAACGCAATTTATGGACTCATTATCTTTATTCCAAATTTTGAGAGCAATAGATCATTGCGTTTGGACATGGTGAACACCAAAAAAAGTTTCATAACCAAAAGGACTGTTTTGGTCACGTGATCACCGGAGAGCATGCCCTTAAACAACGGATAGAAGCGATCTCTCCAAACTTTTTACAACTTTTACGAATGCATACAGAAACTGACGAAGCTAATTGAAACCTTTTTACAAATAAATTTATTAAAAATTAACGTAAATCGAGAATTAACATTTTTTACCTACGAGCACTGCAAACAAATAATAAAGCGATTAGAGGGTTGATAAATATAAGGGAAATAAACATTTCATGATAAATAATTTTGTTCGATCACGGCCCTGAATTTCTTCAGAGGTTATGTTTACACCGGCTTTCGGTCTCCTTACTGTCAAACCTAGTTTCGTGCTCGTGTTGTTTATATCATTTTTTGTTGCATTGATGAATTCCAAGATCGATTCTGTATCTCAGTATCAAGAATACCTTTCATAATTAAACCTGAAGCCTGAAATAAAACCTGAAATTAATCAGAATGACACGCTATAAAAGTAAACCATCTGACTCTCAGAATGTTGATGAAAAACCAAAATGGTAAAAAAGTCTTTAAAAATACTTAGTTGTACCATTACTTTCTTGTCCCGTATTATACTTTTACAATGAGGATTATAATTTAGTATAATAATCGTAAAACTGAAAAAAATATATATATTTTTTTAAATTAATACATGTAGATGGTAAAAGGAACTGACATACTTCAGACCA